>VYXB01002305.1:515201-830683 GCA_013397135.1 Pachyramphus minor
AAAAAAAAGATGACAAAACTCCTCAGTTTATAGGGGGTTTTTTTATTAGTATTGTGAGAGTGTGAAAGAATCTGTGTGTGAGAAAGTGAGCGTGTGGGTGGTGGGAGATGCGTGGGTGTGACACACGTGGGAGCATTTGCCTGTGAAAAATGCACAAAGGGAAGGTTAAGCCAAAAAAAAAAGAGACTTTTTGTTTCAAGTCAAACCCACTGGACTCCTACAACATCCCCCTGCCCTGGGAGCAGTCCCACAGATGAGTCTGACCCCCTGGAAGCCCCTCTCCCATGCTCATAAGCACATCCCTACCTGGGAGCCAGGTTCTCCTGAGCTCTTGGCCACTGGCCCCAAGACAGTCAGAAATTTTCCTTCACCAAATAATTAGACTGTGATAAGAGGAAACAAATGGGCCCTCGGAGCAGTGAGGGCTGCAATAACAGATGAATTATTAGGCCAAGATGGAAATCTCTTTTGATAAATGACTGGCCCCAAGCAAGGAAGGACTCAGCAAAACACAACGACGTCCTTGTTGTGACACAAGGAAGGGGAAGGAACAACATTATAAGGGGCAACAAAGCTTCTGTGCTGCCACCTTGACCAATTGATTAATCAAGTGCATCCCACAACATCAATATGTTTCCCTCCCTCTTTGCATCAGTTACAGCATCTAAATGTGGTGGGCAGGACGTTGTGCTCAGCTCAGGACCTGGTTTGAAACCACGGTGAAGGTCCCTGGCACATCCCACTGTCAGAAAGGAGGGCAGAGCAAAGCTGCTGGCACTTCCCAGGGAGTGGTGTCAAAATCCAACAGATCCACACAGCACTTCAAAGTTTACAGCACTGTGCCACAACAGTCTGGGAACAAAAAAAAAGGAGAGAGAATAATTTTTTCCCCTTTCTCCCCTTCTATAAGGAGCAGGGTGGGCAATGCCTCGTCCTCCAAGTGGAAGAGCTGCGATTTATTAATCTTGGCCCAATTCCTGGGATTTTTAAAGCCTTGTTCAGAAGGGGGGGGGGGGAACAACACCCACTGACGTCACTGAAAATAAACCTGACAATGAGGCACTGGCAGGGCACTGAAAGCAGCAGGTTTTAACATTGAAGTTGCTCCTGGGCTTTGTTGGGGGGGTTCAGTATGTTTTACACCAAAAAGACACAAGAAGGATCCCGAGTCCTCTGTGGATTAGTACCCAGCCACAAGCAATGATACTGCTGGAGTTAGTCCCTGCAGCCTGGAATGCAGTTATCCCTGGGGACTGGTTAATTGGGGCCTCTGGTGCCACTATTTTTAGTGGGAGAATTAAGTAGAAACAGTTAGCAGAAATGTACATATATATATATATATATATATATGTTATGTATACACATATAAACTTTTAAAAAACTCAAATGGCTTGAGTTGCAATTGCTAAACCTGCTTCTCTCTTTGTCCTCCCCCAGAAACCGCTACCAAAACATACCTCTCCATCTAATGAGATTAGCAAGGTACCACGCTAGATCTTTATTAGTTAAAGCTGACCAGAGTGCAAAACTTGGCCTGAATCATAATGAGCTGACTGCCAGAGTGAGGAGTGCAGCCAGCAAGCAGATTTATTCCAAATGGGTCTCTGCTCTTTTGCCTTAGGGAATATGCTTTCTTCTCTTTAACTCCCTGAAAACCTGTAGCCAAAGTTCAGCTCTCTTTGAGCTCCCCAAAGCCAGTGGTCCTGCCACTTCCCACTCAATCTGGCCTTGCACAGGCTTAATTCCAGTGCTGTGGTGATTTGCATGAGCACAAGGTAGGAGAGAAATGAACTTATTTGCTCTGATGGCTCACAGCAGGATTTAGCACTGAGGACAGCTATACATGGCAAGTCCTGCCCTCTCTGCTTTACTTGACTGGCAGCTTGAAGAGACCAAAACATCAAATATTAATACTGCTGGAAGTTGATATCAGCACTACTTATTTTTACAGCCATCTTCTGCCCTCAGACAAGTTATTTTGGCTCCCAATGTTTTATTTCATAAAATGGGGGCAGGGAGGAACAAGTGAGAGGGATAATGTCCAAGAGTGGTACTGGCCTATCCTCACATGTAGTGGCCCATCCGACATCTTTCAGGAGATCTGCACATTCCTTTCCCAGGTCATGCCCAGAACCTCCTTTTAAAGGTCTCAGGAGGACCAGCAGATGCCTTGGGGGAAGGAACAGAGGCCAAAGCATGGCCATGGACGAGCGTTTCACTGCAAACGAGTTCCTTGCTTTGGAGCGGGAATGGGAAGCACACGCAGAACAGATCTGGTTTCCATCAGCCTGTTATTTATAGCACGGGTTTCACACCATGGATTAGACACATCCATGCCTGTTCTTTCAGGCTCTCTCAGTGCTCTGCAGCACTTCCTCCTCACCTGAGCCATGAATCCGTGTGTTTTACCCCGCCACCAGCAGGCTGTTCATGTCTCATTTAGCTGTGCGTTCACTAAATATGCTCCACAGAGCTTGGCTGCTCCTGAAATGAGAGTCTGCAAGCAGAGTAGCTCCAAAACATGCTTCTGAGCCTTGGGCTATGGTGGTGAAGACAGACTAGTTTATCAACAGTGCACAAGGGAGAGATCTCCTGGTGCCTTGATTCATGGGCCTCAGAGGACTAACTACCTCTCTACAGTCAGATCAATTGAAAACACCTTTGGCACAGAGGAAAATACAGTCTGGTGAAACAGCCAGGTGCTCTGCTCAGCTGCTGCACTCCAACAGCAAAGACTTGACCTGAAGTCCCACCTTGGCCAACCCACTGGACACTGCATCAAAGCCCCCCCATGTTACAGCCTTCATCAGACAGTGAACTCTGTAGCTGGGCCTGAAACAAGCTCCTGCACAGCACAGCTGAGGAGGGGATCTGCAGCCCATCCACATGCTGATTACTCATGGAGAGCAGAGGGAGGGTGGCAGGTCCCATCTGGTACTCCTGGAGTCATCCAATGCTGTTCTGAGGTTAAACAATGGATGTTTGGTGTCTGCTGTCCATCGAGTGAGTTTTGTTGTCCATAATAAAACTCCTGGCACAGGATCAGTCACTGTATATAAACCAAAAGTGCACTAAGAAAAGCCAGGATACTGTCAAACAGCTCTAAATCATCACCCAAACAGGGGCCACCCCCAGCCAAGGCATTCTGAAGAGCCAGGAGAAAACCAGAGGTGTTGTTCAGGTTCCCCACAGGTGGTTGTGTGGGTGAAGAACGTGGCTGATGGCTCTCCTTGAAAGTTCCCTGCCAACTTCTCCATCCCAGCACAGAGACTGGGGCAATTTCTAAGGTACCCAGGACCAAGCAACAGAAGAGGACACAACACTCTGTGCCTGAGGCCACAATAATCAGCATCAACAATCTAACTCTGCTCGATTTTACTGGCACATCAGGACATGGGTCTACATCACCAGCATGGCATCCTCCCCTAAACCCACCTGGTAGCCCAGACCCCCCAGTCATACCAAGGGCTCCATAACCAGGGCAGGTGTTTTATGCCACTGTCACCCTCTGGGCAATAGTAATTTAGGGAGTGTTGATTTAGTTACCAGAAAACCACACGAGCACTTTGAGTGAGCAAGGTGTCCCCAGGAAAGCAGGGGTTGGTCTGCTGCTAAACCTATAGGTGGCTCAAGCTGAGGGAGACAGGTCCCACATATTTTTCATGAAATCTGAGGGTTTGATTCAGGTGCCCAAATGCAGGAACCTGCATCTAGTGCCACTGCAGATGTGACAGATCTGCCAGGTCCACACAGAGGTCTTGGATGGTGCAGTGGGTTTATCAGGCAAGTGATAAGCCTGAGTAGGAATCCAGGTGGTACCTGAGCAGCAATCCAGGAGGGAACTGCAATTACACATTGAGGGTTGTGAGGTGGAGGGGAACTACCCACAGTGAGATACTGAAGGTGCTTAATAATTTAGCTTATCAAAAAGAAGAGGAAGGAGTGCCTTATTAACAATAAAGAGCACTTAGTAAAGCAGAGATCTCTTATAACAGAACTCTCTTTAATCTAACAGACAAAGCCATTTCAACATCCAATGGCTGGAAGCCAAAATTAGACAAATTCAAGCTGCAAGGAAGGTGCCAGTTTGTAATTGAAAGAGTAATGAGCCATTGGAATTACTCACCCCGGGCTGTGATGGATTCTCCACCATCTGAGTGGATGCTGTTCTGAACAACACCACATTTCAGACGCATATTTCTGTGTTTGGGAAATAATGGGAAAGGCTTTCCAGCCTGCATGAGTTGTTTGTGCTGTAAAACACAAACAAAAGAAGCATCAGGCTGCTCAGTTACAGATGGAGAAGGGAGGCGGAGCGAGTGTAAGCAGACGGCCTGTGAGGGTACCAGGAACAGGACTCGTGTCACTTCAGTGCCATCACTGCCCGGCTGCCCTTCCACTCCCCAGAGCAGCCTGGACTTTGCTGGCAGCACCCTCAGCAAGGTGACACCAGGCTCAGAGAATAAACCCAGGGTCACAAGGCCAGGTGGGAGATGGGAATGGACCACCTCAGCCAAGCATTCCTGGGAACATCTCCAGCAACGCCTCCAGAGCTGTTCCTTTCAAGAAGCCTGAGAAGAGCAGGACATCCTGGGCAAACTTCCTGCACTTGCAGTGAGAGCCCTCCCCAGCACCAGTCTGAGGGACTGGGCTCTCTCCATGCCTTTATCCAACTCACAGAGCCCTGGAGCACACACCCTGCACTACGGGTGGGTGCTCAGCACACAACCTGCTCTCTTTCTTTCTCTTCCCAAGGAGAATTCCCATCTTTTGCACACGATGGGGGACGAAGTACACATGAGAGCTATATTTTTATCCTACTTCCAGCAGGCAGGAAAAAGAGAAAACCACAGGGGAAGCAGCCACCTGCCAAGACACCTCCGTGCTGGACCCCTTGTAGGGGAACGCCTGCTGCCAGTCATGGTGGAGGAGCAATAAACACCCAGCCTTGGATACCCCCTCACTGAGAAAGTCCACACTGCAAGGGTGTGTAATAAAAACCAGCAGGAAGGGCAGACAGAGGTAAAACCCAGACTGACTTTCTGTTGGCCTTGGGAAAGAGGTAAACCCCAGAACTAGGGGAATAAATGATTTCTTTGCTGCTGCGGTAAAGAATTCCAGGTCCTCCTGAACAAAAAGGCACAAAGATCAATTCACCCCACTCAAAATAAAAACAAGTTTTAAAGATGCTTAGGCATCAATGAAAATATTTCACTGATTTTTCTCTAGTTTCATTTGGAGTCTGTGAAAAAGGTTTTTGAGAAATTAAATGTAGAAATTAAATTCTAAGACACCTGCTTTGAAATAACCAAGAGATGTTTGCCAGCCAGGGAATGACAAAATGAAACCTTTTGAGTTAGAACCATTAGAGATAGTCTGTCTTGGCTAAAAAGAGGTAATAAATTTGTGGACAGTTTTTATAAAACCCCTGCAGAAGCACTGGTAAGATTTCCCATAGAACATGACCAGGAACATGCTGGCTTGGAACAACCCAAACAGAGAAACTCTGTTCCTCCTGCTTTCCCCAGTCCTTGCCTGCAAACACATCACTACAGTTAACACACAAAACACCATTCACTGTAGTCAGAATGTAGGAGCACAAATTTAGCTCTTACACTGAGACTGGAATCGAAATGTAACCAAAATCTCAAAAAATGAGGATGAAATATGGAGCCTCTGAAAATTCAAACAGAAAGAAATGTTACTCTTTCTCAGGCAAATGGGAAAATATTATAAAAGTGTCTTTAGCTTTATTCATTTGAGTATATTCATTCAGCTCCAGTGAAGGTGCTCCAGATTTGCACATGGCTGGGTGGCTCAAGGCAAAATTCAGCCCTTGGTGGTGATAATTTGGGTTCATACCACCACATTCAGCCTCATTCTGTCTCATATTAAGGGCAGCAAGTCTTTGGTTTAAAAGCTGTATTACCTGAAGTTTATATGGGGCTCCTGAATGTCTACAGGGCTCCTAGAAGTACTCCAAGATCTCAATGTAAGTGATCAGGAATAGTTATGGCTCCAAGCAAATGGCTTCTTAATGACTCAGAAGCTACTGGAAATGTCCAGATCTTCACTGAGAAATTATGTAGCTTTGGTTTACCCAGGTTGCCGTGGACATGAGAGGGATTGTTATAGCAGGAATTTCATTTTTCAGGAGGTAACCTAACCACAGACAGACTGAAACCCATGTAAGGTACACAGGATGTCCATACATCTGGAGAAAGAGGAAAAATCAAACTAGACTTGGCAGTGGCTGGAATGGTCTACAGAAAAATTCAGCAAGTGACACAGGGATGAATAGCTGGATGGGCCTGAGAAGGGGAACACAGAGGCTGAACCTCCTCCTTGCAAGCCTGGATGAACAGAGTCCTGGAGGAACCATCAGAATTAGGGCATTTTGGACTGAAGGAAACCCCACAAATGACACCCTGTGCAACCCTCAGCACGGGGCAGCAGCTGGGCCCCACCAACTCCTGGGCTGAGCAGGTACTTTCCGCATCTCACTTTGAAGCTTTGGTGTTTCTGCACTGTAAATGCATCACCCTCAGCCAAATTAACTAAGTCTATGCTGTAGCATTTCTCTTTTTCTGCCCTGTGGGACTGGCCCAGCTGGAGGACCTGTGGTCTTCATTAGCAACAGAAACAATGCCATAGGACCCTCTGCACTTTTTTTAGTGCCACCCCACAAAAAACAGTTGGTTTCTTGAGTACTTGCAAAATATCAGAGACTCTGGACCTTTTCTGACAAGACTTATTTTGAGTTCTCTGCTAAAAAGAGCAGTGAGATGATGAAGAGCTGCCTCCTGAACAGAAACGATCTGTGATTCAGGCAGACACAAAAAAAAAAACCAGGAGGAAATAGTCACTGATATGTGCATCCTTCCTGCTCCCAAACTGCAGGGTTTGCTGTTTTTTGAAATGACTGCCCAGGTTTGGATAAGCTCAGGGGTTCCGGGAGGCTGAACAGACACAGCCACAGATACCCCTTCCCTTGGAGCACAGAGGGAAAGCAGGATGGATGAGAAATTCTTCCCTCACAACGGGAAATACAGCAGTCAGGATACTGAGAGGGTGGTCTGCCTGTTAATTCGGGAGACAGAATTCAAACTGAAAGCTCCATGTGGAGCAAATTAGCAGAAACTAATTCTAATCCATCCCACGCTGGCACAGAGGCACGTCAGCCCTGCTCAAAATTGCACCTCCCTTCAGATCCAGGCTGCCCCTTGTCCTACACAGAGAGAAAAAAGGATGGGGAGAGGCTACATCACAATCTGCCTGCAGATGGTCCATATTATTGAACCTCTGTGGAGGATCAGCCACTTGCCCCTGTGCCCCATGATAAATCACAGTCTCCTCCAATGTTCTCAGGGAAGAGCAACACTCTCCCTGTGTCTGATTGGGCTTAACGTCTGACTGGCTAAGGAGATGTAAATACTGAGCCCCTATCAGCCTGTAATTGTCATCATCATCCTGTTTAGGGAACTACTCACATCTTTGAGCAGTTACCCCGTGTCTCCTCCACCCCAGGAGAGGGTCTGGAGCCCATTTCCGGCAGCCGGCAGAGCGCTGCTTTTCTTTAGTTGACACAAACAGAGTTTGTCAGCTTGTGCATCCTCGCTTTCTGCCTGGTTTGAAGCTGCTGACGAGTCCCTGGGAGCAGCCCAGCAGCTGGAAACAGAGAACTCCCAACCCCTCCCCACAAAGGTGCCCATTCAGCAGCCCCTGGTCCCCCAGGTCCTGCCCAACAAGAGCATCCTCTGTGCAGTGGCCTTTGGGACGGCGGCCTTGGTCCCAGCCTGAGAGGGGGGAAGTGACACTTCCAGTGGCTCTCGTGGAAAAGCTGAGCCAAAACGTGTGCATTCACTTTCTTCTGCAGACAGAAAACTGAGGAAACACCCAGCCAGGCCAAAATAAATACATTTGGCATCATTCCTGCGTCTGCACCGGCACGTTCGTGGCGCTGGAACTGAAAACAGGCCTGAACCTTATTTACACTAAAGTCTCTTTCCATCACTTTGGCAGTAGGAAAGGGCTTAGTCTTGGTACATATTATATTTTCTTTTCAACATGTGTAAATGAGGATCAAGCTTTTACATGGCCTAAAATAGATGTAAATGACCCTTTATGCTGTCAGAACGGTGTCGAGAGGCCTTCCTGCAATAAAAAAATCAGCCCCATTATGCTTTCATATCATGCTCCATTCATTTAGTTTTAGTATCCCAACCTCGGGCAATTCCTCTTGACCTTGACAATCTGTGCTGAGGTTTCAGGTAGTTGGGACTAAAACCAGGGGCTGAGGAAGGTGTGTGAGCTCAGACAAAAACATATCAAGACTTTTAATCTAAACTGGGCTTGAAGACCCACCTGGAAGATTCCCCATCCCCAGTGGGCTCTATCTCATCTGAGATAGATTTGTTCTGTATATCAGTTGTGTCAATGACTCTTAAAAAAAACCTGTATATTCCAGCTCTCTTTACAAAACCATGAAAGGGAGAGAGAAAAAGAGAGGCAGAGAGAGAACAACAAGACATGCTGGGCTGCCATCAGGATTCTGATGCCTCACAGATGGACTTGCCATGCCTCCTGCTCAGGCCCAGGGGAAGCCACCACCATGAATCCCTGCCAAGGGCTTTGCTCAGTAACCACTTAGCTCTGTGCACATTGAAGGAGACCCTGAAAAGAAAGGAACTGGCCTTCCTTGCATCTCTACTGTTAAATGCCTTCATTTCCCTTGAAGAGATAGTTTCAGGCACATGAACAACTGGTTGTATGAGCTACCCAAGTTTTTGGTGGTTAGGGTCAGTAAAGTGATTAATGCAGAGGAAATCCATTAGCCACCAAGAGCTACCCAAGGAGTGGGGTCATTCCAGAAAAGCTGGCAGCCAGGTTTCTGGCAACCAAAGGTCTCTCTGGCTAAGGCAGCCTGTGTCCTTAGGCTCGGTCCTGAAGGAAGCGTCTCCAGGTACTTCAGGGATGCAAAACTCTACTTTTCCACTTTTTTGTCACTCTGTACAGCAAGTAAATTAACAGAGAACTTAAAAGAAGGTGATGTATTTCCACACTGGTGCCTTTTGCCAGTGAGTAAGCTCTGGAGCCAAGAAGGGGGTGGTTGTTACCTTGATTGATTACTGCCGGAGCTCCTCGCTGCCCAAACTGCCTTCTCCCCTTTCAGCTCCTGCTTCTGGTGTGGACTACTGAAAGAGAAGGGCTTTCATTCCACCTTCTGGACTATTAAACCCAGATCCCATCCACCTAACTGCAGCCCTGACCTCTCTCACTCCACCAAATAACTTCTGTTGACGAACTGCACCCTTATTTTGGAGCCACCATCACACGCAGAGATGCCCTGACAGGTCATCAACGCCCTTGTCCCTAAGAGCTGGAGCAAGTGATACTTAACCCAACTGCAAAGTAAGTTCCTGGAATACGCTGAGGCCATGTCAGCCCATCCCATCCCATTCCCAGAGCCATTCTGTGGGCACTGCCTGGCCCAGCACGGCAGCGAGGCCTCTGGATAACCCAGCTGAAGGGCAGAGCATTTACAGTAACTATCATTTTCTTTTCCTTTCAGAAGAATGCACAAGGGATTGTCAACACTTTCCTTACCCCCCCTCCTCTTTTCCTCCATAAAATAACCCTCTCTCCAGCTTTGCCAGCTCAGTGCTACTTCACGGCTTTTCTCCAGGAGCAGTTGCAGTTGGAAACACCCAGACAAATCTTATCCAAGAGTTTATGAGGCACAGCTCAGAGGCACCCTGAAAACTGCAGCATGCTACCTAGAGTGCTGCAGATTATTATTACTTTTTTAATCTCGGTATAGTTCTGGGTAAGGTTTTAATTGGGCATTGTATTTCAAAGCCTGGGAGCACGATCTATGCAAAGCACTGGATAGTTTCTGTATTAATTGACCATCAAATCCTTCCCCTTTGCATCTGCATTCTATTATTAGAGAATGTAAAGCAGTTTATAGGGCTTTTAACCTCTTCAAGCAAACACTCCGTGGAAGTTACGCTGCTGCAGGGACCATATTAGCTTTATAGACTTCATTTCTAATCCAAGGAAGGGGGAAAAATGGAGAAGAGACATAGCAAATGAGTGACTTTTGATGGCATAAACTCAGCTGGTGTAAATCAGCACAATGCCATTAACTTTGGTAGAGTTATGCTGATTTATGCCAGTTTGAAAACCAGACATTTGATCTGCAATGAGGTCCTCACTCCCAGAAGACCAAAACGGTACCAGACAAATCTTCACAGACCATTTATCAGCCTTCACAACTACATTCTTCCCTGCTGCATGGAAAAGCCCTGAAAGGATGCCAGGGAGCCATCTGGCATGCAGGGTCCCATGGCACAGCGTGGGCTCAGTCACCTGGAGGGAAATCACCTCCCAGCAAGACACTTGGATGGCCTCTGTGACCACCAGCCTGTCCCCAGGGCTCCCACGATGAGGGGTGTCTGAAAAAGGGCAGAACCAGCCTAAACTGAGCTTTGCAGTCTCTCAGTAAAGTTGCTGAGCTCTCCTTTGCTCAGGGTCTCATGGTTGGACTCTCCAGGGACTCAGCACCACTCCCAGGTCAAGAGAACCAGGATGGAGGTAGCCCAGACTGGGTTCCTGTGTGCAAAGGTGATGTGGAGGCCAGGTGTGATCTCCAAGGCAGGAAAAGGGGCATTGGGAAGTTCTGTGGTGCACAGGGTACTGGTTCCAAGCCTGTGACTCTTGTGGGACCTGCACCAACTCACCTGGATGGTGAGGATAGGCAGCCACAGCTTCCAGGCAAAAAATAACATGAGTGCTCTGTATCTCATGTTCCAGGGTGAAAGCCAACAACCACCACATCCACCCAGCCTAAGTTTAGGATGACCAAACTGTCACACCAGAGGTCCAGCTTAGCTCAGTATCCTGACTCCAATCCAACAAGGAGCAGGTGCCTAGGGAAAACACCAGCACAGCCCACATGGTACTTCCCCTCCCAAAGAGCTGGATTCCCTAACAGAGAATCTTGACACCTTCCAAGCTGAATAACAGTTGTAGGAGAAGCAGGAAGCCCTGGTCCCACCCTAATAGAAAGAGAAAATAGGTAACAGTGTGTTGTCTCTTTCTGAAGGGACAAGGTGGAATCTGCCCTGTTTGATTTCCTGGCTCTGTGAGCAGGATGAGAAGGAAAACTCACCACCTCGCTTCCCTTCTCTGCCTGTTTCCTTCACACAATTGTTCTACCACCCCACAGCAGGTGGGATCCCCGTTTTGCAAATCCCTGCCCTATTTCTTTGTTCCATAGTAACCCCAAATGCCACTAGACAGAGCCCAAGACAGTGATTATGAGCATGCAAACAACAGGGTAAGGGCCAGTATAATTATCTTGTTCCTAAGCACTCCACAATGCTTCCAAGTATCTTGTATTTAGTTACTTGGTAAGGTCCTGAACGTCTGACTCTCAGGCATTATGGTTTTATTGCTGCAGAATGAGCCAGAAACTATTCAAAAGCTTTAAAAGGTCTTTTTAAATAGTCAGAATGAATTTACAGTGTTGGCTGCCTGGCAAACTCAACAGGCATTTCAAGTGGAAAGGAACAGTCCTTTATTGCATCTGCTCCTGGCATTTAGGACGCCGGATCGCTCACAATTCCTCAGCTCCAACGCTCAGCATCCTGCAGGCTGCTGGCTGGGCACAGCCAAGGGGGCAGACAGCCTGAGAAGAAAGGGTCTGCATGATAGAAAAAGCCTGGGTTTAGAGTCAGCTGGAAATTTTCATTACAATTTATCAGAAAATGATCATTTTTCACTTCAAGTGTCACAGAAATGACTTGGTTTCAAACACCTGCAAGTGAAGCATAAGCTGGGCTCCACCAGGAAACCTTTCCCAGATTTGCCTGCCCACAGCGTGTCCCACCTGCCTCTCTGTGTGCCACCCCACTTCAGGAACCCAAGTCTGGCACCCTGGATGTTCTAGAAAGCAGGGCTTTTGACAGCTGCTCTGGAGCTGCCTTCCCAACAGTGCTGGTGTCCTTGAGTAGCACTGCTAAAGGCACAAGGCTGGGACAGACCTTAAACCAAGGGCAACCCTCCCTCCACCAGAGTTTGTGGCTATTGACACCCCATTTCAGCCACTTCTTGACACCCCCATTATTATTTGACCCAGCTGGTGGTAGGGCACTGGGGAAAGGGGAGGAACAGCAGATGCCTTATTGATGCTTGAAAAGCTCAGAATAATTTGCTATTTCTTGTGACTGGGACAGATCAGAGGACACAGGAGAGGGGGGTTCCTTCCTAAGTTTATGTGTGGGGTTGAAAAGCCATTGGACAAACAGCTGGAACAACCTCTGCATGTGTGGAGAGGTGAATGGGGATTCATCCAGCTCTGGGGACGACAAGAAAGGACTTTTCCAAGTTCTCCTGTTCCATCTCAGCTGAGAATGAAGCCCATGGCACACGCTTCACTGTTCCCATGCTCCCATTCCCCTGCCTGCATCCACCAGTGTTCTCCACCCACACCTGCAGGGTCACCCATCCCAAGTCAAAGCAGGTCTCTTCCCTCTCACTTCCCTTGCAATACCCAGTCCTGGGCCCAAGATCCTCCTGCACGATGGGAGCACAGCAAAGTGCAGCTTTGTGGGGAATCCTCCATTCCTGCTGCTCCACTTGGCCCCTTTCTCAGTGAGCAGATGTGAGGCAGAGACTGACCCACAGCCCCTTTGCAGGAGCTGGCTCCAACCTCCCATCTCAGGCTGGTTGTTTCCTGACTTGGTTACTGGTGTTCTGGGGCCTTTATCTCCCCATTCTGGGCACAAGGAGGCCCATCAAAACTGTATTTCTGCTCCACCAGCTGACAACAGCTGCTTAGGAGAAATATATAAATATCAGAGCCAAGTCCCCCCTCCTTCCTTGGCAGAACTTCTAGAAAAAGCAAGTTTCCTCAGGACTCTGGAGAAAGGCAATTAGCAAAGAAGAAGATAGTCAGGAAAACACTTTAGAAAGGCTGACTAAAATGTAAAGGTATCATTATTAATGATGGCTATTACAGTCCTAGAAAGCTCAGTGGTTTTTCAGACAGGACTGAAAAAGGAAAAGGAACAAACCCAAGCAAAGTCTACGAGACTGCAAGAGAAGCATAACGAGCTGTGGAAACCAAACAAGATCAGTCTCACAACTATCAAGCCAAATCCTCTGTTTCAGGACACGAGTGTGGGTTCCTTGGAGTTCAGGGGCCAGAGGAGAACCGAGGTTACTTCCCTCTGACCAGAGCAGAGGATATTAAAGCTGAGCTTTCCAAAGACCTTTTGAGAAGTCAGCTCACAGTCAGTGCAATTAAATGAGCCAAGGAATTCCCCCGAGGCTGTGCAAGAATCTCTGCTCTATTCTGCTGAGATTCCCTCCCTGGAGCCACCAACAGCAGTGTCACCCACCCATCACACCCTACACACCATCAGACCATCAGCCTGGGACATTTCCTGAGGACTGGGCAGGGGCCATCAAGCCCAGCAGTCATTAATTCTCAGGAAGCACCCACTGCCTCATTGGCAATTACTTAAATAAACTTCCCTTGCATGGTGTCTGAGCCAGGGCCTTTCTTTCTGACACGTCCTGCTGCAGTTTTATTGGAGGTAAGATAACAGGAGGGTTGTGCTCAGAGCTGGGCTGCACCTGACTAAACACGGGGTCCGGATGGTTCGAGCAGGGTTTCAGTGCCTCCCTCTCCTCTCCTCTCCAGCACAGCCCCTTCCAGCTCCCAGCCAACAGCCCCTCTAAGATTCCCTGCATGTATGCAGCGTTTACCCTTCATGCAAATCTGCCTCATCAATCACTGCATCCCAGCTGCACCACGCAGTCATTTGCTAGGAAAATACTGTTCCAACCCAAGGACCCAGCACAGCACAGTGGTCTTTATGAGGGGTAATATCCACGATAGGGGTGACTTGGAAACCTGCCAGGCTCTGAAAATTATTCATCCTGCCTGACCTTAAGTCTTGGATGCTGACTATAGCAGATGGAGCTGGCAGGAAGCATCAGTCATATCCCCTCCCTGCCCCAGGGGCACCAGGGGCACATGAGAACCCCCAGCTTGAGAACTTCATTTGGGGTTTGGGTTACGAACAACTCCAAAATCACCACAGTGAGGGTCCCCAGAAACACCAACCCATCGTGTCACTCAGCTCTGAGCAAAGAACTAACCCAGCATTTTGCTTCCTGAGACTTCACTAAAAGCTTCAGCCTGTGTTTATCTCACCTGTGTGGTTTTGAAAAAGCTCTTATTCATAGATCTGAGAGATCTATGCTTCTATCAGTTGAGATCCAAGTCCCAGATCTCCAAGAATTTATTAAATTTTAAGACTTCTTATCCTTTTATCTCTGATGCAGAATTCCAGTTTGCTGCAGTTAATTCAACAATACCCCAAGCACCTCTAGTTCTCATGGACTTCCACAGTATTTAGTGTACTCCCAAAAAACTTATTCTTATTTACAGATGTCAGGAACACACTTTGCTCACTGGCCCTTTGATCTGCTTCCATGTAGACCCATGAGATACTGTGGAGATGCTTTCAAGCCTAGGACTTGTTTTTCTGAGAAAGTCGCATTAAGTTACCCAACCAAAGATCCACTGAAGTCAAAAGTTTAATAGTTTTGCTGTGGCAAGAGAAAATTTCAGGATATCAAGGAGTCAAGGGAGGAATATTGTCCTCAGCTGAGAAAACGGACAAAAGCCTTTCTGCAGTTCTGACAAAGAAACAATGCACTCAAGCTCCTGTAGAGCTTAGCTTAAACCAAAAGGATAGGAAAAGGAGACAAAATATGGAATTAAACTATTTCCCCTCTATCACATCAACTTCAGTAAGGGGGAGACACACAATGGCATAAGAAACCTTAACATTCACAAGAAAAATTAAACTAGAAAGACCCATAGGATGAGGATTTTCAATTATATCCTAGAAGTGGACATTTTAGACCTTTCAGATCACAGGTATTCAGGACTCTATCCACATTCACCACAGACACACCAGCTGCCAGGCAACAGGAGCCCAGAGCAGCTCTCAGTGGGTCTGTGGCTGGAGCTTAGCTCTGCCCACAGATGTTCATAACATAGGATAGAGAGGTGGTTGAACAGGATCAATCAGGAGCAGAGGCAAATGACAACATGGGACTGCTCAAACACGACCACCTACCAGTGGTTTACTAGCAAGCAACCCCCCTGCAGCAGCTGAAGGATGGTGACACGTCTCCTCACAGGTCCAAGACTGGTGGGACAGGGCTTGGAACAACCTGGTCTAGTGGAAGGTGTTCCTGCTCATGTCAGGGGGTTGGAATGAGATGATATTTAAGGTCCCTTCCAACCCAAAGCATTCTATGATTCCTGCTCTCAGTGGGTTCAATATTGCACCTCTCAATACCACGGGCCAGTTATGTCCACCAGACACCACCATCAGCACCAGCATTCCCCAGAGAGGTCCTGGGGCACTCCTAGGCGCCCTGTCAGGATCACATGCACAGATGTCTAGTCCAGAGGTAGTCCAGGAGTGAGCAGCCGTGTCCAAACAGGCACTGGGTTCTCTGCCATTCACCAAAATGCTTTGACCCCCTGCCCTCCCAGAACGAAAACCGGCCCCTCAAAACCAGCGGTGTGAGGAACAGAAAATTGCAAATGACTTAAAGTGGGGCGGAAAACTCCAAGCTCGACGATCACAAGCTGAGGCCACTAATCTTCTTGTCATGGGAGCAGACTCACCCAGCAGAAGGGAATTCCTGCCTTTGACTGGACTAATTAAAGGCATCGAACTCTGCACCCGCTATGGCTTGATGTGCCTTAATGCGATGTGACATTCGACATACGCGAGGAACAGACACACACACACACACACACACGGTTCTCGTTGCTCAAAGGGGTCTGGCAGCCACGGGGGTGCATCAGCAGCTTCCTCCCTCCCCCCACAGAGGGGCTGGCAAAGTGGGGGATAAACACTCATCCCACCCCAGAGACACTAATGACTGCAGATGGTCCCATTGCAGGGAGAGGAGTGTGGTCTGAGCCAGCACCAAAAGGTTGTTTGAGAAGGTGGGGATGGGACTCGAAGCTTTCCTCAAGTGAAATCACAGTGGAAGGTGCTGAGGGAGCAGTTCCCATTTCTCTCCCGTGCAGGCACAGGAACAACCAGCTGCTGTGCCATGGGAGTGAAGGATATTTCCAGGCATGATGTTACAAAAGATTGAAACATTCACAAATTAGGGACGACTTAAGATGCAAGGAAGCAAACGATTTAAGATGTCCAAGACTGGCCTGTTGAAGCCCAGAGACACATCCCCACACTCAACCATGCCCTGCAGCATCCTGAACCAGCCCTGGAAAGAAAACCTGCTTTAGACACTGATGGGAAGGAGCCAAACCTCCCCATACTTCAAAGCCACAAGCCCCCTTCTCCACAGAGCACTGCAGTTTGGGAGCAGCATGGTGTGGCCAGCGAGGTCCAGGGCATTCCTGCACAGGGAGGGCACTCAGTGACAGGAATATCTGAGCCATGGCAACACCCAGCTCTGAAGATCTGAGTCGAGACTCAAGCCCTGAAAACAATAAAGCTACCTCAATGGCACTACAAGAAATCAACTTTCCTCTTCAATTATTGGTTTTTCTGTAAAAGATTAGAGCCCTGTGCCACTATAACTTGTACTGTCAACTAAAAGGGGTGGCCTGCTAGGTTGTGTGGCAGTGTGTTCACATCTGAAGGCCCCCAAGTTCATTTCCAGTTAATGATCCATAAGAAAGACTGCAGCATTCCTCCTAGGAAGATTGCTTGGAAGCAACTGATAGACTGCTTAGGTTGGGGTAGAAACAAAGCACTGAAATATTGTCACGAGTTATAAATCAGGCAAAGCCAGAGATGCTCTATAAGGAGAAGTAATATTTGGTGCATGCTAGTACCAATATTTGGTGAGTAAAAGCTCCTTCAGAGTGAAAAAAAAAAGAAAAATAGACAGTGAATTCAGCACGACTGAATGCAGAACGTGTTCAAATTCATATTTAATAAAGCAATTATTGTTTATTATTGAAGTACCAATTGATTATTAAGAACACATTTAGTGAGGCTGGACCACAAGGTAACAAATACATACCCCTGGCATAGCTGAGAAACCTCAGTAAATAGTGATTATTAGAAACAGATTTATTGAGGCCCAACGATACCCTAAGATGTGTATCGGTTACAGAGCTCCTAAAACCAGGTCAGTGTGTTCTTAAGCCACTTTTACTGAGGGTTTACAGCTCAGCAGCAGGGCTCCATGTCTTCATTTAGGGTCCCTAAGCCCCGTGGAATATCATCCTAATGCTCGTTTGATACTTAATTAAGAGAGTGTTTGCAGGGACAAGACTATACCAAGCAAGGAGAACCAGGATAAAACACAACCATGTTTCTTCTCCTAAAAACATGGAGCAGAGCTGCTGTTTGACCTGTGGTCAAATCTTTCTATACATGTCTGAACCCCTCTTTTGGTGGAGCATGAGGACCATGGGCAACCTGAGGATACACCCACGCAACACACCGAGTCACACCCACCCCAGTGCCCAGCACCATGAGCAGAGCCTGTCCTCCCAACATCCATGGGCTTTGACAACTCACACCCAACAAGCCCTCGTGCTCCCCGAGGCCCTTTGCAGACTGTCTCTGAATGCTGTTGCTGTAAATTGTAAATCCAAGCTGCAATGACACTTAAACTGGGTTTAGAGCAAACCCCACCTGGGAGGAGAGAGCTGGGCATGGTGAGATCGTGAGTACAGCAGGCAAAGGCCACCCCAATGTGCTTATTCACACAGAACTCGTCCTGTCCCATCACTCCCTTCATAAATACCTAAAACACTCTCCTGGTAAAGCCACCTTTCCTTCCATCCTTCCCTGCCAGCCCATGGCACCAGCTTGTCCATCCCACACACGGGGTACCAGCCCATCCACTGGAGACTCCCCAGTGCCGGCCGAGGCTTTCCCACATCTTGGGATGAATGCAGGAGCCCCTGTCCCTGGAGACACAGGCAGCAGAACAAAGAGACAGTATGGAAACTTTTAATAAATCAAGGCAGAGATTCTGCCCAGACCATACACAACGGCTGGGGCAAAGCCCAGGGGAGCACAGGTCTGCTCCTTTTCTTTCGCCATGTCTTCAGACCTCCCAGCCTCCCCTCCAGAGGAGGAGGGGAGAAAGGAGCCCAGATTACTGAAGAACTCCCTTAGCTCCAGTCTCCTCTGTTCAAATTTATATATTCCACTACAGGTGACATCATGATTGCTGGAGTCTGACAGGTGATGCTGTAAAATGCATGAAACCATAAAAATTTCAACAGCAGCAAGCTCCATTGCCGCTACATCTGACAGCACTTAGCTGCCCAGCTAACACAAATATTATAAAAGCACTCAGGAAAGAAATCCAACCTGCCTGACCTCAGTTTTGGACTAATAAACAGTCCAGCATGACCAGATTTCACCCACATATAATAAACAGACAGCCTGAAAAGCAACCAGAGCAGGGTGTTGGTAGGTGTAAAGGACTCAGGCAAGAGATGAGTTAAGGGTGGGCAAACTGCTGAGCACGGAGGGCTCCGCTCAGCCCGAGCTGCTTTTGGCCTCTCCGGCTCCCTGCCAGGAGCTCTGTCTTAGGAACTGCATAACTATCACTGCAAAAGGATGTTCACTGGTGTTACACAGCCAGGCTGGGGTGGGTAATTGCCTAAATCATGTCAGAGCACCTGATGTTCATTTCTGCCCTCTCCACAGGGAAAGAGTGAGTAATCTTGTCTCTGAAAGTTGGGCAGTAAGTGAATCCAAGAGAATGATTGCCCTTTCTTTCATCACTCCCAGCACTAAATTTTAAAAGTCCAAGAATCTGCTTTTTATTTCTTTCTGCTGTGAGATTCCTCTGGTCTCCCTGGAGGAAGAGAGCACCCCTTGGCTCCTCTGAAGGAGGTGAAGGAGAATGCCCACGTTTCCCAAAACCACCCAAAACCAGAGGTGAATCAGCCAGATGGGGGCTGCTGGCCTCAGTCAGGGCAAGAATTTTCAAACCAGACATGCTGAAAAGGATTGTCAACTTCTCCGGGGAGAACTGGTTTCCATGAGCTAATTTGGGATTAGTCAGACAGATGGATGGGCAGAAGGAGCTTGTCACCTTCCAAATGGCCACCCCAAAAGCTTTCTGAGCAGAGGTGGGGCCCTTGGGAACCGGTGCTGGCTGTTCTTAGTCACCTGTCCCAGACCCTCTGAACACCCCCAGGCTCCAATTTCCAACCCACCCTGCACCCAATGCATCACCCCCACTATAGCTCAGCCCAGACACTGTCCCACCAAAACCAGTAAAAACCAGGCACCCAACCTGTCTGGCACCTGTGCCACGAAGTGCACCAGGAATCTGCTTTGCTGTTAGACAGCAGTGACAGTCTAGTGAGACAGGCAAGCAACAGAACTTACTATAAATACATATACAGCTCCATTAACCCCCCTTTATTCAAATGATTGGAGAGCTTTCCTGGAGTTTGCTGCTCTCATGGATGCACAGGCAAGAGGGGGAGTGAGCAGAGCAGCAGGTCCAGGGGGGCTGCCCTGCTCTGGAGCTGTGTTACCAGGCAAAACAATCATCATCAAAATCACATTACAGTAATTGGCATTGATGGTCAACCTTCTAAGCACAGCTTTTGATATTAGACATATTTAAAAGCCATTTGTTCAACCAAAGATAAAACGCTACTGCAAAATTCTGCACAGTATTTTTAGTCACAGGATTTTACCAAGCACTTCAGTGGAAAGTGTATGATCATTTTTTTCACAAAATCATTGGTTCTTTCTCACCATTGCAGATCTCCTTTTTCTGTTGAACTACTTAGTGAGAGATCCTGCAGGTTTTTCAAACAATTTTTAGTTACTGAAAAAATATGCATAATGAAAAAATTGAAAAGTGCATTCACTCAACCAAGTTTAAATCCTTTTTTTTTTTTTTTTTAATAAATGGTTCCTTGTTCTGCAGTCAGATTTATCAGAGTTACCATCAACTGATGGAAATGTGATGGCTACAGAGAGTGATTAAAAGTACCTGGTACAGGCCAACCTGGGACAGCAGCTCCTCAGTGAGGATCAGCCTTTACAGTAACCAGGGGACAGGAAAAACTGCCACCAGGTAGGACTTGACCTTTCCTGCTCCAGTTCTTCTGAGTTTCCAGTTCACCAGCCAAGTCCTGCCACCCAAAACCACAAATTTGCACAAATACCAACAGACACCAAGATTATTAAAGTATGGTCTTTGCAGTCACCTCCATGCAGAACCAGAAAGATATTTAGGCACCACATTTCAGCTAAAATAAAGTGGATGCCCTGATGCCCATGGAACGTTTCCTGCTTAATCCCTCCCTGGATCCCATGCCACACCTCCCTGCTGCTTCTCCACTGCGAAACACGGTGGAAAACGCTAACGGGGACTTCCCAGATTCCTGTCACTTCCAGTCCGGGTTGTGCGAGGGCTCAGCGACTCTAATTAACACAAAGCCATTAGTGGGAAATGAGCTCTCCCCACCCAGCACAGGAGAGTGGGATTAAGGCTCCCATATCCTGCTGCTGCCAGCCCCTCTGGATAATTTCCTGGGCTGGACAGCAGCCTAAAGGCGGCAGGAGCAGCTGCCCGGGCTCCCCAGGGATGGCACCGAGCCGCTGGAGTCCCAGTTAATTCCTATCAAGCCAGGAGATGGCACTCCACAACGTGCAGAGTAACGCCTGGGCTTTGATGCCCCCAAACCCTCCCTTTTGTGCCTGACGAGCCGTTTCTTCCACCCTTCAGCCTCCAGGTGAGCGCTCAGGTGGAGCAGGGCTGTTCAGCGGGAGGTGACAGCCAGCACGACAAGGGGACACAGCCACCAGCCCCCGACCAGGCAGCTCTGAGCAGCACTGCCCCACACCCACAGCCCCCCAGAGGCACCACCTGGCTCCCAGTGCCTCCAGTTTGCAACCTCAGGGTCCCTTCAATGCAATCCCCCTCCTCTTTTTTATGGAATAGGCAAAAAAAGTAATAATAACTGATCATAAAAATTCAAACTCGTTTACCTTTCAGGAGGCAACTCAGCACTGGCCATTACAGGGCAATTTGGTACATCATAAAGTTTCCTATTAGAACAGAAAATAGGGCTGCTTGCATGAGCTGCCAATTGGAAATAAAATAGTAGTGGGGTCGTGATCATTAGCGCTGCTTTTTCTATTAGATTTGCTTTCCATCGGGGTGGGAAGAGCAGGGAGATTTAGATGCAGGTGAAAGGAGATGAGACAGGCCTGGAGCACAGCAGAGATGAGCACAGGCTCATTGGGGGTGTGACAGGTCTCTTCCTGCACTTACAGTGGGCAGTCCCACGGGGTGATGGTGGGTGCAGGATGAGGCCCTGGACCACAGTGGGGTGTCCAGTCCCTCGAGGTACACGACACCACAGCAACAGCAGCTGCATGAGCAGCTCAGCAGAGTGGCAGCTCCTTTGTGCTGCCTTGGGAACACAGCACAGGTTTGCAAAAATAAAAACCAAACTTACTGAAATTGGGATAAAAACGGTCCATAATGAGAGCGAGCTGGTCAGTACTGCAACCAGGCAGTGCTGTAAATAAAGGCCCCAAAGTGCTGGCGTCCCCCTGTGTCTCTCAGCACAATCCCCTTCACTGCTGGCAATCTTTGACATTGATCCTCTTATGCTTCGCCATTTACTAGTTATATTGAAGTGCACCAAGCAAAGCATCCAGCAAAGCCCACTCTCCCTCCAGCTGTATTACAATATCCAGAAAAAACTTCCCTGGGCTTGTCTATGTGTGGCACACCAAAACACAGCCCCACGTCACAGTGGTGAGGGGATGTGACCCAGACCAGAGAGGAGAGAGAGCAATGGCAGAGGCAGGAATTATCACAGAATGCTTTGGGTCAGAAGGGACTTGAAAGCTCATCCAGTTCCACCCCCTGCCATGGGCAGGGACACCTTCCACCAGCCCAGGTTGCTCCAAGCCCCATCCAACCTGGCCTTGGGCACTTCCAGGGATGGGGCAGCCACAGCTTCTCTGGGCAACCTGTGCCAGGGCCTCCCCACCCTCACAGGGGAGAATTTCTTTCTAATATCTCATCTAAATCTACTTTCTATCAGTTTGAAGCCATTCCCTCCTCCCCTGTCACAATGGTCTCTGCTCTTGAGATTGTCCTTCCAAGGCCATCCTGAGCTGTCCTGAAGCTGCCATCCCATCCATGGGGACAGTGGCACAGGAGAAAGGCTGAAGCATTTTGCTTCAGGAAGGCAGCAACAGAGCTGAAAGCAGCATAAATGATAATTTTATTTCTGTGAAGGAGTTAAAAAGCCTCTTCCCTCTGTTAGGACTTTCATTACGCTGATGCTCGTGCTGCCCTGGGTGAGAGGGAGAGCTCAGCTCCCCTCCACACAGCAGCACAGCAACAGATCCCCATCACATAAACCAGAGGCACCATAAAACAAACTGGTCCATGGAGATCAGAGGGCATCAGCTCAGAGTTGTGTCACACAGGCCACAAAGGAGCTCAGGTCACGAACCAACAGTAAGCAATAACAACATGATCTGTTTGTTAATATTCATCCCATGGTTCCCATAAAAACCCTCACGCCCTCTCGAGAGCTCTGTCCTGTTGCATTATTCCTCACAATTTATTAAGACAAATTGTTCCTGCACCACAGTTGGAAAGTAACTGAAACCAGCAGCGCTGTCTCCATCTCGTGGGGGAACTGAATCCCAGCCAACGCCAGCTCACTGCTCACTGAACAGATCACGGGTTGGTTACTTCCACACTTCTCCCCTTGGCTTTTGGGTGATTCCTCTCAGCTGCTTGCAACCTCCAATTCCCCCTGTGCTGGGATTGCAATCATCCCTGAATCAACCCACACCTCCCTGCCCCGCTGCAGGTGCTCCTGCGCTGTGGGAACTGCCACCCACAGCAGGGCCAGACCGAGGGCAAACCACCCAAAACTGCGTGTGGGAAAACACTTTTAGCAGCAGTAGCAGCATCTGGCTGAGCAGCCCTGCTCCAGCCGTACCCACAGGTCTGTTCCAGCCTTGAAAACCCCAAACAGACCTCACACAACCTTCTCTCTAGAGAAGAGCCCACTCGTGGTCTTACAGCAGGGAGAGGGAGAGGGCACATGTGCTCTGGCACTCCTGGAGTGCTGGGCTGGCTTGGCTTTCACTTGCCTTCACCTCCCAAAGGAGAAGAACTGAATCCCAGGTTCCCTGCCCTGGCAGGATATGTCTCACAGGGGCACTGCCTCCTCCATCCCTCGTGCTCTGAGAGCTGCCACCTCCCAGGGGCATCCTGGTACATGTGATGGCTCAGACTGGGAAACACAAGCTGAGGTCACATCCAGGCACACACTGGAAATAAGGGAGCTGAATGGAAGGATTTTTGGCAGCTTCCTGGCAGAATGACGTGGGGATCCATTGACAGGATTCTGCTCTGAGCCACTGCTCTGACTGGGACGTGTGAAAATCCACCCTATGGCACCAACCCACCTGGCCCAGGGGCTGGAAAGCCCCAGGTTTCCACCATGTCTGGTCTCCCTGGCCTTTGCACACCCCATCAGGTGATTGCAGGAGCAGAGGGCTGGGAAGTGTTTTCAAAAACTGCTCATCTTGTGGCCGAGGAGCCGGGCTGTGCATCTCCTCCTGCACACACCCACACAGCTCTGCCAGCCGAGAGCACATCCAGTCCCAAATCCCAGCTGGATGTGACGCTGAGATGGGCTGATCTGTTGATTCCAAAGCCAGAAAGGTCAACCCTCAGGCTGAACTCCGAGGTGAGTGTTTGATTACACCAGGTGGGTGAGGGTTTTTCAGGGATCTGTTGGGGATGGAAGTGAAAGCTTTATGGAGTGCTGCTGGGTGCTCCTGACAGCACTGGAGACATCACGGATTTGGCACAGGCTGCAGGAGTGTTATTCCCTCACCATCTGATTTCCAAGCTCCAAAGGCCTTGGGGTGACAGATGAAACTTTGCTACACCACATTTTTGGGTTTATGTTCCATTATATCACAACGAGCCTTGAATCTTGTTCCACCAAGGGGCTGTTCACATTTATTCCTAACATTTTCCTAGAGATTCTGCTCCCATCAATTCACCCTCACGGATTTGATAGCCCATAGCAGAGTTATTAGCCAACAGCAGGAACTCCATGATGCAAGTTTCAATCATAGTCATCTTTTATGACCAGGATTCATTCCTTAAACCTTTTCTTTTCTTTCTATCTTGCTTTGATTTGGGTTTTTCTTATTAATTAAATGGCAAGTTTCAATAGCCTAAGATTGAATTATATGGCTTGTTTAGAGCAAGGAGAATGATCAGAGCAAAGGGTGGAAGCCATATATGTAATATATACATATACTTAAGATACAGAACTTTGCTTCCAGACGTTTGGAACAAATTAAATAGAGGATCAAATTAACTAGTGATTGAATTAAGTGGAAAGCATCTCATTACCTAAAAGACGGAAACATGTGTCATTTTATAACAGCTAAAAATAAAGCAAGAATGGGTCGAAATGAAAAGCAGGAACCTGCAAATGTCAGCCAAATTTGTGCTCTGTTGAGCCCTCCAAATGTGAAGGCTGTAAATAAGGTGGGTTTTGCCACAGAGTGGGAGCTGCTGGGAAATGATGGGCTTGGAAACCAGATGTTGTGAGAAAGGGGCTGCTCCACACCACATTTCATGTGTGTGCAACCCAAGAAAGGTGTGCAGGGAGACAGAGGGATCATCCCCAGGGCACAGCTCGGTGGCAGGACTGGGATGCCCAGCACACTATCTTTGCTCACCCTGGGCTTGGGATCTGCTTCTCCACTGAAAATCCAGAGCAACTCCATAACTCCACTGTCAGTGAATGACTTCCAACTCTGCTCACAGCCCACTTATTCCATCAGGCTGAATTTGAAGTGTTTCACAAAGAGGAACAAACCTGGGGATCCAAATGTATCTTTTTAACCCAAGATTAAGACATCTCGCTGCTGCCTTTATCCAAGGGCTCGCTCTGCTGTTCTCCAGACACTCCATTTCCCTTGAAATAGATGGGAAAAGCAGGGGGAATGTTCAGATCCACTCTTTTGTTTCACCATGAGAACAGAGATTGTTTCACATGTTTCTCCCCTCCTGTGATATTGATGCTCATCTTCCTTCCTGCTTGTCTGGACCTTACAAATTCCAGTCACTTCTCTTCCTGCCACCACATCTCCCTTACTGATGCATCACATGGAAATTGTGCTGAGCTGCAGGAAATCAGTTTTTCACTCCACCAAACCCCAGCCCCAAATTCGGGATGAGGGATCCAGCCTGAGCCCTCTCCTGTGTCCTGTTGTATTTTTTCCCTTTTGTTTCACTAATACAGACATCACGTCGTGGCAAATGCAAGTGGAACTTTTCCAAGACAAATAACGTTATCTTTGCAGAACCCCACAGCACCCCATGGCAACTCATTATTTTTCAATTAAATTTACTGCTCATTGGCAGTTGCTCTGCTTTAATTTTCTGCCATTTGTTTACTGAAGAAGGAAATGCATAACACAAAGCCCTATAAAAGTCAGACTAAGTTAATTAAATGTGATACTGGGAAACCCTAACTTTGCCTCCAGAGCAATTTTATCACGAGATCTCCTTAAAAATGTCACTTTTTGCAGGAATTTATTTAGACATATGCAACCACTATTAATTAAATGTGTGGTCCCTCCACAATTCTCCCCAAAAGACACTTAGCTGTATTTTGTAACCACTGACTGGAGAAACAAGAGTTCACAAGATTCACAAAGCCAGATAAAGAAAAGATTTTTCAGTCAGACCAATATTTTTAGACTCCTTACATGTCTTTCAGTTATTCTGGTTGAATGCAGGATACCCAAGGAAGAGATGAACTGTATTATTTTCTTTCTGTTGCCAAGAAGATCCCGTTTCATTCCTTGATATGACCATGGGTTTGACAGGTTGCAAAATTTTATCAGCCATTTTACCTACTAACAAAAAAACTACTCTGACCAGGGGCCACCACAAGCTGCCCATCACATGGATCAAGAAATGACTGCTCAGTAGATATCAAAAATTAATCAAGACAAAACCCTTGGCTGATGATGATCCATGTCAGAAATAATTTTTAAGCAATAATATTGACTCATTGTCTCAGAGTGAGGTGTCCAACACAAAGTCACCACCCAGGCACCTCTGCCAGCCATGGAAATGCACCTTCATCCATGTCCAAAATCAATCACCATTTGGAAAAGCCCATTTCCCACCACTGTTTGTAGCAACAGCCTATGGAATTTCCTTAGACAAGTCATTTGATTTTAGTTGAAAGCTGGAGGCAACTTACTGCAAATCTAAGGGCAGAATTTAACATGTCAGAAACAGCTTTCCAGTGCTAAAAGATTCCCAGCTTGGAATTCAAAGCGCTGGATTTATTTCTAAACCCATCAATCATTCAGGGGAGGACAGGAAAAGGGCAATCTTTTCTGAGAGACACAAATTAGAAACAACACAAATAATGATCACAGGACTCTGAAGATGCATAAAAGTCTCCATTTAGGCACCCAAAAGCTAATTGGAAGAAAACTGAAGCCAAGGCTTCAATATTTTCTTGAGGCAAATTACCCCAAAAGGGAGATGTACAGACTGCACCTCCAGAGCTTTGGCCGAGGTTCTTGTTGCAGGAATGAGCAGCCCAAACTCCAGCTCGATGGGAAGAAGGTTTGTCCCAGTAGGAAAACCACCCAGAGGTCTGGTCAGAGCCCATCCCACGCAGCAGAGATTGTGCTTGATCTGTGCTACTGATCTCCCCCGAGGCAGAGCAGTGCCTGGGACAGCAGCACCTTGAGTCAGGTGCCAGTGAAAGGCAGCGTGACGGTGTTGAGGTGAGCTTTACATCTTGGGCAAGGTGAGAGAAGCACAGTGTCAGCAGCTAATAAGTTTATAACGGGGTTTCTTCCTCAAGCCAAATTCAGCCCAGATTTACAACTCCCCCACACCACTCTGAACTTTCCGACACTCCTCCTGAAACGTTTTATTACTGCTCAATTACTGTCATGTTCTCTTAAGGACCTGGAGGGGGGAGGTGGTCTCCATTTGGAGACCAGATGCCATTTCCACAGATCCTCACAGAACTGTGCTGTGCAATAAATAATCCATTCACCCTTCAGAGACAGGCTTTGAGGATATGATAAGTTAAAAAAAAAAAAGTGAAAACTGTGACATGTTCTACGTGTAATGGAAACTAAGCAGAAACTAAGATGTTAAATTAGCAGTGGGGCACCTTTGGCTTGCAGCAGGGCCAGACTGTCTGTCTGGTTTGGAGGCAAGAGCAGCAGAAACTCTCCACAGCCTCAGCACACTGAGGTACCTCTGTTGGGTTTGCCTAGAGAGGATTTGGTGGTAGGGGGGCTACAGGGGTGGCTTCTGTGAGAAGTTGCCAGAAGCTTCCCCTGTGTCCAGCAGAGCCAATGTCAGACCTGCTGCTGGCCAAGGCTGAGCCCTTCAGTGACAGTGGTAGCACTTCTGGGATAACAGATTTCTGAAGGGGCAAAAAATCCTGCAGGATTGCAGCTGGAGTGAAAATATGTGAGAGAAACAGCCCTGCAGACACCCAGGGCAGTGAGAAGGAAGGGGCAGGAAGTGTGGCTGGAGCACAGCACCTGGAGTGGTGCAGAAGGTGACAAAGGGGTGGAAAAGGTCCCCATAGGGAGGAGAAGGGATGTAGTTCATGAGAGGGTGGAATCCATGTTTGTCCAAAGGTCTGGCACCCCTAACTCCAGGCAACCATGTGACAGACATGAAGGACAGGAGAGCCTGTAGCCATTCCATTTATGGCCCCTGCTAGTCACTAGGTCCAAACCAGATCCAAAACTACCTAATGATCTGAAATTGTTAACTCCTCCAAGGATGGGAGTTGGGATTCCCCTGCAGCCCATGGGGGTCCTCAGGGAGCAGAGATCCACCTGCAGCCTGGGGAGGACCCCACACCAGAGCATGGATGCCCAAAGAAAGCTGTGTCCTCATGGGAAGCCCACGTTGGAGCAGGTTTGCTGGCAGGACTTGGGATCCTGTGGGGGACCCACGCTGGAGCAGCCTGTTCCTGAGGGACTGCACCCCATGGAAGGGACCCATGCTGGAGCAGTTCATGGAGAACTGCAGCCCATGGGAAGGACCCTACTCTGGAGCAGAGAAGAGTGTGAGGAGTCCTCCCCCTGAGGAGGGAGGAGCAGCAGAGATGTGTGATGGACTGACCACAGCCTCCATTCCCCTTCCCCCTGCACTGCTGGCACAGGAGGAATGAGAGAATTCAGGGCTGAAGTTGAGCCCAGGAAGAATGGAGGGGTGTGGGTAAGGGTTTTTTTTTAGTTTGGGGTTTATTTCTCATTATCCTAGTCTAATTTAATTGATAACAAATTAAATTAATTTCCTCTGAGTCAAGTCTGGTTTGCCCATGGCAGTAGCTGCTGAGTGATTTCTCCCTGCCCTCATCCCAGCCCACAAAGCTTTTGTTATATTTTCTCTCCCCTGCCCAGCTCAGGAGGGGAGAGATGGAGCAGCAACTGGTGTCCAGCCAGGGACACCCCACCACAACACCAAACATCAGGGCTGGCACCAGCACATGTGCCCAAAACTGTCCCCACAGCACCAACCCACTGCAGCTCGTTGCAGGCACTCAGGGTGGGCTGGCCCAGGGTGGGGATGAAGCACCACACAGGAGGGTGACACTGACAGCATGAACACCCTCACCACCTACACACAGGCAGCTGCTCAGCACCCACCTGAGCTGAGCTTCGGAAAACCAGACACCAAGATTGAAAAGTAGGTTTGACCTCTTGTCTCTAAAGTCTGGACTTCAGACATTACAGCCCACTCCAGCACTGCAGATCTTAAATTCAGCGTCCTTAACCAAATCAGAGGCTCTCTGGGCTCAAACCCCACCCCTGAGCTCAGTCTCTGTCCCAGGATTTGTGAATCAAATGACATCTCTCATGCATTCACTGGGCAAACACTTCCACTGCACATTATCATCCAAAGCGTCCTTTCTGCTTTGATACTTGTAACAAGTCTCTGTTTGTACATATGGAAACCACATTATATATTCCAGATGGAAATTCATACTCGATTTCAGAGAAGGGAGCGAGAGCTATTTCATACAAGATGCATAATTTGTTGTGTGAATATGAAATACGTGACTGCCTCACATGTTATGTTGTGAGCTAATCATAAAAAATAGAATGGAGAAGGTCCCATCTGTCTCTAAATCCTATAATCCAACTGTTCTCAGCTAACTCCAGCTCTGCCAGTACCTGGTATACATACAGCAAGGGGAGGTTTCTGTGCCAGGGAAATACTGAAAAACAGAGGAGCATCTACGAAGCTGCAGCTAAAGTTTCATCCAAGGCAGTGGGAAAACATCTTGGAGAGAATAGAGACCTCATGACACCTCTTCAGCTGACTGAAGTCATTCCCCAACTCTTCAAATTGTTCTTGACCTGCCTTTTTATCCAGGCTCCCCTATAATTATCTTCTTAACATAATTTCCTCTCAGTTCCCTGAAGAGCCTTAATGGGATCACTGGGAAAGATCCAGCTGCACATTAGAAAGCGTGGGGGCAAAGTGCTGTCCCTGAAAGGCGATGGGAATGTTGCCACTCACAGTAGTGAGGCTGCAAGTTCACAGTGGAGCTCACTGGCCACAGCAGCAGTTCTGCCACACCAAGTCAGTAGGTCTGACTCTTCTGCCACGGTCTCATTTATCTGCCACCAAATTCCTGAGCCTGACTTACAGTTCTACTGCAGTATCACCCAAGGAGCTCCTTCCCTGGCATCCAAGGGACCATTTATGGGGGATTACTCAATAAAAAATAGCAGTATTTGTCTGTTCCTTTCAGTGTGCTACTGCAACTGCTTCAGCTTGCTCACATCAAAAAATAAAATGGATATGAAACAGCAGCATGAGGTAATGCCAGGTTTCTGGGACTGTAAGGACATTGTCATCTAATGGCCCCAAAAAGAAGCCCCAGCTCTCAGCTGGCAGCTCAGTGCAATTTTTAACACTTTCAGCCTCCCATATTAACAATTTCACTTCGTTAGGTGGATTTGGGTCTGGTTTGGACCTAATGATGGGCAAGGGACATAAATGGGATGGCTACAGTCTGTCTTGTCCTTCATGTCCAGCACATGGTTGCCTGGAGTTAGGGGTGCCTTTTGACAAACACAGCAGATTCCACTCTCTCCATGAACTACATCCCTTCTCCTCCCTATGGGGACCTTTTCCACCCCTTTGTCACCTTCTGCACCACTCCAGGTGCTGTGCTCCAGCCACAGCAGCATGTTGGTGCTCAACCACCCATGAGAACTTGCATCCCTCTTGATGCTGGATGGGGACAGATGGAGATCTGTCCCTCACGAAGGACGGCAGCACTCCGGCCTCACTGGCTCTCCATGCCCAGGACCCACAGATTTCAGTGCCAGACAGTGCAGCCCATGTTAAAGGCCTCTTTTCAAACCTCAGAGAAACTATTTCCAAACAAGAGCCCTTTCATTGCTGTGCCAGCTTTAAGCCATGATGAAGTTCTCAAACATCTGGGCTTAGGCCGTTGCCTTTTAAACGTGAGCGGTCCATCAGCAGCTGCATTCCAGTGGTATGAGTTGTGTCTGTCTCTCCCTGGGCCTGCACTCCATTTCCCCTGCAAATCAGCCCTTATTTACCATCACACCCTTACGTCTCCTTTCCTATCTCTCACGTGAAGTCTGGCAGAAATCACATGGCTCCTTCCTCAGAGCCAGGAAACCCACGGAGGGAATTCAAACACGGCTCTTAGGGCGACACGGGAAGCAGATCTCGTTGTTTACGTGGGCAGAGCAAAGGTGACAAAAATAAGAAAAAGCAAAACTGCCACAACTACCAAATAATCCCCTGGAGCCCTCACCAAATTGATCTGGGTGGAAAATTCCCTCTTGGTCCCAGGTTTCAAGACTGAGGGCAATTTTGGGGCATCAAAGAGAATGTAATGCCACCAGAAAGTCTGAATTGAGCTGCCTCCCCCTGCCATCCTGCAGGTGCCAGGGCTACAGAGACTGGAAGAGCTTTCTCAAAATACCAGAAACCAAATTGCTCATTACGGGAGAAAACTCTTCCCTCCTGATATCAAAGGTGAACAGATGCACCCACTGGTCACTGAATGTATATAAATATGGTACAGAGTGATCTCTTTTCAACCCCCCTGGAGACACCACCAGATTAGGTAGGCTTTGAAATCCCTAAGAGTTCTGCTGCTTTGTCATACAATCCCTCCCGTGAATTTATCAGACCTCATCTCATAACAATCCCCAAGGGTGCCTCAGCCCTTTTAACCACAGCAAGTCACCAGAATTCCTACTGATAGGGATGTTCACAATATGCCTCAGGTTCTTTCCAGTTTCCAGCCCTCATGCTGTGGATCCAGTCCCCACCAAACAGCAGGCAGCTCCCTCAGCTCTCTCTTTGTCCAAAGGGAGAGGAAAGGCAGCTACCAAAGCAGTGAGACCACAGAAATCCAGATCATTCTCTGGTCATTCCTCTCTCTCTCCACTGCTGAGGGCAATGACACTCGGCCTCAGATGCCATAGATAAGTCCCCAATTTTAATGGGATGAATCTTTGTCACCCTACAAGTTTAACCCACTTACAGGATTACACCTGGATTAAGATAATTTTGCTGGCTTGAATCCTTTTAACAAAGCAGTGGAGACCACTGTAACTGAACCCTTCTCCTTGGGGATTTATCACCCCATCACCTTGTCCAACCTCTATTTTACCAGCACAGCCCTTACACTGCCCCTTTAGAGGGTTCCAAATTAACAGTTGCTTCAAGGTTTGATTCAGAGCCTACTGCAGTCAATTAAAGACTTAGGTGCACTTCAACAGGGTTTAGATCTGCTCCTTTGGGACCTCTACTAGTTACAAACCATGTCAATGTTTTTTTAATCAAGAGATCATGCACTAATGAATTAAAAACCCTGTGCCTTGGCCAACCAGACTACATGGACATGTTTCTGACAGAATCTGTCTTCAATCAGACCAGTGACTGACAACCATGAATTTTGCCAGCAAATGAGCAATGAAGTTAATTTACATTTCTTGCAGCTCCCTGAGATCTCTCCAAGCTCACTTACCTCGTGCTTCCTGTGCCTCCCCAGCTGGAAAACCCCCCAAACTGGGATGTGTCTGCTCACTGCTGACAGCAAAAATGGTGTCAGAAACCACACAGGACGTGTAACATGGAAAGGAAGGGGAAAGAGGGTGAAGGTGCAGGACTGGCCCAACGTGTCACACACACCTTTGGGAAACTGGTCAGCTCTGGTCTTCAGCTTTAGTTCAGATTTTGAGATCCACGAAGCTGCTGTGTCCTCCAAGCCTCAACCAGTGGCCCTGGGGCTCAGGCAGGGCTGTTCAATACCAACACAGGGAAAGCAGCCACAGCAGCATTTGCTGTGCTAAAGGTGGGCTTTACCTCTGGCTCTGTCACCTTTTCTCTTGACTTGGCTGTAAATCCCTCCTGGATCCTCTATAACATGAGAAGCAGGGGAAGAATCCCTTGGGATAAAACAAAGCAGCCCATTCAAGAGAGTTGTTTGCCTTGGGAGGCAAATGCTGACTTTAACAAACAGCAGACATGTCCTGGGGACTTGGGGTGGCTGCAGCAACATTTCCTAGCTGGATAGCAAAGAGCCAGGTAACCACTGACACTGCCCTGATGCACGATTTGAGGTTCCTCTCCTTCTCCCTGGGGACTATAAGCCATGATCCTGCTAGAAAAACAAATGATTAATCATAGCAGGGGTGCCTCATTAAGATTTATTACAAACCCTTGTGACAGTTCAGGAAAACTGCTTCCAGGAGTCATCCAATAAAGCAGCATTAACAAGACAGCCCCTCAGATGGAACTGTGCTGTCCAAATCCCTTTACACCGGCCTGCAGCCCAGAACTGCTACAACAGCCATGGCAGCTGCCCCACATTAAGAGATCTCTGCAACTTTTAGCAAGAATCAGGCACAGAGCCCTCCCAAACCCCTGCTATAAAGCTGATGAACTGAGAGAATAGCACAAAGAGAAAGAGGGGGAGCACAGCATCACACCACAGCTATTTGAATGTGATTTATGTCTCGTTCTACCTTGCCTTATCCTAGTGAAGCTTTTCAGGAGTGAATCACTACACATGATGCTTTTGGCCCTGGGTGTGTAGCTCTGCTGCCTCACACAACTGCAACAGGGGCTGCAGGCAGCCCTGCCACATGAATCCACCAGGAAAGTGTGCCTGCAACTGCTGGATGCACTGATGGCACCTGCACGGCCACACAGCTCTGCCCACACACCTGAAGTTTCACCACAGCCTGGAAGAGTTTGCATCATAAACCCCAAAAGCATCCCTGCCCCTGGCTGCACTCAGGGCTTCAGCAGCACACTCCAACACCAAGCAGCTGGGGGAGAGAGAAGGTGATACCTGGCACAGGCCTGACAACCATCACTTTGCCAGATTTCAGAAACAGGTTTTCACTGTTTCCTTTCAAAGTGATATTTTTGTTTCCCTGTCTAAAAGCCAATTGTGTTTTAAAGAAAAATGGTTGAACATACAAGGCAGAAATAGCCCCCAATATCAGGCACAGTATTGGGGTAAAATGAAACAATTCACTTGTCCCGATATTTTTATGTTTTCCAGGAAAAACCCTTGTAACACGCAACCAGCTCTCCTCATTGAAGGAGTGTAGACCAGCCCTCCACATTGCCATTAAAGTGACTTTTAAAAGGTGCAGAGCCCAGAGCAGCTACTTTCAAAGGTGAAATAACTGTTTTTGTGGTGAGGTCAGTAACACCAGGGAAAGCTGCCCAGTGAGTGAAAAGATCCAGGACACCATTTTTCAGTTTGTTTTTCCCATTGGTGTGTAATGTTATCCAGCTCACACACGGCTGAACTAGAGCATCCCTTCCAGGAAGATATCCAGGTTCCAGGTGAAGTATCCAAGCTAGAATTAATTTCCCTCTTGCCCTGGTCAGCTGCTCCACTGGGTAATTACTGTGTTGCTCCACAGTTGTCTGATTTCCAGCCTAAGTTCAACATCCATCCACTGGATCTTCTTCTATCTGTTACACATCTCCTGGTGCAGGGAATTACCTGCTGTGACCACGTTGCCTCCAAACTTTCTCTTCAGCAAGCCAAACAGCCTGAGCTCTTTAAGCCTGTGTCTCACTCCAGACTTGGCTCATCCCATTACAGCTGAGCTTTCCTCCAACTTGTAACCAAGGAGAGAACAAAAGCCATCATGCCATTTGTAGGGTCATAAACTTGGGGCTTTGCCAAGGAGTGTTACCCACTGAAACTGCCCCAGATGCGAACATCAGCCTGCTAGAAATTTTGGGTGTGAGAAGGAAGGCGTTGGGACAGGCTGCCCAGAGAAGTGGGGGAATGACCGTCCCTGGAAGTGCTCAAAAAATGTGTAGATGTGGTGCTAAGGGACGTGATTTAGTGGTGAATTTGGCAGTGTAGGTTAATAGTTGGACTCGATGATCTCAGAGGGCTTTTCCAGCCTTAAAGATTCTAGCTCAGGCTTCAGAACTCCTCCAAGGCTTTCATGAGCAGCCAGTTGCAAACATTTCCTGATGTCAATTATCCATCAGCTCAGGAATATCTGGCAATCTCCACTCCACCAGGGAACAGCACAGTCTGTTCTCTGCCACGCTGCTGTGCAACATCCACGAGAGTTGTGTGTGCTGTTTGTGATGGTTTCACTCAACATGGCACCTGCCCATGGGGAAGACAACAACCGTCCAAACAAATGGCTCATTATTTCAGCACTTGCATGGGAGGGATACAAGGAAAGGTTTTCATCAACAAAACTCTCTCTGGGTACCACTGACAGCCAGAGCTTCCAGTCAAGGCATGCTGAGGTGAAAGTCCAAGGAATGCCATTCTTTCTTGGAACCAATTCCCTTGGTGTCAAATCACCAGCCAAGGAAAACACATTAAAATCAATGCCCTTAAAAATGAGAAGCTCAAAAAAAAAAAAAATTGCACTCTGCAAACAGAGGTGGTCAATCCAAATCTGTTCAGGAGGCCACCTCCAGCTGCCAGGCTCCCTGTCACAATATTCACCCACAGTTTTTCCCAGTGAAATATGGATCCCCTCACTGGAACCAGCAGGCTGCTGCCCCTTTGCTCAGGCAGCACTGCAGGAGAGTGGAACAGGCTGAGCCTCACTGTGTTTGTTCAGTGCAGAGAAAGGCAAATCTACCCCTTGGCTCCCACAGTGACTCTGCAGAGAGCTCATCCCAGCGTGGAGGAGCCTCAGTGTTCCCCCACGGGCTGTGCTGGTGGTCTCCCAAACCAGGCTTTGCTGTCTCAGCTCTAATTATGGAGCCCAAGGAAGCAAATAAACAAGAAGCCAAATGATTCTCTAAGCGAATTTAGGGCTTGTGATAACAAAAGACAAGCACTGCAGCCAGGCAAGGCATGGGAGAACTGCACTTTCTCATCTAGTTTGACCAAGAAAACAGTAGGAAGCTGCTGGATCAGCCCGGATGCCATGCACAGTCAGACAGTGAGTGCCATCCCCTGCAGAACTCCAGTGACCACCCAGGACCCTGTCCTGCTCTGCCAACACCCCTGCAACCCCTGGGACAACAGCACTGATCCTGCCTGAGCCCTCACTGAGCCACCAGCAGACCCCAGAGCTAAGGATTACCACTCAAAATACAGTCAAACTCCTGAGATATGACCCTTGTACCTCAGGCTCCCTGTATCCATCCCCTCAACCCAAACCATCTCCATCCTGACCTACAGCAACCTTCCAGCCAAGTCCTGTCCCTCACATGTGACATGTGCAGGCTGCAAACTACAGTGAACCACGGATCAGACAGGACAGGAGCAGCAGGACAATCACTACTCAAACTGGAGACACAGGCTGGACACTAAAAGGAGCTGTTAAGGGTAATGGTGGGTTGTCCACCACAGGGTCTCTTCAGACCAAGAATGGAAGAGATGTCTCAGTCAGAAATTAGTTAGTGGGCTCAGTGCTAAGGTTAATGGACAGAACTTTATAGTCTGCTATTCAGCAGGTCAGGCTAGATAAGGCTTTAGATGCTTCCAGCACTCATATGTCCGTGTCTCTGAACAAATGGATGAGGGAATAATAAAGAGTCTCTCCCAGGCCACTCCACTCGTAATTTCAATTACAGGGAAGTTGAGGCAAGTTGATAAAACAGCAGGACTTTTCTCCAGAGCTTGGCAGCGAGGGAAGCCAGCACTGATCTCTGTATTCAACACCCTGTATGACATCCCAGCACTTTCTGGAACGGATCCATGTCAGACCAGTCAAAGACCAAAATTGTCCACCAAGCACACCCTCACTCAGGAGCAGTGGCTTGAGCCCAGGGTGTCCTCAGGTGATCCTCAGAGGTCTCAGCATGACCAAAGGAACATTGGCAGTGGGGAGGGGTTATGTTGGTGTGAGCAAATGCTCCTTGAGCCAACAAAGCCCTTGGGGGCCACGCTCTGGGCAGGCAGCAGCAGCTCCATCTGCTTGCCCTGAGCTCCTGCAGCAACAACTGAGGCTGCAGCTGGTGCCTGGTGGAGAATCAACATCCCACCCCATCGTCTGGGCACCGAGAGCTCCTGTTTCAGCAACATTGCTCTGATGCCTGTGAAGTAATTACCAAGAGCTCTTCCCACTGTCCTCTAATGGAAGAGGGTCTCATTAATTACATTACACTGAGTCAGCTTAGTGTGCTCAGAGATAATCAAAACACTGTTAGTCCTTTTTCCAAAATAAGCAGCAAAGTGTCTTGCAGACACTTACACACAGGTCCCTCTATAAAAAGATGACACCTGGGTTTTAAACATTTTCCACCATGCCTTAGACTATCTGAGGCTCTAAATATTTCCTAAGAGAATCAGTCCACCCACTCCTGAACTGCCAGCACCAGCCAAAACACGGTGTGGTATTTTAGGCATCCAGCAGAAATAGCAAAATGGACCTTGTTAAGGGGATGGAAGGACCCTGTTAGGCTTTAAAGAAGCTTTGGTGTTGACACATACCTGCAGCACCTTAAAAGCATCAAGAGCCCTTAACAGCATGACCATATTTCACAGCCTGACCTCTCCTGCCCCCAGCCAAGGTCGCTGTACCATCCTCGCTCCGTGGAGGAACCTCCTCTGCTGGCTCATCAACTTCCCCTGAATGAGTGTGGCTGTTAATATCGACTGATCTGCATATTGCTCGTGATGTTAATGCCTCTCCCTTCTGAGCCCTGCAGTCCCACTCCACACACAGCACATTTACACCCCACCTGTGCAAGGGAGGCTGTTTAAACACTGCCCAACACAGGCTGAGCTTAACATACCACATCTCCAGGCCCAGGTTCATCTCCTCTAACCTTAAATATACCAAACAACATCACTTAGGAGAGTTATCCCTAGGGTTATTGGAGAAAGGCAAAAGGGATGAATTACCTTGAAGAGGCATCATTTCCTTTGTGAATTTAGGGAGCTGACAGTAACCAGGAATGGGAACCATCCCATGGTAAAGAGGAGACATTAACTTCTTTAAGAAAGGAAAAGTGGGCATGTTTGGGAAAAGAAAAAATGTTTCTACTTAGCATTTTGAAGGTGTTTTGAAATGTTTAAATTTTTCCTTCCTAAGTGCATTTTTTTTCGAAGAAATCGTCAGCATTTAATTTTTTTAAGAAGAGATTTAAATGGTTTCAGAGCTTGCAGCTGAAGCAAAATGAATCAAACTAAACATTTAGGGTCTCCTATTTATTCTGCTGAATAATCTTCCTCTTAGTGATATCAGAAAGAAATAAAGAAACATTTTTTAAGCCTAACAACCAAAAGTAAAAAAAATCAATTATTCAGAGTTGTAGTTCTGAGTTGTTTTGAAAAATCTACCTTTTTGTTATGTTTGAGATCATTTAAAGATATTAAGAAGTATGGCCACATGCACCAAATTAAAGAGAGCATCAAAATATCAGATGCAAAATAAAGGCTCTAAAACAAATCTCCATAAACACCAGTGAAAACATTTGACAATTATTTATATTTCAAATAAAACAGGTGATTTTTTCAATTAAAATGGAGATGCAATCTTTCTTAAAAGTAATGAAAATGCAAATACTCAGTACTGGATAAATTAGGCTGGGAAACAGCATATAAACAGAAAATAGGTCATGTTGCACTGAGTGAAAGAGGGAGGCAAAAGTGGAAAATTGAAGGCAAAAGGCAAATTCAATCCCAGTTCTTATTTCTCAACAGCATCCTTTAACAAAACCCACCCTTTAAGTTTTCTCTCCAAACACTGAATCAACAAGGAAAAGGGCACTGGGATCTGACCTCCCTTTAATAATACACTGGCTGTTTGTCCTTTGGAGGGAAAAACATTCTGTAAGAGCAAAGACAAATAATCCCAACTACATTAATAAATTTCTTAACTGAGAGAGCTGGAAAAGGAAGTCCCACAAATCAGGACAGACCTACTGTTTTTGTTTTAGTACCTTGTCTTTTAACACCTTTTCTTACAAAGAAAAAAGAAAAATAAAAACCATAAAATAATATTTGGAATACCATGGGAGCCAGGTCCCACTGGGCAGCTGGAGAATGGAGCACTGTAGAGGCAGAGGGAAGAAAACCCTCTCTCCCCCTGTAGTTCTTGTTTTCACCCATCTCAGAGGTCACTGGTTTATTTAATTAACCAAGTGGCCTCTCCCAGGACTGGGGGCTCATCCTGCTCTCTGTTATCCCACAGGAGAAGGGCTGCAATGACATTCCATGGTGGTGAAACCCCAGGATGTTGCTCCAAGGGTTGGGTTTCTGGCAGGATGGGACCAAGTTAAATTATATCATCGAGGTTTTAGGTAATATTTTTGGAGGAGCAAAAATATCAGGGAGGGAAAAGCACAGGGCATCACTGTCAGATATGGCAGGCAGCCCTAATGCAGGGATCAGTGCCTGGAGCCCCCAGACACACGTTGTTTGTCCATGTGAACAGGGCACACCATTGCTCTGTACCCTGCATGATCAACCCAGAAACTCTGAAAGAGGCACCAGTCCAGACTTCCCACTACAACACTAAAAAATCCCACTACACCACTAAAAATTCCCAGCACACGTGAGCAGAGTCACTCCTCTAAGAGGACTTCTGACCCCAGCAAAGTCCATCCTGAAATGTGCCCAAAGCAAGAGCAAAAGGAGAATCAAACTCTCCAAGTTCAAGGGAAAAGATCTAACCCGTTACACGAACCAGTCGTTCTCTCTAACCCAGGCACAAAACTCCAGGGGACAAAGTCACACCCTGGTCCCAGGAGAGCTGATCTGGCCTTGAAGTGGAGGCTGAAGCACCTTTGTCACCCCCTCTTCTCTAATCTCATTCATCTTGCCCTTGCTGTTTGTGTTTTAAAAACAAAAGATCCCCAAACAACCACAATGCAGAAATGAATTCTTACTAAAATTCTTTCCGTGATTACTGTGTAAATAACACTCCAATAAAATGAGTGATACAAATCTCCTTTAATGCCTCATTCACCAGATTTCTGCCCTTGCCTTTCAGTCCTCAGCATCAGCAGTGTAGTCTTTCGTCTTCTACCCATCAATTGATACTTAAATAATGCATAAAACTGTCTTATTAAATGCATGTTGAATATTTATTTGGAAGCTCATCACAAGTTGAAAGATAACCTTCATTTTCAATTCCCTTTGGGATAATCAGCTAATTGGGTATCAGCTGAAGCTCAGCCTCTTCAGTCTGCTGCCAGTCAGTGTTGGAGCCCCTTCTAACAATGCCTCAGCACCCCCCAAGGGGCTCAGACCCTCGTGCTGCTTTGTCCAACCCACAGGAAGGACATAAAAGGAAAGATAATACCTGTGGTTGCTGTCACCCACTTCCTCAGCGTTGTCTCTGCTGATGGATTTGGATCAGACAGTCAGGACAGAGCCAACAATTTCCTTGAGATAACTGGTTAAAGCAAGTCCTTAAACCAACTCCAGAGCTCTGTGGGACCTCCTGACAGAAGCACAGTGAGATCTCAGGTTTGCTTGTTCCTAATACACTTTGCATTAAAGGAGCTGGCCACAGATTCAATTCTCAGAATTACAGGGGCTGTGACACATCCTGGACTGTGTCTGATCCGACCGGCGGAGCTGTTTCCTGTTCATCCCCAGCAGGTATTTGTTAAGGAAGTCAGGTCAGTAATCATGGAGCAAAGGCAGAAACCAACATTATTTTCTGCTGAAGAATCCTCCCTCCTCTCTGCAGAGTACACGCTGGCCCAGGTTTGGAGGGCTGCTCCAGATCCCTGGCTCACCACTGGAAGGTGGTTGGTAAATTATCATTTATTCTGTGCTGCTATCCTGTTTCATTTTATCTGCAAAGAAACATGACTGTACCAATGAATGAGAGCAAAGGAGGTGTATTTTATCAACCTGGTAAAAAAATATGCAGGACTGGTGAGCCCAGACACACCTCATTTCTGAGAGCTACACTAAAAACCCACTGATGCCCAGCAGCCACCAAACCCTCCCTGCCAGTCTCTGACGTGTTCTGTGGTACAAGACCTGACAAATCAGCACATGGAAGAAATTTCCCCCTGCCCACAGCTCGCTGTGTCTTTGGCAGCTGCTGCAAATGGCTGCAGAGGGAGCAAACAGGAGCTCCTGTGTGTAATACCATCTTCCAGGCTTGTCAAATTCGCTTTACGGGGAAATTCAGTCAAACAGTGCCTGGACGCCAAACGCCTACTAATTCTCATACACTCAATTATTGCAGCTAATGTTGTTTCCCTCCTTCTCCCACTGCTGTACACACCGAGGAGTGTTCCACCAGCACATGGGACATCCCATAGGACACAGGAATCCTGCTGCTTAGCATGAACCTCTCCTACCTTTGCACTCAGGAAATATTTTCAATCACATCCCTTTTCTCCCTGAACACCTGCATCGGTTTCAGCTGGATACTTCTTACCTGGGATCAGCAAGGAAATGCAGAAAGAGCTCCAGAACTTCCCAGTAGGCTCAGATTTTCACCAGCCCTGGCTTTCCCCCTGAGTAGAAAGTAATGTGAAAATCCCAGTGCGTGTTCCCCAGACTTACCAAGTTCTAAAGCCCAGTGTGGGTTTTCTAAGAACCAAAAGTAAATTGACAAATTGGTTTGTGATTTTAAACTATTTGACAACTAAGTCCTGTAAGAAAAATCTAATCTGTGGCATTTTTGTCCAAATTAAGTCTGATAATGACAAATGAGAGGCTTTAAGCACCTCTGGAATGAGACATGAGCAGCGTGCAGAGAACAGCCAAGGACTCAGGCTGCCCCAAAACCAAACCTCACAGGTTTGAGGTGTGGGGGAGAAAAACACACACACAGTAACTGTGACCATGGACACAGCCAGGAAGGGAAAAGGAGACACGAAACAGAGAAAAACAGACACTTTCAGGGCTTTCTTTTTGCTTCAGGCAGGTACCTTATGTGGTGAGGAACCACACTGATGGTTGCTTTCTGCCTGCAGGGCACTGGGCCCTTCATTCCCCTGGTGGCATCTACATGTAGGCAAGAGTCTGGCCCCGATGAATAAGAGAAGATCCTTTCAGATCTCAGCAGGTAACTTCTACTGCACTCTCCACATTTCCTTTCCCAGCAGGATTCCCCATTCCAAATTAAAAGGGGGTTTCTTTTGCCGGTTCACACCTGCCCAGCAGAGATGAGGGTGCCCAGTGATGAGGGGACGGGTCTGTGTGTCTGTGTGTGGCTGTTGGGATCCAAAGCAGTGACTCCCATGGAGGGAGAGGAGCTGCCTCTCTCCACACAGCTTCACTTCCCTGCTCCCAGCCACGGGGACACAGGAACCCAGCGTGATGGATAAAATGTGCCACGGAGCTCAAAGTCCCTTTTTGCCTCTCCACTGGGATGAATAAAAGTTCCCACTGGAACTTTAAATGTTTTCACCATCAATCATCTATATATTAACATCTGACATGTGTGGGCAACAGACCAGCTATGTTTTTCCTCAGGAAGCTGGGCTGTCTCCCATGAAAAAATGATGGAGACACACATCTCCAAAGTGCATCCAATACCTGAGTCAGGCTCCTCCATCACCTTAACCAGGTCTCCTGCCACATCCACCACCAGGAAAGCACAGGTTCTCTGGGATTCTTGGGACTCAGACTGGAAATGCTGCGTGCAAAGAAGTCTTCAGTTTCCAGATGTTTTGAATTTTCTGTATAATTGGAAAAAATAAGAGGACTCTTTAATATTGAGGCCAGTTGGTGATGTTGGATTTGGAGTCTGGGGGAGGTGGGTAGCAAAAGTAAAATGCATGGTGGATCTTCCACCGGTGTTTTACACATGCAGAGAGAGAATTAAAAAATGTGTCAATTCTTACTATTTAATTTTTCCAGTTAATTTTGCATGAAACTTAAGTTTTCACTCCCTCCTTCTTTTCTGTTTCATTTTGGTTTTTCGAGTCTTCTCCACCTTCCCCTTCCTTCTTGAATAAAGGAGGGAGAATGAGAAAGTAAAACCTCAGCCTTTCCTATACTTTGACTTCTTCTAAACTGCTCTGATGAGCCCTTTCTCCAGGCAGGCCCCAGGTACCTCTGACTTGTTTTAAAAACTCGATGCCTGTAGTAAGGTTCCTAATTCCATACTTCCAGCCCCAAAAGCGTGAGCTGGTTTTAAATAAAGCTGAGCCTGCAGCAACTCCCAATAAATTTCACACCCCTGCAAAAGTCCTGTTGTCGGGAACTGTTTTATCCTTCCATTTGCAGGTTGCCTTCATTATTCCCTTCCCTTGGGTCACGGAAAGGCTGCTGGTGACATCTCCCATTTACCAGGTGCAGCAATATAAACTCAGAGTAACTCCACTAAACTTAATGTGCTTAATGTAGATACTCTGGATTTGCTTTGCTGCAAATGAGATCAGAATTTGTCCCAGCCACAGGAGCCAGGAGGAGGTCAAATGCTTTCCATACATTACCTCCTCCTCAGCACACTAATGCTGTGCAATTTTCAAATGCTTTTCCCCAGACACAGCAGTTCCAGGAACGGCACTAAAAGCACTGAGAGGATACAAGGCAGACCTCACACCAGAGCAGCCTGGCTGCAGCAAACCTTATCTTGGTGAGTGGAGAGAGAAAGATGCAGCAGCATCCGAAAGATTTCAACCAACCCACCCTCGCTGATGCCACCATCACAGAATCCCAGGATGGTTTGGGTTGGAAGGGACCTCAAAGATAATTTAGTTCTGCCCACCTGCCATGGGCAGAGACACCTTCCACTAGACCAGGTTGCTCCAAGCCCATCCAATATTTCCAGGAATGGGGCATCCATCACCTCTCTGGGGTACCCCACTTACTGACCACTTTCCCCATTCCCAGAAAAAAACAGTGTTGGCCACTCCAGCAGCGAAAAGCCACGTTGGCCATGAGCACCTTCCTCCACCAAGGGAGCGTGGTGAAAGGTCAGCAATGGCACACATTCCAGTGGGACACAATCCCCCCTTCCCAGGGTACTGCCACCCCGAGGCAGAGGGACACAGCCCACTCAGAGCTGCTGCTCTGGCTTCTGCTCTGCTTAACGTGGACAAACATCTCGCCTGATTTTCAGCTCGGCCGTGTCCTGCCATCTGTTCCTGGTTTTCCTGAGGTTACCTGTGCTGCTCCAGCCTCTGAACACGGGCTGGAGCACATGTGGCTTTAAGCTGGATGCTAATTAGAAACATTAAGTGCGTCAAACCTATGATTAATGCACAGAGTTTCCACTGAAACGTAGCAGAGTCCCACAGACCCTCTCCCCGTCCCTACGTCAAGACTTTGGGGGGGTCTTTGCTTCTTTAAAGCAAACCAAGGTCAGAGGTTTGGTCAGTGCATTACTTTAAAGTTGTATTGGAGGCAGTGAGGGCTATTTGCTCCATCTTCAAACTTCTGGCCTGAAAACTGTAGACTACATTAAAAATAATATGAAAAATGTCACAATACTCCTCTGCTTTGCTTTCTTATTAACAAACAGAGCTGCAAGGCATGATTATGGGTGCTCATCATTCCCATTGTAATTATGAGGTATTATTTGTAATACCATTTCTATTTGCCTCTCAGTAATCCACTGAAGAAAATCAGATTTCAGTTCACTTCATTGTTATGATTTTGGTGTCAGAATATAACAGAATTGCTTTGTTTTGACCGGTGGAACAGACCCAGTTTTCACGGGGAAAGAGGATTGCAATCACTGCAAAAAAGAGCAAGAAACAATGAAGGATTCTGGAATTCATCAGGCCCAATATTAATTACACGGTTTGTTTTCAGAAAAAAACAAGCACAGACTGTTTAGCAGATGAAAGCTCCCTCTCACCTCTGCTGCTCTGGACCTCCAGGACTCCACCAAAACGTGCAAGAAGTTTCTTCAGGTCAATTTTGGGACAGCTCTGCTTTGGCAGTGAATCTCAGAGCCCCAGATCTCAGAGGTCCAACCCAAGTACATTTTGAGTTTTACCATATCTCTGGCTTGTTACATTCCTGATAAAGAGTCCCAAGATACCACTGTCAGTGAGCTATGGAGTGTTTCCCGGGAGCAGCATAAACATCCGACAGCACATCCTTTACCCAGACCGTTCACCTCTTACCACTGAACGCTTGACAAGATTCTGATATGGTATCTAAAAAAAATACTGGCTGACCATGAAATGAAAGGCAATCATATCTACATTTACACAAGGCAGTGACTTCAATTCTGGCCTGTTCTGATCATAAATTTTCTTAATATTAGTTAAAACCTGTTATTTTGATGTGATGTAATCGCCAATGAATATCTGCAATACAGTATCAAGTTTTAAAGCTGCTGGATGTTTCTCAGCCTCACTTGTTTACACAGCTTTGCCAAACTTTAATGATTTGAGATGAGATTTTACAGGTGAACAATCTGCCTCCAGCAATATTTTCTCTTTAATTTATATCTAAAATGACCTTCCCCTTTCTGGGATGAGGAGAGAAGCAAAAATAACATTCTTTAGCTAAGTTAAACAGTTCAAGCAACATTTTCCCTTAAAAATTCCTCCCTTCCTTTCCCGCTCTGGAGCAGGCCTTTTATTGGGGATGTCCCTGTGGTTATCCTTGAAAAAATGTGGGCAATTCACAGGCTTTTGTCAAGTCAGGGTTTGCATAAGCTCAGAAAAACCTACACTTGCAGAAACCTCAACCCATCTGGGGCATGTTGCAGCCTGGAGCACAGGGATGGAGTTGGCCTGTTCCCAAGTGCAACTGCTGCAGTCCAGACCAGGTCAGGGGGCTGAGGAGGGTGGATGGGTTCTCCTGTTATGAATCATTCTGTCTTAACTCACTGTCCCTCAACAGAACATAAAATATTCTTTGTACCCTGGTAAAACACAAAGGTTTTGGTGGATCAGTCCTGCTCTGAAGGACAAGATCAAAAAAACAAGATCAGGCAAGAGCAAAGTCAGTGCTGCACATCCCCACTTGGACATGTGGAGGGAAGGTCCTCATGAATAAACCCATATCAAACAGATCATCCTTGGTGATGCTAATGAGAAAACCCAGGACATGGTGTCCCATGACCTGGAACAAGGACCCACAGCGTGGAGCCTCCAGGCTTGGCAGCCAGAGGCACCCAGGCACAGCATGGCCAGGTCTGCAAAACCAAGCTGTGATGTCCCTGCTATGAGTGACCCACCCCAATCCCTCAGTGGGGATCAGTAGCTTCAAGCCAGGCAAGGCCAGGCACTTCCCCAAAGTCAGCCCCACTGACTGCAGCGGGAGTTTGGCACTGAAGAAGTCAAAGCCCTGGCTCAGAAACGCGGCTCAGCTCAGCCAAAAAGAACAGGCTGACCCATTAAACCTTCAGCAAACAGCACTGCAAGAGCCTTTATGTTCCCTGAACCTTCGGCAACCTCGAGCGAGCGTTCGATCCGGGCTGGATTCTGGAAGTTGGCAAAATTGTGGGGCCTCCTTTCTGCTTTGAGCTGGCTTGTTCCTCCAACTGTGACACACTTTAAAGGACTTCTCATGATATCTGAGACTGTGGCCACTAAAAATAAAGCAGGCAAGAGGAGCTGATGGGCTGCAAAGACAAGCTGTTTCCAAGTTGCAAGCATAGGCACTGAAGCATTTTTCTCTTCTTCCTTTGCCTTCCTTCTGCTTTTTCCTTCCCCAATTCCCTCTCTTTTCAACCCAAATCCCTTAATCTCAGTGCTGATAATTGTAATCACTCTAATACCTCGCCATCCAAGCAGCTGAGAAATGTCCTTCTTGGGCCAGTCCCTCTCGTGGTGAGGAAGAAGGAATATGAAAAGCTCATGGACTCCTCCAGAATTTTAATTTAAAACAAATATGGAGTCAAGTCCGGATTAATCACATTTCCACTGAAGATTGGCTTCTTCTGGGGGTTTCTTAATCCACATAGCTCTTTAATCAAAGAAGGAAAATTATGATGGGGGGTGACAGTTGGCAAAGCTGATGGAGATTGCCTGGATTTTCTCCAGGCTCTGCTGTTCTGACCCACGACCAGAATTGTGGTTAACAAATCAGAGAGATGATTCCCTCCTTCAGCTGCTGGTCTTTGGCAAAACATCCAAGGATCATGGGTGGTCAGCACAGAACTGTGCTGCACAGCAGGTGCCTCTTCCAAGGAGAAATGGCACAGGAAAAGGCAGGCTGAGAGGTGACAGTGAGAGCCAGGGCTGGGGGGTATAAAGAAACCTATTTCACAAGCAGCAGAGTGATGATGGGCCTTGGGGAGAGCTGATAAGCTCATTAATGCTTGAAGTGGGTCAAAACTTTGAAGTCTTCATGGGGCAAATCAGGATGGGAATTAGAAAGCAGTGATTGAAATCTGAATTTGCACTGCTCTATACCTCAGGTACACAGGACATTGGTTTTCCAGTCATGTACCCAATTAGAGGTTGTAATTTTTAATTAACTTCCTTAGCAGCTCTTGAAGGACCACAAATTTCTCTAACAAGACAACCCACTTATCACACAGCTCAGGATGCTTTCAACACTGCAAATGTGCAGGGCTGGCTCCCTTTGCCTGTCTCCACAGTGGTGGCTCTTAGTCCACCAAATGTGCAACAGGTGAGAGAGATTTGACATTGAGAAATGTCAGGCCCACGAGGGAATCTGGGCAATGATTTTCTGACTTTCAGACATGAGCTGACTTTCTTTCTAATTTGTTTCACACAGAGTTTTCTTCACTGAGTTCTTTGCTCACTCACACCAGATTTCAGGGAAAAAATAACCTAATTTTTCTTTAACCATCAGTAAAACGTTAGTGAGATATGTTTTATCAATAAAAAGAGTTTTCATTGAGTATATAAATGCAGGAAAGCAGGCACCAGTGACACCCCACAGTATCCAATTCTTTAAGTGGGTGCCATACAGGGAGCACACTTGCCTCCCCCAGCAGCCACTTCTGCACATCTACTGCCAGCAGCAGTGGGGACCACGAGCCCTCAGCTACTGGACATGTGAAAGCAAGAAGCAGCCTGAGTACAAACAATGCTCTAAGCTGAAAATCCAAAGCCTAAGAAAATCTCCAGCCTCGGATGAGAACGAGGTGACCCACTCCAAGAACAAGGTGACCTGTTTTCTCCCCATTTCTGACGGTTCTGATCCTCTGAGTCCCCCCGTGCAGCCACACTGTGAAATCCATTTGAAACATCAGAGAGAGTTTGTGTATCAAGCTAAAATGAATTCTTTCTCCCCACCCAGCCCCCTCCCAGGCCAACAAAAGGCTCCTGCTTTCTCTGCTACACCATTTCAGTGCCCTTTGCCTCGGCGGCTCACGTTCTTCATGGAAATCAAGCGTGCATTTGATTCCCTTGGAAAACCCAAATTGAGATGCTTGAGTTTATTTTATTCTATTTTCTTGAGCCCAAATAGAAAAATAGGTTTATGCACATAAATAAAAAAATAATAACCTGCCATTTAAATCCTGTTCAGGCAATTAGCTCCGTGCCTCGCTCTGAGCTAATGCGATCGTCTTTCTTTGTTTGCTCCTATTTATACTGCTCTTTAAAGTTCATTAAAATCACTGCTGCTATCTCACACAGAACAACTGTTCAAAACATCAGTGTCACGCAGTCGAGAAATTTATGCTTTGAAGTTCCCTCCTTTATTCATTTTTATCGGGCTTTTTTTTTTCCTCCTTTTCTTTTTTTCTTCTTTTCTTTTTTTCTCCTTTTTTTTTCTCTCTTTTTCTATTTTTTCTTTTTTCCCTTAATGACTAAACCAGTTTTATGCTCTTCACAGTTATTCCAAAATCTGTTCCTCCTGACACGGAGCTGATACATCATTCCTCGCTCGTAACCCTTTTTCTCATTTTCATCATTTCTCTCCTCGCTTGCTTTGGCTCTCTGCTAAGTCCATCACAGCTTTGTTTTTATATCCTCGTCGCTGTATTTTATAGCCCAGTAAAACCTAGAAAGCTGCCTCAGAAAACACACATGCCAACCCTTTGATGTTTGTGTTTGTGTGGCAGTTTGCTGGAATGTGTCACGGGGACAAAGCTGGAGCCAGCACTGCCAGGATGTGGGCAGTGGAGAGAGGGCAGGGATGGGCAAAGGGGAACAGGAGAGCAGGCAAATGCTTTCCTTTCCAACCCCACCAGAGGTAAATTGCCTTTTTGCCCCAATCCCCCCCACCACAGTGAATTGCTGCTGCTTTTCCAGTGTGAAAAGCTCCGTGGGATAGGAAAGATCCCCGCGGGATCAGCACTGTGGAAAGGCTCCTTGCCCTTGCTGGTTGCTCCTTGGTCACCTGCCCAGTGCCAAAAAGCAAAAGGCAGCATCTCCAGACAGGGAGAATTGCTCAGTGATGATGGACAGGCGGAGCAGAGCCTTGGCAAAGGCACAGTCAGGCCCAGGAGCAGGTGGAGGATGCTTGTAAAGATAATGGGGATTTGGCTGGGAGCTGCTGGAGAAGGGCAAAAGGCCAGCTTCCCTCTCCTGTATCCTAAGGATTGTGTTTGACAGCGCTGCAGCAAAACACCTTTCCTGTCCAGGAGCTCCTGCCCCTCCCACCACACTGCAGGACGTGGGACAGGACCTCCAATGGCACCTACACATCTCCACTGTGGCCAAGGACAGTATGTTCAGCTGCCATAAATCCATCCTGATGGGGACTGCAAGAGCCCAGTGCGATCACAAACCTTGCCTTGGCTTGGAGCAGGGTCCCCCTGTGCCACATCTGGGACAGGAGCTGCCACCCCAAAAGCTTTTGTGCCTAAGCAGACAACTCAGAGGGGGCAGGCAGGAACAGCTCTGCAGAGGAGTGCCTGATCTAGGGTCCAAAAATAGACCCATTTTAATGAACATTGAAAAGAGGATTATTTTCAGACTGGTGCTGTACCTGCCAGGTGACACTGCCTCTGCTGGGGACCTGCACAAAGCCCAGTTCACAGAGGGGAAATGGGGATTGAACCTGGATGTGTCCATCAAGTCCAGATCACTGACTATGATCTGCTTTAACCAGCAGCCTGCTCTCTTCTGCTGGTCTTCCACAGAGTTTGGAGACTTATAAAGACAAAATAACCTGTAGGATTATTCAGGAACACATTTGTAGATCATTCTAGTTGCCTACACTCAATTTTCATTTTGAATAAAACATCTAAAAATACTATTCAAGCTGAATGCAGGGTATATATCTCTAAGTAATTTTTGTACCTATGCCCTTTAGAAAGTAATATTTCCCTCTTACCCAGAAGAACTGGAGCAACTTCTGTGCTGAGAATGAGCAGAAGACCTCTGTCGGGAGCCAGAGTCGGTTTTCAGCCTGCAGCAATTAACGAGTGCTGTAGACCATCACTTAATATGATACAAAGAGCACTGCCAAATCTCAGGATTATATCTGGAGCTTTACTCTCAAGTCCCCTGTGTCTGGAAACATGTGATTTTAAGAAAAATCTTGGCTTTAATTTTTTTTTTTTTTTTTAAATGCTCTTCGAAATTTTACGGCTGCAGAGAAAAACTCGAAAACATGAATAGTAAAGGCCATCAAAAGCAGAACAAAGAGTTCAGCATTAATGTATTTATTTTTTTCAAAAACCTTTTTCTACTAAGCTGTCTCTGGAGTTGAAGGCTTGTTTCATGGTTTCTTGGCCAGCAGCAGTTGGTGGTGCTCAACCTGTCACAGTGACACTGTGAGCTGTCCCTCAGTAGTTTTAAAAACAGTTCTGGCCCCAGACACAAAGGGTCAGTCAGTGGCTGGGACATGTCATCACCAGCACAGAGGAGACACCACCCCATCTCTGCCAGGAGTTTTGAAAGAGGAAAACAGGTTTTTCTCCACTAAAACATGGGTAACACTCGCTGAGGGGGTTCTCTCGTTTGGCTTAGCCAAACGCAGCAGTTAAAGGGCTCCTGGTTCCCAGGTTCAGTCCACAGCTCTTTCAGCTCATCCACCACAAATCAAATGAGAATTTGAAGGGCAAAGCTGCCTTTCTGGTGAGCCCAGGAAGCCCTGCCCTGCTCAGGCAGGCACCAACCAGCGATGTCACGCTCAGCTCTCCCCGCGGATCGCCGTCGTCCGACTCTTCTGGTGACAGCTGGGGAGCAGCAGAGAAATCTAATTTCTCAGCATCAGATTTACTGCTGGAGTGGGCCTCCCTGACAAGGGAAGGCATTGTGCTTATTCAAGCTGATCAAGAACCTGAGAGCAATTTCTATGGAAAAAAGGTCTGCTTTAATAGACAGATATTGAAAGCGAACTCACAAATTGCTCAGGGCTTCAGATGAGCAAAACACAAGAAGGATTTGATTTTCAGCTGCTTCGCTTTTCTTCTTTCCCCAAACCCACACTGCTCTCAACAGGGATGTGGTGTCTCAACAGCCCCTAAGCACCCACCAGGCTCTGCCCAGACCCCTGTCCCCCTTATTTTCACACAACAGGGAGTGACAAAAACAGCAATCTGGGCTTTGTTCCAGCTTTCACATCCTCCAGAAACAAGTGTCTCCTACACAAGGCCCAATATAAACTCAATGCCATCTACTACACAAGGCTACTACGACATGGTGCTACAGCAAGAAGGCAACAAGCCACATCCCCAGGAGCCCAGCACAGTCAGTAGCACCCACCTCAGCAGTGCTGGAGGTGAAGGGCACTCAGAAACCCCCAAAGCACATGGATTGTCCAGCTCAGGGCTTGCCCCCAGAACAGAACACCAAGGGGTAACATCACAGCATAATAAACGAAGTCTCGATATACTTCAGTTTTTACACAGCTAATTTGTCTGCTTTTTTTCAGGTATTCTCCACCAGGGTCTTGAACATGAGCCTGAAGTAGGGGGTAGACAAAGACCAAGTGCATGAGCAAGGTTTTATGGGTTGAAGTGAGGGGTCCCGAGCAAACACTGCCACCCAAAAACCCCTGGGGAGAAATTCTGGGTTGAAATGCCTAAACCAGGCTTGCCCTGGTATGTGATGGAAAGGTTTCTGCCGTGGTTATTGTCATCCTGGGCTGGGTCCTAAATGTTTACCACTCTGGTTGGAAGCCCAGGGTTCCGACTCCCAGACGGAGCAGGTGCTGATGGACATACGGAGAATTTCCAGACAGCACTGGAATCCCAGCACAGTGCAGCCCTCCTCTGGCTCATTGAGCTCTGCAACAGGCAGGGACTGACCCCAGCCCTCCCTCTGCTCATGGTGTTACCCCTCACAAGCCTCCCAAACTCATGTGTGTCACCCAAACACACAGACAAAACCCAAACGGATGGCTCTGCCATCAAATGTCCCCAGTTGCAAAAGCTGATGCCAGTTCCCTGTCTCCTCCCACATTCCACTTGCCACTTCAGGGCAAGGTCTTTTCTGTGCTCCCTCCACACTGATCCTGGCAGTTGCCTGGCTGTGCTCAGAAACTGCAACACAAGGAATCCCTTGGTGGATATTCCCAGGCTCTTCCATGTCCTCCAAACTCCTCTGAAGGACTCCCTCAGCAGCACTGCTCTCATACAAGCCCAAACTCTGGGACACAGGGGGTTGCACCCAGTACCAACACTACAAACCAGGACTTTGGAGCTGCCCCATGACCAGGGTGGACCAGGCAGGCCACCAGCTCAGGAGCCTCCAGGTGAGCTGTGCAGGGGAAAAGGAGCAATGGGAGCTCACACTGTGATAACATCTCTGAGAATAATCAGCCCTGAGCTCCTACCACGGTGTTTATAAAGCCACAGCAGGCAGCAGTCCAGACAGAGCCACTCGGGAATGGTGCAGGAATGAGCACACGAGGTCCCTGCACAGAGAGGACATAAAACAGGAACACAGAATTCATCCCACTCTACACCAGGCTGGACTGGAGCTTCTCCTCCCTCTGGTCGGTGGATTAGCAGCCACTCACAATGCCTCTCCCAGCAACTCTCAGTTTTGTTTCCAAGCAGTTTATCCTGTTTGTAATTTCTCATACCTGCTAATCTCTCCCCGACGTCCTCGGCTGCTCCAGAGCAGGGGTCAGGCTGAGCCACGTGCCACAAGCTCAGGAGTCTTTCTTCACCTGGCTGCTGCCTGTCCTGCTGCTGCTCAGGGAGGCAAGGACAATGGATGGGTTTGGATGCTCAGCTCCAGTGCTTCTTTCTGTGGGAAGGAAAATCAGTGGGAACATTAAGAGTGGGAATTTTAATTGCTTGAATGCAAGCTCAGAAGGTGAGTCTGTGCCAGCTTGTCCAGAGGACTTGTATGTGGCTACAGCCCTGCCTTGGGCATTTCCAAGGGCCCCAACTGCTCATCTTTGCAGCTTGAGAGACCTTTCAAAGTCACTTTTGCAATCTCCTGACTGCTTCCAGAGTCCACACACTTCTCCTTCCCAGCATAAAGCTCCAATAACCCTTTTAAACAACAAAGCCAGCAAGGTGGCACTCAAAAGCAACCCCACAAAAACTGCCAAGCCCTTGCACTCCAGAAACCACAGGCCATTTTCTGGGAAGAAGGCAGGATATGGACACAGTGGAAGGGATCACACAGCTGTTGCTGCAAAGAAAGAGGCTCCTGTTTCCAGCACACAAAGGCTTCCTACACACAGAAATGAACACTGTGGCCACATCATTCTGGTTTGCTGTTAACAATTTCCTTGGCTCCTGAGCCCTCTTTGAACACATGTGGTACTTCCATAGGAGCTCATCCCACCTCCTTCCTCAGGTAGGACAGATCCATGACAGAAACGAGGACACCACACGGCCATGTGGTTTCTGATGACAAAACCCTGACAAAGGGAACAGATGTAGACATTTTATGGCAGTCTGGAGTAAAGGAGCCTCCAAGTGCTACTCATAAAAGGAACATGAAGAACTGCTTTTCAACACAGTTCTCCTATTTTTCCCCGTTCCCCTTTTTACTCTCCAAAGGGAGAACGACTTCAGCTCCAGTGGAAAAATGGAGAGGAGGACACCAGCAATGACTCACTTATTGCTGCCCTTTTTTTATTGTATTTTCCTCCCTTTAGGACTTGGCCCTGGATGATTTCCCAAGCAAGGACTGAGGGAGCCGACGGTTCATCCATCTTTATTTAAATTACTTTTGTACTGCATTGAATAATTGTGCCTCCATTTTACTCCAGGGCTAAAGGTGACTGACTTAAAGGTGATTATCTTTTGTTAATAGCCTGCATTACTGAGAAGGATCTCAGAATTACCTTTGTAATCCTTCCCCACACTTTAATGTTGCTATTATTATTAATATTGCTCTTTAAAACATACTTTTCTCCTGTCATGTGGAGGTAGCAAATGCTGCTTCTCAGGAAGAGGATGAGAAGGCTGCCTGATATTATCAAGCAGGAATAACCCAGGGCATCACACCCCTTTTTTCCTTAAAGGTGGGAGGGTTCAAGTCCAGCCATGAACAAGAGGTGTTTGATTCCTGGCTGCAGCCAGTCTTCCACAGTCAGCATGATTTGGGAGCATGTAGGATTTGTACAACATGTTTTATCTTTTAAATAAACCCATTTTCACCCTGCTGCCCCTCTACAAGCCCCATGGCTCGATGGGCCCTTGCACTTTCTTTCACCTGCTCCAGGCTGGAATATCATCCCAAATCCAGTGGATACAGGCCCAACCTCAGAGGCAGCATCAGTGACTTCAGACTTTTGCATCCTTCTCAGGATTCAGAGGAACTCATGGACACAGCTAAAGGAAGGTCTTTACCCAAGCCAGCTCACACAGCACTGCCGAAATACCCCGTCAGGAAATCCCAGCACACCATAAATAATCAGCATTAGGCTTATATTTTTCATGGCCCTGACTTTCTGCAGTGTCTGCTCCAACAAATCACGTTTGTCAAGCTTTCCCCACATTGTCTGCTGAACACTGAGCCCCAGCACTGCTGAGGAGTGTTTGTGAGCACTCAGAGGGGGGCTCTGCAAGGACTCTGTGTCCAGCACCACTGCCACAGCACCGAGGTATGTCACACACCCCTGCACACTGGGTGTCACTTCCAATGTCCTCTATCTGTTCTGTCCTTTCTTCCTTCTGGATTTATATTATTTTTTGCTGCATCCATGCAGTGGAAACCACCTGAAGGCTTGTGGAGAAGGGCAGCATTTGGCTCAAGCCAGGCTTGCACTTTCCAGCATCATCAATGCTGCACTCTGGGATGTGATGTGACAATTCACCAGTGTAGTGCAGTGACAAGGGAAATGTCTTGCCATTAAACATAAAATGTTCTGAAATTTTAATCCTAAATATTATTATCAAACAGTTAAACATCCAGAGGTTGAGAGAAGAAATACCTTTCCCACACTGAACTCAAGCTGTGAGGTACATAAAGTTCAACCAGCACTGCCCAGTCCACCACTGAACCATGTCTCTAAGCACCACATTTACACATTTTTTGAACACTTTCAAGGATTATGATTCTACCACTGTCCTGGGCAGCCTGTTCTAGTGTTTGAACACCCTTTCAGTGAAGACAATTTCCCTAATATCCAATCATCCAACCTAATCCTCCATGGTGCAACTTCAGCCTGTTTCTTCTTGTCCTGTCCCTTGTTTCCTGGGAGCAGAGCTCCTGTCAGGGGGTTGCAGAGAGGGATCAGGTCTCCCCTGAGCCTCCTTTTCTCCAGGCTGAGCCCCCCCAGCTCCCTCAGCTGCTCCTGCTGCTCCAGACTCTTCCACACCTTTGTTGCCCTTCTTTGGACATTCTCCACCTTTGTCCAGGTCAGGCTGGGAGCTGGGATTGTGTGAGGCTGCTGAAGGCACCTGGAAATTTAGTTTCACTCCCTGCTCTGAGCAGGATCTGGGCTGGAAGCAACACTCTGGTGTGAGAAATATAAGAGGCCAACTCCAGGGTGAGAAGGTCTCACAACAGGCACACAGTCCAGTTCTGCCATCTCCCCTTCAGCCTTTACTTCAGTGCACAACACACCAGCTCGGGTCTCTGCCAACAAAAAAGGCTCCATCAGCAACACCCTAAAGGGAAAGGAGCAGAGAACAGCAGGAAGAGCCCTCCAGCCCACAGAGAGCAGAGGCAGCAGCACTTGGCAACACAAAATCACAGTGTCCACAGCCCACTGTGGCTCTCCAGGGAAGGGAGAGCCCCACTCCAGGCTGGAAGCACCTTCCTGTGCCTGATGAGTTGTGCAGTTATTTAACAACTCATCGTCTGTCACTACTCACAGCTTTACACATAACCAGAACTTCCTCACTGGCTGAGCACATCACTCTGCCAGCAAATAAGTGCCCGTGGCTGATGGCCTTATTTCTATGCAGAAATTCCACTCTGGGACTGACTACAAAATATTTAAGGTTAATCACTGCACTTGTCAGCTGATTAAATCCACTCAGTGTTTGGCCTCTCATCTTGCCATGCCCGTTTAGATTAAAATCATCGGGCCTGCCCTGCCCATGGCACCTGATCATTCAGCAGGGGCCAGGCTCAGGTGGATAAAGTGCTGGGATATATCTCAGGCCTGAAAATAACCTTTCAAATAGCTTCCACTGCGAAATCTGCATTGTTTGTGGCTGCAGTGAGGCCGGAGAGCTTTCCAGGGTGGTTGTTTAGCTGCCCAAAACAGGGAGTCAGCAAACACAAAGCCCCATTTCTCCTATTGGTTTTCAAGAGGAGTTAAGCAAGTCAAAGGAAATGGTCTGAGGGGCAAGAGGGAAGAAAAAAATATGAGAAAATACACATAGAAATGTCTCTTTGAGAAAACAGTGCTTGGTTCTGAGAATAAAAATCTTACTAAAGTCAGAATAGTCCTTCCCCAAAGCAGAAATTTTCCAGCGTTCCCATAAAAATGAAAGCCATAAAAAAAGATTTCAATTCCAAAACACACATTTTCAGCTGAAAAGCTTTCAAATGTAAATAGTTCTGTTGAGCCACGATGTTCTGGCTTTGAGTTAATGATAAAACGTGGGTGCTTTTAGAAAGCAGCAGATATATTCCACAGAAATTTGTATTTAATTAAAATACTTCTTTTTATTTTTTACTGTTTTAATGAAAGAAAAGTTTTGGCAGGAAAGTTACAACAGGCTTAGCTGTGGTTAGGACTTATGAGTGTGGCCAGGACTGACTTTTCTCCTCTGAATGACATCTGTCCTTTGGTTTTGATGGGACATTGCCCTGCACCAGAGCTGACACAAGGGGGTTTTGACCCTCAAAAAGAACCTATTAGCCCCAAGTTTCATGCCCTAAGATATTCTTAGTGACAGGAAACCTTCAAGAAGTTCAGTTCAGCATCTACATTTTGATGTAAACTTGCGTGAAGCTGCAAGATCTGCAAAACAAAACTGAAAATCCCCCCAAATCTGGGCCCTCGAGAAATGTTCTGTACGATTTTCCCTGAAGCTTGAAGCAAAACCACAAGAATAGCCTTCCCTCAAGGCATTTGGAAACCCCAGCTCCAAGCTGGATTGGAGAAGGGCAGGGTAAGAGGAAATGAAAATCATCTGGGGAAATGTTCTAAGGCTGCTTAAGACCTTGTGGAAGCCTCTGTCTGGATTTGGATGAAAGATGGAGACAAGGGCAGCTTCGGGGAAAGGAGGAGATTAGAGGCAAAGACACTGTTTGCATTTCAGCAGAAAACTTGAGCAATCTGGAGTTTCAAAATGGCTGGGAAAGGTGAAATTGGACCAGGCAGTGCCCCACCAGCAGCTGTGATGATCTGAACTGCTGAAAGCTCACCCGAATTTAAAGGTGAATGAAGAGACCCAGCTCTATTCCTCGGTCTCGCATCAAGGCTTTAACACTCAGCACCATGAACACGTTCCTGTCCAAACAGCACAACTGAGCAAAATTCACTCTGAATGGGGTGAAAAAGGAGATTTGAGTCTTTTCCCTTTCAGAAAAACTTCTGAAATGGCTGCATGCACACAAATTACATGTAAAGAAGGCCTCGCTTACCCCATAAACCCCTTTCCTGGCACCAGAAAGCCACAGCCTGAGGTCCACATGGTGGTTTTGGGAGCTCTGGCATCTCCTCTCTATAGAACCAAGCATCATTCAGGTTACAAAAGACCTTTAAGACCACTGAGTACGTCACTGATGGGCACCAACACCACCTCCAAACTTTTACAGCCCTGTGTTGGCTGAAGATAACATGAATTATGGGCCAAGAGAACAGCAAATATTTTGATTTACAGAACTGAGCTGTGGCAAGCGTGCCTGTGCAGGTGGGAGGAAGCAGCCTGAAAGCAGGGTTTCCTTCCTCAGCTCCTTCCATCTGGCAAGAGGCTGTGGAAGTCATTCAGTGCCAGGCAGAGAAAGCTGGGAAGGATCCTGTGCCACCAGGAACAGCCTTGGCTTTGCATGGCTCAACCTGTTTTAATCCACAGCTGAACCATGAACTGACCAGAGGAGCATCACCAGTTTCAGCACAGTGACTTTTTCATGGGCAGGCAATGGTGAGAACAGCTCTGAGCTTTGCTGCACACCTCAAATTAAACATCCCCACTGCAGGCAGGGCAGAGGACCAGCATCGTTACTCACATCTCCCAGCGATGATGGGAGGCAAGGAACTGCCCTCAGAAAAGCTGGTAGACCATCAACTCCCATGGAACAATGCCAGCTTACACTGGGGCAGATCTAACTTTGCTCCTGCACAAGACAGAGTAGAAAAATATTAAAGCCTTGTTCATAAATCACTGTCAGCCTGTGACGAGGGTTGTCCAAGCTGCAACGAGATTAATTGCTCCAGTCGTGATTCCCTCTCCAATCCCCTCCCTGCCCGCTCCAGAATTTGAAGGATCTGGAAACCATAATCCAACAAACGTGGCTTTTCTTTTCCTTTAACCTGATGGGATTTCAGATGGATCAGCTGCAAAAACATTTCAACCCCCTGCACAATCTTTCAGAAACTTGGGAAAGGGGCACAGGGTTCCCTGGGCAAACAAGTGCCTGATTATGGAGGCAAAGATGTCCTGCAGTGCCATCACCAACTGTTATGCTGTGGGTGCCGCTCATAAAATGCTCCTGCTGCTGATTTTTATATTTTTCTCTGCCTAATCACCACATGCAGCCTAAAACAGATCAGCAGATCAGCCTAAAACTCACTTCTGTGGAGCAGCACTGAGAAAGATTTTCCTCATCAGGGCAGGAACACACCAGGAGAATGGAGAAAATACTATTCATAAACAGCAAAATCACCCCACTATGATTATTATTCAACTTTAAATTACATAAAGTACATCTTCACATTCTAAAAGCACATCCAGTTGTTGCAATAAAAAGGGAAGGGCTGAGATTTCCCCTGGGGATAATATTCCAGCTCCTTTTATTGCTCTTCATAAGACAGGTAACCTGCACTGAACTGTCTTAAAACAATCAGTCAGAGAGTAGAAATTGGAAACAACTCAAATGCATCTCAGTAAACGAGGGAGAGAATCTGATCTGGTTCAATGTGAGCCCAGGTGTATGTGACAAAGCCCCGAGTAGAAACTGAGGTGAGTGCAGTGCCACAGTCACACCTCAACACAAAACACATCAGCTCCCAGAGCAGAGCTGCACTGCATGAGCTGAGCTGGGATCCTAAGTGGTTGCAGCCACTCCAGAACAATCAATTAATGAGCATTATGGAGTGGTCAAGGCCAGGCTGGATGGGGCCTTGAACAACCCAGTCCAGTGGAAGGTGTCCCTGCCCATGGCAGGGGTGTGGAATGAGATAATCTTTAAAGGTCCCTCCAACCCAAACCATTTTGTGATTCTGTGATGATTTAAGGCATATTTAGCCTGTCAGCTTTCCAGGACAGGTGATGTCTCTCCACTACCTGCATGTACAATAGGAAGCACAGTGGGTCTCTCCTGCTTGGAAACATTACACGGGTAATGCCAGAGCAGAACTTATTACCAGCCTTTCTCAAGATTTCATTCTCAGATATCACTGCTTTTTCCAAGCTTTCAGCCTTTCCCCAGACAGGAGGTGGCAGCAGGTCAGTGTGGTCCAGCCCCTTCCTTATTATTGACCTTCTCATCCCTTGTGAACACAAAAACTCAGCTCTCCCCACCTCTGTGCCCATGGAGTCCCTGCCACCTTCCTGCTCTGCAACCTGAGCCCATTCTGCAGCCCAGCTCAGCCTTTGCTGCTCTCAGTAGGACCCACACAGGCTCCATTAATCATCTTTCCCCCAAGTCCCCAGTTTTCCACTCAATCTCCCATTCAGCACTTGAACACCCTCTGTCTCCCCTGTCACTCCTGGGCTGTGTCCAGCCCAGCCTCGTGCTGACATCCTGACTCCTTTGCACCACAAACATCCATTTATTAAGCAATGCCACTTACTGAGCTGTAACACACTGGGCTGCACTGTCTCTCTTTCCCTCTTCAGATACAATTCTAGGAACCATCTAGATGAGATCACATAGGGAGGAAATGACACTTCTTGCCTGTACCCAGGACCAAATGGCAGCACTGTCATTGAAGTGCTACAGACATTTGAAAGGGTTGTACTTTCAGCCATTCCCTGCCTTCCCAAACCAAAAAAGAGGGGGATTCTCACTGACTTGAGCTATATAATATCTGTTGGACTGCAAACAGGAATGTTTTCTGATGAAACCAAAGGTTTGACAACAACTGCCAGGATTGGCTTGAATACTCATAGCAACTGTGTTGGCATCATTCACTCTCCTGAAAAAGGGAGGAGACAACAACAACAACTTCTCTCCACTCAGGAATGAGGCATCAGCTCCTCCAAAGTCCCAGGTGTGTGAATGATGCTTCACAGGTCCCCACTGTTCTCCACAGTCACACAAAACTGCAGCAGGCAGACAGACAAAACAGCAAACCCAAGAGAAAATGTGATCCTCTCCGGGGAAAATTTAAACTTTTCAGCCAGAAAGAGCAAACTGTGTCCCAGAGTGCTTTGAACTTAATGAGCCATGTTATTTTTAGCTTTTATAGATGAAAATGTCATTAAAAGCAAACATATTTCTAGGGGGGTATAAAAGCTAAATTCCCTGCAGTTTGGACTCTTGAAGGCCACCTCTAATTTCAATAGAAGATGATGAGTTATAATAATAATAAAACTAAACACACTGGGCACCTTTCTCTTTTCCACACAAAATACTGCAGCATTGCTTCCAAACAGATAACAATGTAATTTCCTTCCATTTAAAAATCCATTTGTTACTACCATCTAACTGAGGACCTGGCCTTCTCCTGCCAGAATGACCATCTGAAGTCTGGCTGAAGAGGCAGCACATGGAATCCTAACACAAGATGTTCAGATGGCTCTGAAACCAGTCAGGCACAACAATGGTCAGTCCAAATCCATATTCATAAATTGAACTAAACAGAAAGCTCTGTGTGGGCAAGGAAGTCAGTTCATTTTGGGGTTATTTTATTTGTCCTCAGAGCTACTGGCACAGAGGATGAGTAGGAGGGTAACCTGAAATCAACCTTCATAGAAAGCTTCCATCCCACTGAAAATATCCATGAGCAGAGCAGTTTGCAGACAACAGTCATCTGGTGCCTGGGTTTGAATTACAAGAGCACAAAGTTGGGCTCTGACTCCATCTCTGGGCATTCAGGCTCCCTGCACCAGCAGCACTTGCAATCCTAAGATGCAGTTCTACAGTGCCAGCAGAAATCAGGCTTCTTTTAATACAGGACCTAAAGCTGGATTTAGGAATCATTCTGGGAACCATGTGGGGTGTGAGCTTTTGCTCAAATCCTCGTCCATCTGAAAATCTTCCACCAGTCTTCAAGAAACATACGTCAAAGTAGTAATTTAATGACTTTATCCATGTGGATCTTGCCACCTCCCTGCTCTCCCCAGCCCCTTGCAGTGGTAAATATGGGTTCTCAGAACTCACAAAGTGAGGAATGTGGAGTTTTCTCCAGGATAAACACATCCACCTCCAAGGTCAGGGAAATCTGACTCAGATGTAACATGAACAAAGCCTCTCTTGGACAGATGTGAGGGGGGACATAATCAACATTCTTCCCTAGGTCTAATCTGCTGCTGCACTGGTGCTGATCCCAGAATCCATCTGAGCAACATCACCACAGTGTGTCCAGAGAGGGGTAGCTGGAGGAGGGTGAGAGGCTCCAACTCTGCCTCACAAACCTCTCACTACAGAGGAAAACACCCCCACTGAGACCCCACATGTCCAAAAGCTTCCAGCTCCTGCCTCCCCTCAGCCCCCACATCACCAGGGCCATGGAGGCATCACCCAGGGTTTGATTTCCTGAAGGAGTGAAAACATCACTGGGAGACCTTTAAACCAAGCACACGTTGCATTCTCACGTGTTTAGTGAGGACTCCATGACCAGTTTTCTGTTTGCACCTGGAATCTCCAGGATCCAACGGGATAAGGCAAATGGGAGGGTTGGAAGGAGTAGCAGTTCCAAAATTGTGTATTAAACACAGCACCTGCACATAGGTGTGCTTGGAAAGCATGGAAGCCTCAGGATGTCTTTGGCTTTCTTCTGAAAAAGCCATGCAATGCAGTCTTGCTCAATATGAGCTCAGGAAAATGTCATTTCTGACATGGGCAGGCTCCAAACCAGAGCTTTAACACTTTTGACTTTGATCTCTGCCTCTCTGGACTAAGTCTTGATTAATTTATTCTAAGCACCAGAGCAGAGTCCCAAATGGTGCCAACCAGCTTTTCGTGGCAGTAGAGCTCTGCCAACCTACACTAACTCCATATTTACAGGGATTCTCCATAGGTAGAATTCAGATATTTTGAGAGGTCCAGATTATAAAAAGTAGCACTAAATTAGGACTATGGGCAGACAGATTTCAAGAGTCCATTCACGAGCCTTTACTTTAGAAGAACATGAGCCACAGTCAGAACAAAAACCACACGTTTGGCCCCACACAGCCCAATTCCAGGAAACCAGAGAGTCAAGTGATACCTACTTTATCAATGTCATAAGGAGATGAAAACCCAGTGAATGCTTCGAGAGACAAAACCCTTTGAAGTTAAGACAGAAACTGCCCTCAACTTCTACCCACTGTGGATCAGAGACATCAATTTTTTAAAGGCACTGGGGTGAGTGAGGAGAAAATCGGTTGTCAGTTCAAGCAGTTTCGTGTCTGGAGGTGAAATGGGCAGTTGTGAAAAGCCCCTTCCCTTGCCCAATATGTTTCCAGGCAGCCAGTTCAGCCAGTAAGGAGCCCCAAAACCCCCAGCCATGCTCCTGCTGTCACTCAGCTCCTTTACAAACCTCCCCAGCCCAGGGAGAGCCAGAGCTGCTCCTCCGGCCATACAAATATGACATGGGAAATTTCAGGCTGTAACTACCTTGTTAAATAGCATGTAATGGGTTGAAATAGTTCAACTCACTTTTCAGTCCCCTTTCAGTGCAGATTAACTCCCAAATTCTGCCTCTGAGCATCCCAGCACGTCCCCAGCTTTACTCCAGGCAGCATTTGCTCTTTGTGTTTTTCCAGAAGAGGGGGGAAAAAAAAAGGAAAAAAAAAAGAAAAAGACATTTAAAGGGTGGCATTCTTTTTAAAAAGGGGTCAACAATAGGTCAACAATAAAAGAAAATAGGTCATGTCATCTTAATTGGGAAATCATGAATTTGGGGCTGTCCCCATCCTTGTAACACAGCAAGGACCTTTGTTCCAAGCATTAGGCAAAAGCCAGTACCTTTAGCCAAAATAACTTTTCAAGCAAACTCTCATTGAATAAATCTTTCACACCGAAGGGAACATTTTTCAGTACTCTGTTTTCTAACACCATTAACTTTAACTGTCAAGCCTGACAAGTATGGAAAACTGTTTTCTTACAAAAGTTAACATAAAAAACATTTTCCACTAAAAGGAGTTTTGCTCGCCACACATTAACTCTCCATTTGGCCATTTAACTCTAATTGCTATTTTTCTCCATTCCACTTTTTTTTTTTTCCTCTCCAAGATCTGGACTTTAAAGAGTCCGAGTAGAACATACATCAACCCTTGTTTATAGAGGTTCTGGAACATGGATGTGTTGTAATGAAGTAATTATATTTAAGAGAAAGATCTGGGNCTGGACTTTAAAGAGTCCGAGTAGACATACATCAACCCTTGTTTATAGAAGTTCTGGAACATGGATGTGTTGTAATGAAGTAATTATATTTAAGAGAAAGATCTGGGAATGACCATGACCCGTTAATCACATTCATTCACATGCTCCTGTTCTTTTTCCCTACTGTTTCCAAGTGTCTAGGTGAATTCTTGAAAATATTGAGGAGTTTAAAAACATTTTGGGACATTCAAAGCTGAACCAGGACATGAATTAACAGCCCCATGGGTGGAAAAGGAAAGGGAGTGCTGGCCCATTAGGGGACCAGTGGGGACAGGCTGGCTCAGCAGCACAACATGTCTCAGGAGGGATTCATCTCTCCTGATTCACCTCCTGAATGTTCCATCTGGTCCCAGGTGTGTCCTTAGCTAGTGGAAAGCATCAGCTCCTCCTGGTGCCAGTGTGGGTGACAGGGGACAGACCTGTGCTGCACAGAGTGACAGGAGCCCCAGGGAGGGAAGGGTGGGAGTCCCTCCTGCTCCCAGTGCCCTGCAGTGACAGGCAGGATCACAACAGGGTAAAGCCTGAAGTCATTTAAAACCTTGTAACTTGATTTTTAAATGTCCACAATACTGGGATTTGTGCTGATTTACCTCCATATGTTTCTAAACTGAGTTAAGTGGCTGTATAAGCAGTCCAGAGATATCCCCTAAATGATGTCCTCATCCCAGGAGACACAGCCATGACAGGAGCCTGTGGAGCCACTTGTCTGCGTGGATGTGCCTCTGGTCTCCAAGAAGGGGAAGGAATCAATAAGGAGCTGAGTGAATTAACCTGTGACTGCTATGCTTTCATAAGTTTTTCAGAAAATTCAGTCCCTGGTTCGTTGTTTTTTCCTGAAATCCTCATCTAAGCTGGTAAGAAATAAATAAAACTCATAATTGACTCCTAGATCAGCCTATTTTTGTGACCCCCTTCCTTGCATTACACTGTGACACACAGGCAGCTGAGCTGGGAGTGCACATCGTGGCAGAGGTTCTCAGACTAATCGATGACAAAACCAGACAAGACCACTGTGATTTTTCTCTTCTGCCCTCCTGGATAACCCAAGTCATAAGACTTCCCAGAACTGATTCCTTCTAAAACTAGAGCAGATATTTTAGGAAAAGAAAAATATGTAAAAATTTCCAGTGAAACAGAAAGCTTCATATTTCTCCATGTGCTGCTGTGAGTGGTTAATTGCTCTCACTGCTGAAATGTGGTTTATGTCCAGTCTGAGTTCCTTTACCTTCAGTATCTCTCTGCTGGGTTTTATTGTGTTTGTTTGCTGGACTGAAGTCAGCCTTTTTATTGTATTCATGTTGCTGTCCATCAGAGTGATCAAACCTCTCTGTCACCTTCCTCTTTGTCAGACAATGCAAACTGTCTCCAGTGGGTGGATGTGCTTCCCAATCATTTAACGAGCCCTCTTTCTCAATTCTCTCCAAATGTTGATGACAACATCTTCCTTGAACTACCAAATCACAACTGGAAACTGCAGGAGGAGCACACCTTCCTCCCTGACTCAAATATTCCTCTTTTTATTATTTACTTAAATCTGACATTTCCCTTCGCTGTCACACTCCCACACAGGGATCTGTGTTGGCTGATGGTCCCCACAGCTCCACACAACTTTTTCCTTGTCATCAGCTCCCAGGACATGGCCCAGCTCTCCACAGATCCTATTAAAGCAAGTTGCTTGTTTTCATCCGGGTTACTAATGGGATCTGAATCGTTCTGCACTGGTGATCTTTTATTTCAGTTCTATCTTCTCCAGGTTTTGACCTCTCCACCAAGACAGATCTGTGATAACCCCAGGACTCCATTAGAAGCATGTCTGTTCACTGATGAATTCCCATCTAAAACTGGAGACTGCAGCAGTTTCTTATCCCTTGCAGTGGTGCCTAATTGGTTTTCTATCACCCCAGTCTTGTCTAAGAGGTTATTCATAGCCAAAGGCAACACTTGCACAAGACCATGGGGTGTTCCAGGTTGGAGGTCACCTAGTCTAACCTGCTCCTCAAAGCAGGGTCAGGTATGAGATCACACCAGGATCCTCAGGCCTTTCCAGAAGTTTATCACATCAATACTATTACATTTATCAACAGAACTTGTAATCTTCCTGAAAAAAAAGAAAAATCTAATTAGACAAGACCCATATTCTATAAGCCCGTGTTGATTGACACTACTTACATAAATCCCTTTAATTCTTTACTAATTACATGCCCTATCAGCAATTCCATTATTTTGTCTAGGATTAATGTCAGGCAGAAAAATCCACAGTTATGTGAACCACCTTGTTTATCCCTTAAAAAATAATGGCACAAAGCTAAAATTCTTCCACATAGCTGTAACTTGCTGGTATTTATTATCTCTAATTAAGAGCTGCTATACAATACTCATTCAATATAGAAGGTGTTTTATTGTTAAAGGACATGATCACACAATCTCCCCTTCTCCCCTGTAAGAAACAGAAATAGTTATTGAACTCTTCAAAATTCTGTTCAATGTTACTAACAACACTATCATTTTCATGTAGCACTGAGCTATTGTAAACATAATTATATCACTCAAGACAGAGAGCTGCATTTCTATGGGGATTTCATTTTGAAAGCCATATGTTGGAGCCTTGTGCTGCAAATACTAAAAATGTGCTCGGAATTCCTAAAATTACACTTGAAAATATCCAGACACAAAAACAATCGCATCTAACATAGAAGAAATTCTATATTAGACCTCATTTTTACAGATCAAGGGGAACTGATGACAGAATGTAAAAATATAGGAGCAGCTTAGGTACAAGAGACTGATTTGATTACATTTGTTATGTGCAAATAGAATAAAGTCCAAACGAGTAATGTATCTACTTGATGATTTCCAATGCCAGCTTAACAAAGCTGAAAATAATTACAAAGCAAAACAATTGGAAGAAAGAATTTGAGCAGGAATCTGTGAATGATAATTGGGAACTGTTCAAGACCATTTTCCTCCCTGTGCAGAGGAACCACAATCCCCTGGAAAAGCAAAAAGGCTGAGCTGGCTGAAAGCTGCTCTGGCTTGGAGGACAAGCAAAAGCCAATTCATAAAGTAGCAAATAAATGGGAAATTCTTCTCCATGGAAAGCAGAAAATAGTAATGGCAACGAATGTGAGTCAGCAGTAAGGAATTCCACAAAATTGATAAGGGATGTCATGCACAGATTGAAGGAAAATGAAGATACTGGGGCCAAAAGAGGAAATAAAAGTTTTATCTTCTGTGTGCAGAAGGTCAGAGATTCAAAGCAGTAAAAGCTGCAACAGGCAACACAAGTGGAACCTTCTGCTGCTGCTGGATCAGGTAGTCCCAGCCATCCTCTCCCAGGCTGGAGTCACCACTATCTGACACAGGCACTGCCTAAAAACACCAAAGGAGTGGCAAGTTGTCCCAGATGGGGTTTAAGACCATGTGCTGCCTCAGCTGGCCACTCTCCTGGGCTGCAGTGGCACAGAGGAGGTGACAACCTGGCAGGAACAGGACAATAAGCAAAGGCCCAAGTGAAGGTGGACTAAGCCGTGAGGATGTGGCTGTGGCACACACTGGGTGCCTCTGTATCAGTGGCAGCAGGACACTGGGGAAAGATTTTACCCAAGGATCTCAAGGCATTTTTTAGAATTGAAAAAACCCCATTGTTGCCTTCAGCTCTTTCCAGCTCCCCTTGGACCTATGGCTGCAGCAGTTCTGGATAAGAACACACAACTCCTTACACCATCATTGTGCTGTGCTCTTTGCCCATCCAACCCAACCCCAGAAAAACAAAGGACCAAAAACAAGTGTCATGGAGCTGGTCCAAGGCTTCAGAACAGCAGCACAGAGAGCAGGCAGAGCCATGCCCAGAACAGTCATTCCAGGCAGCAAACACTTCACAGCAGGCAGTGGTGAATGCTCCAAAGCCTCCCCAAACCCAGGTCTGGAGGTTCCCCCTACACAAACACCAAAGTCCACGATGACTCTGAGATCTCAGTACAGAGTGTGTTGGGTTGCAGGGAGGTAGCAAAGACCTCTTTGAGAATAAAGGCAGTTTGGAATGCCAGGAGTCAGTGAACAGTCCTGGAGAGACCCACAGCCTTCAAAGGTCCAACATAACTGCATGTCTGCACTCAGTAAGTGTCTTCCAGCATCACATGTGGGGTCTGAGCCAGCTCCCAGCTAGTGAGGTGAGGAGAAAACTGTCTGGGGCAGGTTGTACCACTCCTGCTGCTCTGCAGTCTCTTCTGTCCTGCTCATGGCACAGAAGACACTGATTTAACCAACCCCCAAATTCTTGTCCTACAATGGCAACATCCAAGAACAAAAAATGAGGATCCATTGACCTGCAGTTGGACTCGATGATCTTAAAAGTCTTTTCCAACCTAAACAATTCCATGGCCTTCATGGAGCAAGCCCAAGTGTTTTGTTAATCTTCTGTCAGATGCTCCCCCAAAGCTAAGGGTGCTTCTGAGCAGTGCAACAAGCAGGTGACACACAACAAAACAGGCTGCTTGGGTTTGCATGACTGAGCCTGGAGAGGTCATGCAAAGATTTCACTGTGTGTTCTCCCTCCAACCCAGGATACACAGGTGGATCTGCTTTAACACAGTGAAACAGGAGAGACACAACCAGCTCTCCCACAAACTCATGCCAGCTGCTCTCCATGGACAGAGCAAAACACCCACAGGGGAGGAGATGCTCCCACAGCAAAGACTACTTTGCAAAGCAAGGTTATCAAAAAAGGTCCTTAAGGGTTAAATTCCTTCCCTGTCTCCTCCTCTTCCCCACCCACCCCCCTCCTCCCTTCTCCAGCAAAGGATCCTTGTGAAAGAATCCGTATTCCTGTATTCGATATGCACCAAGAGAGACTCTGGTCTGGCCTTTTTAATAAAGAGCAATTCCTCTGCATTCTCAGGTGTCCCTTAAAATCAAACTCTGATATTTCTGCTGTATTATTACCATGGTCTGTAGATGTCTTCAGACTCAGGAAAGCCATTTGCTCTGCAGGTATGAGCTGCTCCTGCAGTGCTGAACAGTTTCCCTCTGGTAAGAAAAGCCCCTCTAGAGAAACTGGTACTTGGAGCCAATAATGGACCTCTTCCACCTTCTGTTTTGCCAGTTTTTCTTGGCAACTGCATCCAGCCCCTGTGGCTGAGACACCAGTCATTACAATGTGCCATTAAAAAGTGAAACTGGGGAAACAGCCTGTGGAACCTCAGGAAAAAGGAGGTGCCTGAAACGCTGCTGGCCTGACTTTTTTCTAACCTGTGCTCGGCTCTTAATGATGCACTTCATGATTCAGCTTCCACGGCGCCACTAATTAACTCCAGAGAGCTCAAGAGCTGCATGGCACTGAGATAAATTCAACTCTGAAGATGAGCAAAATCCCCATAATTACAAGCAGGGGAGAAAGGTGTTCCTGGAACTACAGGGAAATGGGGAGAGAATACCTGGCTCCCCGAGGTGCAACTGCTCAGCAGCTCTTCCGACCACGGGGCCAGCACATAAAACCAGGACTTCTTTAACAACTACCTGTGATGTGGGATGACAAAGAGCCGTTCTGGAGAGCCCAAAGGGAAGGTTCAAGCTCTTCAGCATCTCTGCCAAAATCCCCTTAGATGTAAAGACTGCATTAAACCCTCCAAATTACTGCCTTAGCAAATCCCTCCTGCTTCTCTGAGCAGACAGAATGAAGGAGGGGGAATTTAGGTCCAAATGAAGTTTAAATGCAGGGCTTGGAATCAAGGGACTTTGTTTGGGTTCAGATTCACAGATTCTTATCTCTTCAGATATGAAATCCTGACCTCCTGCACCATCCAGGTCACACAATTCCATTTAAAAAAAAAATCTATATGGAGCCCCTTCACTTCTGTTTGAGCCATGGAGCATTTCTGAGGAAGACACGCATTCTTGATTTGAAGACATCAAACCATGGAGAATCCATCACATACCCTGGTAAACTGTTCCAGAGTTTAATTACTCTCAGTGTTAAAAATTTGTACCTTATTTCCAATTTGAAGTTTTCTGGCTTCGGTTTCCAGCCATTGGACCTTGTCATGCCTTTGAGAACTCAATTAAAGAATGCTAAAGCATCAGATACCATTTCCATCTGTCAGTGCTTAAACACAGAAACCTCAGTAGCTGATTCTCATGAGGTTTTTGGCAGGATCTGAACTACCAGCAGTAACTTTTCTGTCTGCCTTCAGAGCTTACTTGGAAGCCAAGTCAAAATGGTGAATGCAATTAATTTTTAATAATTAGTGATTCTTGAGAGAGCTGGGAAATAAATAGATCTGATTATAAAAATTCTAATGAATCTTGGTTTTATCAGAATTCACCCTTTTCTCCACTGAAAAACTGGAAGGAAGAATTCAGTTTCAAAGGATAGCAGTGAAGGCTTTGCTGAACCCTGTGAGCTGAGGGTGTCCTGGAGCCCAGACCACCAAGGCATTTGTGAGCAGGACTTGTCATGTGGCTGTGACAGCACAGGGTAAAGGCAAAATGAAACTGCAACTGCAACAACCATCCCTGCTGTGACTGCTCTGGGAATGAACCTGAGCACACAGAATCCCAGAATGGTTTGGGTTGGAAGAAATCTTAAAGTTCATCTCATCCCACCCCCTGCCATGGGCAGGGACACCTTCCACCAGCCCAGGGTGCTCCAAGCCCCATCCAACCTGGCCTTGGACACTTCCAGGGATGGGGCAGCCACAGCTTCTCTGGGCACCCTGTGCCAGGGCCTCCCCACAAACTGAGTAAAGAATTTCTTCCTAACATCTAATCTAAATCCCTCCTCTTTTAGTTTGAAGCCATTCCCCTTGTCCTATCACTATCTGCTCCCTCATGCCAAACAACTCTGGTAATTAACCCAAACAAAACCCACACAGGAGTGTTGCAGGGTTTTCCTCCTCCCACCTCCCTTCTTACTTTCCCATGGGGAAAATCAAGCTCTTGACAGGCAAAAGTAAATCTATGTGTTCATTTCCCCCAGTGTGATGGGACAGAAATCCTCCTTGGCCACTGTCCCATACCAAATGCAGATGTGGTGACATTTTCACTCCTGGGACTCTTCAAAGTTCAACAAACAACTTTTAGTCCACAAAAAACAAGCGTGGAAGGAGAGCTACACAGGACCCCTGCATTCAGACTGGCTGAGCCTGAAGGGATGGAGCAGTCAGTGCCTGTTGCCAAGTGAACTTCGGATGGATGGTCAGGAAAGTGGGGACTTGTGATGGGACCAAACTTGCAATCCCATTCTTGGAGCTGCTGCCACATCTCCTGCCTGCGAGATGTTGCTTCACTGCTACTCCAACACGCTGCTCACGAGGCAGCTTTTAGGATGAAGTGTGCTTCCTGCAGAATGGCACTGCCTTGAGGCAGTGGTGCCACATTCTGCCACTGAATTAATCTGCCACGTGACAGGCAGACAGAGCAACTCCAACACCGAGCCTGGAGCTCGGTGATTTTGGCTCTCTGGCACAAGGGATATTTCCTCTATGCAAGCAGCCTCCATTATGATCAGGGGAAAAAAGGAACCAAGTTTATATGCTACACAAATATTTATTTGCTGGCCTGTCAGCAAAGGGAGTTTTATTGCTTCAGCTTGAACTATTGCTCTCCCCATTGCTTTTCTTATTTAGCCTGAAAGCACAAGACATGATCACAAAGCACAGAACTCTCAGGTGAGACTGTATGCAAGACCTTACAGCTGGATGGACTTGGATAAATATTGCAGCAAATCCTCCAGGTCTGTTCAATTCAGCGACAGACACTTTTTGTCATGGTAAGAGTTCAGAAAATGAAAACAGGTTACAAAGGTCTATTCTCTCCTATAAAACACTAAATGCTCACCTGAGGGAGGCTGATCCCCATGCCTGACATCTACTTCTATAAAGCCAGATCCAAACTGCTGCAGGGAAGAGGCTCAGGTAGGAGCTAAGAGGTATTTTGGAGGATGAGAATTCATTAAGAGTCCTGCTGCAAAACTAGACACCTTCAAACAGAAAAGACCTCATAGGTTCTCCCACCTTTCCTCTGGCCACCACAGGACCACCTTCAGGTGTCCACAGCAGAGAAACCCTCCCTAGAAAAGGCAGTTCTGTGAACCAAGGGAACCCAAATGCCTCCCTTCCCTGGCTGACCCCACCTTTGCACACTGGTACTTCTCCCAAAGTCAGATTTTCCAAGCTCATGGGCAAGAAATCAGCCAGCAGGAGGTCGGGCTCATTTCCCACATTCTTCAAGTCATCTTTCCCCCAAGATTCCTGTTACTGAGCCTATTTTTGACCCTGTAACCTTGGCCAACTTAATCTTTCTACTATCGGGAGGAAATAGTGATAGTTTTTATTGTATCTACCTGTCTCAGATTTATGGTACCCAGATGGATGACTGTGAGCTGTGTTTTCTATTAAGAAGTATCTTTATTTTATCATATCAGTAAGAGAGGTATGCAGGTCCTGAAGGCTGTTCACCCCAACCATCTGACACTTCATATTTTTCTCTGCTAAAGAAAACGGCAGGAGTTACTAAGGCCCTAAATTAGCAAAACTCCTAAGTATAAATGCAGCTTAAAAATACATGCTTAATTTCCATTTAGATCATAGGAAATTACAGCTCAATCCCAGCAGGCACCTACAGTTTTTTTATATATACATTTATAGATATATAATTACAGGTTAGCAGAATAACTGCACCTCAAAGCACGTGCTTGAATATATTGCTGAATCAAAGCTCCAACACCCTCCACACCAACCCTGCAGCAAAACACGACAGTTGTTGGAAACACCATTAGCACCGACCACGTCTCCAGAAAATGCAATTTTAACGCTAGGAAATATCCCCCTGTTATCAAACCCAACCAAAACACCAGCAGCTGCTAAACAACAAACCTGCATTTGATCTCTACACGGCAAAAGTGGGAACACAAGCTCATAAACAAGTTAGGAAACACATTTAGCCAACAACCCACAAGTTTGTTTCGACGAGCTTACCGATGTCAGCACAGGCGATAAAATTAGCCTGTGGAGTCTGTGATTTTGGCATGATTATCTGCTAATTACATGCTGTAAGCTGAGAGGGGTGGGCTTAGCAGCTCGCCGGGGGCTGCTGGCTGCCTGTCTTCCCACAAAACTTGCTCACAAGGCGTCTAAAAATAACTTTATAGGCAAATCTCTTCTGAAGGGAGAGGCAGGGCAAAACAAAGGAGCGGAGACAGCTTAACCTCTTCGTGCCCAAACAGCCACACTTGCAGCGAGGTATCCAACATCCACATCAGCAGAATGGGATCCTTTGGCTCCTTTTCATCAAGGAGCCAAGGCCTAAACCTGCTGGTTTTCCTATTTCCCCCAAATTCAGCTTTCTCCATCCTCACAGCTGCCCTGTTCCTACAGTACCTCACACGTGGTCATTGCCTCTGTTCCTCAAGCTGGATGCTTTCAATCCCACATGGAGCTTTTGGGCTGTGCTACAACATACCTGCTACCTGAGAATCACCTGGTGTGCTGCCCAGGGATGACAGGCTGTCCTGTCTCTTCAAGCCCTCTGACTGCTGGCAGTGCAGGTTCTGTGCAGATAATAATTTACTCAGCAGCTTTCCCGTCTCCAGCCTTCCCTGCCCTGCTCCTACTTCCCCAGCAGTAGCTGCTGATTTCCACCCAACTCTGATTTATGCAGAGGACATATCCATCCCAATCCTTTTCAAAGGATGCAAGTTATCTGTGTCCTGGAGTACGTGTGGGAAAATATGATGATGTTCATTGTCGCCGGCATACGACAAGCGCGGGATCATTTTCAGTAGCTCTCCTGATGGAGCAAATCCATCAAAAGAGTGGAATGAGCTAAGTGGATGAAACACAAGCAAAATTTTATCCTCTAAGCAATTCTATTAGGTTACAGACCAAAGGAGGTTATTGATTCAAGGAGCACAGCGTGAGGGACTAAATACTTATGAGCATCAAAGCCCCACTGCAGTCAATTACTGCTCACAGCAGCCACTGGAGCTTCCCGTTAGGAAAGGATGTGTTGTTCCAACAGCAGTGATTTGGTGGAAAACTACGTTGTTAGTGCTAAATCTGATAGAGCAAATATAAAGACTACAGACAAGTGATCATACAGGGAATGTTTAAGCTTCTCAAAGTAATTATGCTGCTGATGATAAGCGAGCCAGGAAGAAGCACAGAAATTCAAATACAGGCTGTGCACAGCATTGGCTTTTATATGAAAGTTGAACTCACACTTTAAAATGCTAAAGAGACCAAGTTCACCCACCTCTTGGATAATCAGTCTGGTTTTTCGTTCTAATGAACTTTCAGATTTGACTGAAGACAACCAACAACATCAACAGCTCTTAGGGTTGAAGTCTCCCTGAGACAGCAGATGGGCAGATCAGTGACATCCACAACCAATACACAGGTAAAAGTAGAGTTACAAGGAGCAGCAAAATGGCAACTTCTAGAAAATAAAGGTAAACTCCTAGAGGCAGCAGCAGGGAAGCAGTGTTAGAGGCAAACACTGGAGCTAAAGCTCATCAGTGATCCTAAACTTCCCAAATGAATTCATTCTGCCCTCCAGAAAAGATATATTTCTTTTAAGGCCTAATTTTTGGAAATTGCTGAAAAGGAGAAGAAGGCATTCACACATCTCATTCACCTCTTCTGTCTTTCAACCAGAATGAAGATATGAGCCAGGCTTATTACATATTAAACCAAAACCAACACACTTTCAAGTCTCCTGATTCTTGCCCATCATTATGATTCCACTTGTAGATCAGGCTATGCTTGTATCCCAAAAACCCCCTCAGTTCTGCTGAGGGAAATGCAAAATATTGCTGGAAGAATTGCAGGGCCACTTCCCTTTTCCTGAGTCAATCCCCTCTCCCTGTACAGCTCCTGTGTGGATAGATTAAATTGTTTTTAAAACCAGTTTTTCTTCCAGTAGTGTCACCACTTTTTTCCACTAGAAGCAAATGCACATAAACACAAGTTCCATGAGCTCAAGCTGATTTAACAAATCCCCCTGTTCTCTGACCCCATTGTTCCCTGGCAAGGCTGGCTCACAGCAGCTTTCAGGAGTCAGAAGAAGTTGCCTCCTCCCCACGGCGTGGGACCCACTGGGAGCTTTGTTTTCAAGGCATGTGCTTTGTATTCTTTTTAATTCTCAAATGCTAAAAGTGAATTGGGGAACTAGGACAGCTGCTGGAAGCTGTGGTGAGGTGGTAATTTAGCAGGGTTTAGGAAGCCAGGCAGCCTGCCTTTTACAGAAAACATTGTATTCCCCAGAGACATTTTAAAATAATAGGCCAGGATAGGATACAGTTCCAGTATTTGCTCATGTCAATTGTTTTCCCTTCACCCTTTTTTTATTATGTCAGCTGATGCAAAGGATTAAAAGTATCAGCATGTGGAAATGCTGCAGACAAACGCTCAAAAATCCATTTTTACCCAACTTGCAAACCATCAGGTCTTAGTCTGTGAGCTCAGAGACTAAAACAAACAGGTGCTCTGAGACCTGAGCTGATTGCAACGAGAAATATCACCAAAAAATATTCAGCTTCTACATTTTATTCTCTGTTTGATGTGGGATTGATATTTGAATGATCACTCTTGGGTTCTTTCCCAGCCAGCTGGTTTGGAGCAGGGGATGGGGTGATGTGTGGACAGTCCAATGTGGACACCCACACAAAGCCACCCTGTGTCCCCCTGGACATCTTCCCACCCAGATCCAGGCTGTGGGTCTGTGCAGCTCCAAGCAGGTGAGCAGGGACACAGCCCATGGGGTCACTTACACCCGTCCTGCACTGCTGCACCTAACACAAATCTGCCCCAGGAGCCTGAACAGGAGTTACTTTTCTGTGCAGGCATCTTGCTGGAAAAGGAAAACCCTTGGTGCAACAGGTGGAGCTGCACTTTCACCTCCACACCCCCCCAAGCCCTGCAGAGCTGCTCCTCCCACCCCGCTGCCTCTGGGGTCCAGCTGACTTGCAGCAGAATCATTTCTGTGCCAGCCCCAGAGGGAACGAGGCATCACCACTCACTGCTGCATATTTGCTGTTACAGCAGCAGCACTGCAGGATTTGCAGAGGCCATCACCCAGAAATTCCCTCAAAAAGAGAAAATAAAAGGCTTACAAGCCAGGGTTGTAAAGGCTGTGGCTTCTCCTGGGGTACAAAACCTGCCAGGTCACGAATTTTTTGACACCATTCATTTTCTGCCCAGCAGAGAGGTGTGAGTGCTGAATCACAGACACGGCAGATTAGAAAAAAAACTATTTTGTTGAGAGCAAAATGTTTAATCTGAATGCTTGATCAGAGCCAGCCTGGGTTCAGCTGAAGGTTTGCCACAATCTAGGCAGGATTCCCACACTGCTCCGGAAGCTCTAGGTTTGGAGCAAAGCTGTCCTGCAGTATTCCATGGGCTGGGTGTCCTTACCATCCACAGTGACCCACCAAGGACTTCACTATGTAGACTGTGGACTGCACTTGATTTTCTTCACTACATCACTCAACTATCAATATCCAAAGTCCTTCTTCCCTCACAACAAGTGTTTCATTTTGTTAAAAAAGACTCAACCTACTGATGGCTTGGTGACAATTCCACAGAACAATTTTACATGTACTAATTTATACTTCCATTCATCAATACTTACTGAAATGAAGGAGCAGCTTTCTGGGCCCATGTGTTCAGTGTCAGTTTATGACTACAAGCTAAATATACCTCCCATGGCTCCAAAAACCTCGAACAAAGAGCTCCTGTTCGCTTGAGATGCGCAGCCAGGGTCAGGTAAAGGTTATGAGTTATCCCTATCTCAAGGTTACTTACACAGAACATAAACTCCAGGATCAAGTTGCAGAGTCTGCAGCAATTGCTCACTCAAAGTCAATCACCTTCAGCAGAGACCAAGCAAAAGCAGAGGCCTTTGGGTCCGCCCGGCTTCCAGGAGTGAGCTTTGCTGTTATCAGCTTTCCTTCTCCAGGGAGTCTCCTTAGATGTCAGGGCTCCTGCTGCCAGCCCTGTGAACTGGATTGGAAACAGCACTGGTGTTACAATTTCTTGACATGTTTTGGAGCAACTTCAACAAAGCAGGAGAAGCGAGGCGAGGTCAGGACGAGAGGTGTGAGGGGGCTCTGTGAAGGTCTGACTGCCCAGACCTGGAACAAGCTGTTATTTCACTTGGAGACACATCTCTGCCCAAAGATGCTGTGGGGCACCAGGACCACAGCTCACAGGACTTCTCTGGTGCACTCTCTTCTCAATTAAAAACCAGCAAGACACAAGGTGTGCTCAGCTTATCCTTCCCCCTGAAGGTTCAGGGGTGGAAGAAACCCAAAGGCCCAATTCTCCGTGATTTTCACCTGTATTAAAAAATTACCTACCCTTAAAAAATACCTAATAATCAGGAAGGATAAGGGGATAAAAGACATGAACCACTGTTATGCCTTTAATCTGTGCACTCAGTAAGGCAAGTACTCACAAATACGTTTTGCAAACACAAGGTTTCCCCTTAGGAACATCTCCCAAAATCTTGTTTGCTTTAAAGGGAACTCTTCTGAAGGACAGGCTTGTTTGGATTGCACTGCTCACATTCACAGTCAAAGCACATGATGGACCAATCAGTGTCTGGAAGATGATTATCAGCCACTTAAAAACTTTTAAAAAATTATCATTCATTCAAAAACTGAACTGCTCACACCCTTGCCAGAGACAAAATATGGAAGAAGCCCCATTCCCTTCCTGCTGCAGAGTGCTCTTGGCAGCACTATGTCCTGATAAACTTCCAGCCTGTCTCCCAGGAGAATTGCAAGGCTCATGTCTCTATTATCTGCAAGGGGCTTTAAAACTATTCCATCAAATTTTTATATAAATTCAAAGTATTATTATTGTGTTAGTGGCACATGTTGCCCAGAGAGGTTCTGGATGTCCTGGGAACATTCAAGACGAGGTTGGACTGAGCAACCTGGTCTAGTTGAAGATGTCCCTGCAAGGGGATTGGAATTAGATATCTTTAAGGTCCTTTCCAAGCCAAACTACTCTATGATTCTACAATCCTTTCCCTAAGCTTTTACCCAGACTGTGGGACTCCACATCCCCAAGGCCATGGCAAAGGGAGAAACTTTTTCTCCCCTACTAAATTGCTTTAATTTTCCTCCTTCAATAAACACTCCTCAGCTTTCATGTGGTTGTAGGAACTGCCCAACAAAGTCCCTGTTGCTCCGGGCAGCCTGGAGCTCCTCAGCTGCCCCTGATCCCATCCCAGTGCTGGGAACAGAGGAAAGGAGCAGCTCCTGCTAATGCAGCCTTTCATCCCGCATGGAAAACAAAAGCTTGGAGCCTTCACATCCAACATTCCACCTGCCAAGGGCTTTGTGCCCCCGGCCTGAGCAGCACACTCTGCCAAAGGCTGGAGGAGCCACTGCAGGGCTGGGATCAGCTGGTGCCTTTGCCTGCCCCATGTAATGCATTTCCCTTTTATTCTGTCCCTCTCTTTGTACAGTGGTAGGTGGGAAAACAGAAGAGCAATCTTGCATTGACATCAGAAGATATCAATCACCCACTAAAAACAGCTGAATAATGGAACAAAAAAGAAAAAGAGAGAGAGAAAAGGGTCGGGGCGGGTCCTTGGGTATGGAAATGCCTGTCCTGGTGAAATATACTGTAAATTAGTCTGAGACAGGGGAATTTGGAGCCAGCAGGGTCCCCAAAGCTCACTTAATATCAACTCCAGCAACATTACACTAATGTATTTTTAAATATGATTTACAGGATGCTCTATCTGAGAGCATCAGTGGATGGAGGAAAATGAAGAGCTGGCCTGGCACGAGTAATGTGCTTTGGGGAGGCAGGCACTGCCTCCCTGCTGCAGGAGGAGAAGCTGGGGGGGAGAGAAAGAAAACCACTTTAAGGGCAGCACAGATTGAAGGTGGGTGGCCACCCCTGCACTTTGGAAATGCCATTCAAAGCACCCAATTACCTTTGCAGATCAGAGCAGGGGGGAGTTAGACACACACTTCCCATCAGCAAACACAGTTTGAACCTTTAGAAACCTGCACACCATGGAGTTTAATGGCTTGGAACCCTCTCACAGCCTAACTTTAAGGGACAAAGTCCCAAACCTCCTTTGAGGTGCACAGCCACCTCGTGTAGGGAATGCAATTGTCCATGTGCCTCTGTGCTCCCTGAAGAAAACAGCCTCTCCCCAGGACAAATCCTCCCAAGTATATCAAACATCTCTATCAGGATGAATCTGTTCAAACAGGGAAGACAAAGCCCATCCACAGGGACCCTTTGGATGTACAGACCCCTTTGGAAATGCCTCTGTGATGGGCTGAACTCCCCTCATCGGGATGGAGGAAAATCCCCTCCCAGCAGCACCAGGTGCTCCTTCCTCAGCATTAGCAGAGGTGGTTGCATGGAGAGCAAATAAGATGCTCTCACAATAAGATCCAACAGTCACACAGGACTTGTCAGCACAGCAGTGCAGAGTGAGGGTGTCCACCCTGCTGTCCCCCCATTCCAGGGGAAAACCAATGGCTCCAGCTGGGGAGGGACAGACTCAGCAAAGCACTTGAGCATATGCTGAAGTTTCAGTGTGTTAGGAACTGATCCCTGGCCAGCAAAGCACTTATACCTGGGAAGCAAAGGAGATTCCAGCAAGGGGTTGGAATTAAGCATGGATTGGTGACCATGGGTGTTGGTATTCTGGTAATTTTCACCTGCACAGACTTCTCTTTTCAATAGTTCATTTTTAATTAAAAAGTCCTTCAAGAAAGAAAACAAATACTTGCTCAGCTTAAAGCTATTTCTAATCTGGGTCGATTAAGAGGGTAACCGAATAAAACAAACACAAATAACTCCTCTGTAACAATCTCCTGCAGCATCATCGTGTGATTCTGACAATGTATCTCAAATTATTAACAACTCGTTGCAGCTCTATTCATCATCATCTTCGGTGTCAAGATACTTGAAGAGGCAAGTGAGCTTTTAATGAGCTCTCAGACTGAAACAGGAAAGGAAAAATATATCCAGTGCATAGTACTTTAATGATCACCTAATTCCTTTTATTGCATCTCCTGTTATGATTTATGAATTAGGCAGAAAGATCAGAGACGTGAGAAAAACACTCATGTACACAATACCCAAAAATAAGACAAACTTGCATTTCTATATATTGAATATATACCTGGATTTTATATTTACCACTGGATCTTCACGCTGGCGTTTGTTTTTCCTTATAAGCCCAGGATGTTCTCCCTGCACAAACCGCTGTGTAATTATGGATTTGTCATATTGATTTAAACTCCCCCAGCCCCCGGGCCCGCCTGCTCGCCTTTGTGTTTTGTATCAGCACAAAGAAAACAGCTCAGAAAGGTGGTTCTTTGGCCCCGGGGTATTAATGAGCTGTTCCTCACGGGCTCTGCCTCTCTCCCTCTCTGACCCCACTCACACCACCCCCGCCCCCCCGAGTGAAATGATTTCCATCTGTCGGCAGCGCCGGGGATGGGAGGCACTGGACGTTTCACAAATGCAGGTGACCCCCCTGACCCTCCCGGTGTAAGCACTTAAAACTTGCTCTCACTTTTTATTTATCCTGCAGTCATATCCCGTGAATAAAGGGGAACAATTTCCTCTCCGAGGCAATGACTGCCCTCGGGGAGGTGGATGTTCCCTGCAGACGCCTGTGCAGGGTTTGGGGAGTGATTGGTGATTTCTCAGTGTCCTTCTGGAGACCCTGCAAAGAGCCCGGAGCTGCAATGCGACACAGCATCGGGCTCCGTGTACCACCACGGCTCAGGAATCCATCACAGGCATGGATAAAGCAGAGAGCCAAAGCCTCAGCTTGACACAAATATGACATAAAATCTTCCCTTTTCAAGGAAAAACAAAGAGAGAGAAGCTTCATGGATATGCTGGAATAGAGGGCATGGATGTGTGGTGTTATATCTTGTATGTGTGCAGGGCAGGGAGCAGACAAGAGGCACACACACTCCAGGCAGCACTTCCCACAGATCTGATCCCCCAGGCCAGGAAATCTGCCCTTGTCTCCTCACAAGTCATGGAGAGCAAAAGCAGGGGAGTGGACACCCCCAGGCTCCCTCTGGAGAAACCTTCCTCAACAAACACCTCTCTGTGGTTCCCAAAAGTCTGCAGTCATGCCAAGTACCCACACAGGCTCCCTGCACCCCGAGCCGCTCACACTCAGCACCACCCCAGCCTCTCATGGGGACGGGGTGGAATCTCTTTCCAGGCATTAGCAGGGGCAACAGGAGACATCTGTGGCTTGTTTTGAAGCTCTCCCTCTCCCAGCTGTGGCAGGGGTTAGTGCTCCCATGGTGATGGGAGGGGGACAGGGACCCTGAGCCCACCACCGTCCTGTGAGGTCTCAGGAGTAGCTGCTGAGGGAGCACAGCCCCTGCAGAGGAAACACAGTGGATGGCACTGAGAACCTGCCCCATGGCACCTTCCACCTGCCTTTGAGCCCTCACTTCTGCGTCCTGTCCCTTCCAGGCACTCCCTGGTTAGTCCTGGATCCTTCAACAACCATTCCAGTCATTCTGGTGCAACTTAGAGCTGACAAAGAGCGTGAAATCAAGGAACACTTTCATTTTGGAGTGCAATCATGAGCACACCCAGCTCTGGGCAGCACACCAGTAGCTCCTGACTCAAGCACAAGCCTTGGGCAGTGACCCTTACCTTCCAAGCTGCTCATTTTAGGGCTGAAATCATGGCAACCACAACCTGCACTTCAGAAATCCTGTGGCCACCAAACACTTGGTGTCCAGAGCACAGTCAGCTCACTTGGCTCAGTCCTTCACGTGCTACACACCTGGGAATTCAGGGCAAGCACGTGGACACAGCAGCCAAGAAAACCAAGAAAACCCATGCCTACCACTTTATCAAACAGACTATTGTTTGCCATTACTTTTTTAAGAGACCTTAACCCTCCAGTTCCAATATTAATTTCCCCATCAGAAAAACTGCTGGACAAATTCATTAACAAATACTTCTTCATGTCACCAAAGGACTCAGTGTCCACCTGCCACCAGCTGCTGTCAGAGGGGCACAAAACCTTCATGATGACCACAGGGACTGGAGTCTCTCCAAGGCAGATTGTGGTGATTCTCCCACGGGCTGGATTCTCCCCAAGTGATCTCTGATGTCAGTTTGCAGATGATAAATGACATTTTCTCTCATCCCCAACATCCAACTTCTTTTGCTACAAATTGAACCCAATTCTTCCATTACTGTGTAAGCCACATGTATCTGTCTTATGCTTCTCCAGTGGCCTGGACATAACAGCAAATGTCCCTTCATCCTTACCTTCCAAATGCCAGCTCCAGCAAATTTGCCTAAAATGACTTATTCCTTTCCCACCAATGCCTATAATTCCCCCAAAATTCAGTCCAGAACCTTCACAAATGCAATTTGACTCTTCTTATCAGGAAGAACCTGCCCAATACTACAAATTGTTGAATCTTCAGGCCTAAAAGTGCACTGCAAAGTGCTTTTGTGGGGGTCATTTTTATCTGTGCCCTGCTGTGGTATTTAGCAATGAAAGACAGAGGGAGAGGTTTCTATTGCTTCCATTCCTTCTGTTTTAGCAGGTGTTTTTTCACAGCTCTCAGATTCTTTCTGCAAATATTCCCCTTCAGCTGAAAGTTGTAAAATACCGATAAAAAGACAGATTTTGCTGAGGGTGCAGGAATCAAACACCACCTGAAACACCCCTGAAGTAACAGGTGCACCCAGAAGTCCCAGCTCGAAGGTCCCAACACTTGAGCTGGATGAAGGACACCGTGTGTCAGTTTGGACATGATCCCTGGGAAAGCACCAGGGCAAATCAGATTGTTCAAAGCAATCAGTGATTGAGGCATTGCTCTCAGGTGAAAAATTTGGGAAGATGTATTGATGCCTGGAAATCAGCCAGCCAGTTCCACGAAAGGAATCTGTTCAAGAGAAGAGGCACGTGAAGGATTGTAACTATCCCAGCATCCCCCTGATGGTCAAGCATAATTCAAGACACGTGAAGTAAATGATAGAAGCAGAACTAATGCCACCATCAGCTGGTTCCTGAGATGGAAAAGGCACCTATGGGGAAATTAAAACCATCCTTCACGTCACTGACAAAGCAGAGTTGCAGCAGCCATTGGTCGTGTTTTTCACAGGCTGCTCAAAATATCCAGTACATCCCTCTGTGCCATCAGGTAAAGGAACTCCAGAGCCTTTCACCAAATTCATTGTGACTTTTTTGTTGTAAACAGAACCCAGCCCCATGAGCAGCAGTGAACAAATGGGTTTGCACTGGGTAAAAGTGACACCCACATCCTGCCACTGAGCCTCTGCAGCATCTATGGCAAATTCATCCAACAGCAACCCTGGCTGAAGTGGAAGCAGCTGGGAATTGCCCTGACAGACACCTATTAACCTACATCCTACAGGACAATGACAGCCATAGCTCATTGCTACAACCCCCAGAAATACCAGAGTCAGTGTCCAAAAATAAATACAGCTATCAATGAGCATGGTGAAAACAAGTGTGGTCTGATGTGGATGCAAGCTGTCAATGTACTAAAGGAACTGATAACTTTTGATTAGCTCAGGCAACAGACCAAAAAGGCAGTTCCCAAAAAACCCAGAGATCATTAGGAACAGCTTCCTTGGCTCTGGCCTCCCTCCTGAAAACGTGAAAGAACTGTGGAATCTCAAAATATTTAAGGGTTTGATGAAAAGTTTAATTTTTCCCCTAGCAATTTATGGATATGAATCATGGGGAAGGAATGCTGCTGACAGGGAGAAAAAACTGAAGCCTTAGTGATGTGGTTCTGACATATCTTTCAGATTGAAAGGAAGATGAATGCTGATGTTAGAAATATTAGTGGAGAACAAGCAGAGTCTGCTGTCAGAAATCAATAGATACAGACTTATGTACTTTGGTCACATCAGGCACTGAGATGAAAATAAACCTCAAGAAAGTAATTATGGGAGGGGAAAGTGGAGGATCAGTGTGGAGGAAAAGGAGCAGTGAGAAGGTGGAGGGGACACCACTGAGTGGTGGGATGTCCACAGGAGCTGGGGGGAGCTCAGGGTGGCAGCTAAAGGCCACTGCCACAGTGTCACCCACACGTGGAGAAAAGGACTGTGCTTTGCTCAGATGCAGTGATGAGACAACCAGGAAAAAAGACAGTAGGGGCTGGGAGGGGTAGGGAGGCAGAGCAGAGAGAGAAGGGAAACAAGGTGAGAAGAGCAAAGGTTGCCCTATGTTTTGTATCCACTGCAGAGCAAGACCTGGGGGCTTGATCTCATACAAATTCGTTCTTTAACCCTTTTCAGAGGTCCATCATACCCCTTTCCTTCCCATAGCTTGCAAGGAGAAGGCAGGAAAACCAAAATATTTAATTTCCTATGAGTGACCCTTCCCTATGCCTCTCCTACCCTGCCACCACTGCCACTCACTGTTGCCACACACACCAGGTGACCACCACCACAAGCTCTGTGTGCTGTAGAACTGACTGGACCATGTGGGATGCCCAAACCTGGGCTGGCTTTCAAAGAAAGCCTTCAAGAGTCTCTACCCCATGGGAAGTACAGTCCTCTACAGGCAGGGAGCAACAACACATCCATCAACCCCCAGGAGCTTTGCACTCCAAAAGCTGAGAAGAAAAAGCCAGGACAAGTCTTCATGTGAAGTGGGATTGCTGGAGGGAGCAAGTTTTATGTGCCCATGTGTCTGTATGTCTCTGTGGGTGTAGGACCAGTCTGTGCACACACCTGAGCTCAGCTGGAGTGACACGTGGCACCCAAAGGTCTCACCACTGCAAACCAATGCCACACGCTTTTCCTGCCATCCCTTCCCCTGCCCGCTGGCTTTGCAGCACCATCACAAGTCTTTTCACCTTCCTTTGAGTCCATCCCTTCTTTTTTGCCCAGTTCAGCACTCTCTGCCCTCCTCCAGCATCATCCCTGGCCGTGGGGACAGAGCAGACCCTGCAGGGCCACTCAGGGGATGGTGATCTGAGTGGGGCTGTCACAAAACCAAACCACGCCTGCACAACGGGCAGCAGCTCCTCATAAATTCCCAGAGATGAAATCTGTGACACGAGCTCTTAAAACCGTGATTTAAAACCACAGTCAGGAGCAGAAGTGGCAGACAGAGGAACCTAATCCATCTGAGGCAACTGCCACTTTGGGGAGTTGCTGCTTGGAAAGGAAAAGGGGCCCATGGAGCCCTTCAGCATTCCCAGACCTCTGCAGCTTCCAGATTCCCGGCAGCACCAGCTTTGTAGGAAGCATCAAGTACCCACTTGCCTAAAACCCACCCTCTTTGGGAGCTCTCAAGCACCAAAATATTTTGACAAGAATCCAAATCCTTCTCGTGACAAAGGAAAACAAGAAGCAATTTGCAAGGCTGAGAGGGACTAATTAGAACACACACACCCCAAACACACAGCTCAGACTGACTGAGCCAGACCCAGAGCTTGTACCTCTCAAGCAGGGGGTGATTTCTGGAGCTCCTGGGATCTGCCCATGGCAAACAAAGATTACTGAGATAAGAGATTATATCTGAAACATGGGTTTTTACATCAGCTACTCATACCAGGCAAGTCTGAAGGAGCTGACTGTAAAATTTATGTAGTCAAGGTCTGTTTTGCTCTTTACAAATGCTTAAGGATTATCTTTGAAACACCAAGAATAGCTCCAACCACTGACAACTTCTCCAAGGTGCACAGCTGAACCCTAACAATCCTCCTCTACACAAACCCCAGTCAGAACTCTGTCCCTGGGCTGCTGTTCAGTCCTGGGTGCTGTTTCACCCATGAAAACCACAAACCACCCAAAAATGGTACTCAAAATCTAATCAAACAGGAGACAATGCCTCTGACTTCACTGGGATTAATTTCCTCTGGCCCGAGTGTGTGTGCAAATAACACGGGTTTTCCTAAATTAAGAAAATAATTCAAGGTAAGACAGAGCCCTCTCCCAAGCCAGCAGGTCAGGGAGGTGACGCCTCTTTGCACAGGGCCTTTGATCTTTGCTGCTTGACCTTGCTTTTGGCAACCTTGGGAGGTCAGGGAAATTGTTTTGGGAGCCCCACAGCCTATTGATTTCTTCACAAGGGGGAGGTCACTGGCATTGTCATGGTAATGGCAGAGCCTGGAGCCTTGTTGGTGTTCCACCCCTCCGAGATGGGCAGGGCAAGGACGCTCCTGGCTCCTTTGGAGGCCAACAATCTGCCAATCAGTTCCACCCCATGAAAGCCAAGGTGAACGTGAGGAGACCCCACCACCTGTATTATAATCTGCAGCTGTATTGAAATTTTCCTGGCAGGGCTGAAATTTTAATGTTTAATTTACTTGAACTAACGCGTCGCAAAATTCCAATCTACGCTGAAAACTCTAACGAACCTTTGGGTGGACAGAGAGACCTCCAAGCTTTGATCCTTTTCATCGCTGTATTTTAAAACAAGCAGCTCCTTAAGAAGGTTAAGGAAGCAATAATAAAGATTTTTTTTTTTAGTGTGCATACATGATCATTCCATACTGATGCACTTCAGCTTTAATAATATTGTATTAAATTTTATTGTAACCTTGCTGACATTTACTGCAAGGGAAAGTGCATAAGCTTAACAGCCTTATAAAATACAGCCCAGTAATGTACCTATAAAGCATAATATTTCTATACCAATGATGAGCTATTGCAATTGCATCCAATTTAGTGGCTCATTATTAACGAGCGCAATCACCTTCTCAGTCACATGCTCTGAAACACAGCACGGTATATTGATGCCATTCCACATTTTACAAGGCAGCTGCTCCAATTTTGCTCAGTGGTACAATGATCTGACAGTGGAAATTCTCTTCTCATTATGAATTAGCTGTAAAAGGCACCTGATGAAGGAGAGGTAAGTCCTCGTGTGCATCACCACGGCTCTGGTTTATTCAAAGGAGGGAAATTAGTTTACACTGGCTGACATCAGGCCCACTAAAGCTGATGTGACTCCCTCAAAGATAACCTGTCACTAAAAAGCTCTTTTGGTATCAAATATTGGACTGGGATGGAATTTTAGCACCTCCTTTCAACAAAAGCCCATCTGGAAGTCCCTGCAACCACAACCACTTGTTCCTCTGCATGGAGCTCTCCGTGGCCTGTTCAGCTCCTAACAGAAGGTCCAAGGCTTTCCCAAGCTATTCTGATGGGCCAAAGATCTGCTGGGATCCAGAGACCTGGCAAAGAAATAGCTAAACTGTCCTTACAATCCCAAAAGAGATCTCCTAAGCAAGTCCATTCCCAAAGGTACTGAGGACAAGTTGATGCTTGAAGTTGTTCTTATTAAAGAAAAGAAGAACAAGGACACAAATTTCAGCACAAGCAACAGGCTCAGTTGCCCCCTCCAATAACTTGTCTTTTCCTGAACATAACTCACTCCAATGAGCATAACTTGTTTTTTCCTCAACAACACTTTCAAAGCTGGGCTCAGCTCGATGTTTTCACTGTCAAGTTGCAGATTAGCATCACTCAAAGGCCAAATTCTGGTGTTTCCTGAAGAGCACATTTTTAAAATAGTCAGAAGGGGAACTCACCCCCGCATGAATACACCCATGAGCTTTATGACCATGGATTCCACATCTCCTTCAGCTGCACTGAGACAAAGCACAACAAAAAGACAACAGGGCAAGACCCTGTAAGATGTGAGGGATGCCCCTGGCACGGCCCAAAGTTCAGGGTGTCTGAGGAACCTCTATCACATGGGAAAATCCCAGTGCAATGAAGTCCTCAAGAGTAGCTGGGGATTTTCTGAGCTGTCAAGGTGACACAGCCTCAAAGCAATCGGTGTTGCTCAGCAGGATGAGACAAACAGCTGGTACCTGGAGGAGATTAATTCAAAGAGTCATCCTGGCTGGAAGACAGGCAAAGATTTTGAAACACTGTGTATGTGGGGTAAAGAAAATAAGTAGTTCATTTTCTTCGAGCATTAAGCTGTAATGGCTGTCAAGGGGGATTACTGATATTGTTATGCCAGTGTCAGCACATGTTGCAGAACAGCTACATTTTGAATTTCCATACTTGTTTAATTTAATGTTCAGATAATCTGGCAAATGAAACAGGAGCCTCAAAGACTCTTTTCCCCCCTCTCCCTTGAAAAAAAAAAATCATTCTATTAAGAATGTTAAATTCTTGGGAGCAAGAGCTGGCGTACATGGAGGGCACATACTAATCTCATTTATGCTGAGATTTGCTTTCTGTTAAGCAACAGAAAAACAGCTAATCAAGCATAATTCAATAATACATCATCTGCAGATGCAAAGGCTCAGAAGATTGGTATGGAGCTCTGCCCATTTGCATGAACTGATGATCTGGGCCAGGTGCATTTAACTGCATGTGGGGTGTGGGTGCACACCTCAATACCCCCTCTGATGGCTCCTCCCCAGCTTTGGGCTCACTGGAATCTGGGACAGCTGCCAGCACATGACTGAATAGGATCTGTGCTTCTCCACATGTGTCACAGGTCTGTGGCAGCCAAGACCGTCCCACATCCCTGAGCAGAGAGCACTGGCCCAGCTGCCCCTGTCCCTGCTGCCCAGAGTCACCAGAGGGCAATGCCAGCTGGAATCTGGGATCAGCTGGTGACACATCTCTGCATCCCACAGAGAGCAGTGCCAGACATCCTCAGAACAACCTTTTGCTCCTCACAGAAAACCATAGAAGGGAGAACATGGTCAGCTCAGACACAGCACTGCCGTGGCCGCATCAGGTGCTCTTCCCTGTTTCCATGCTCCCAGCCACTACACAGGAGAAGTGACCCATTCAGTCTTGACATGGGTCGTACCATTAGAAGAAAGGGGCTCTGTGTCAAAAGCCATTTGAGCAGAGCAACACTTGGGCCCCACATGCTCTGGAGCTGCTGCCAACACCACCCGAGGCAGCCCAGAGTCTCTGCTGATGTAAGGGCAGCATTTCACACCCATGGCAAATCTTCCATCCCACTACAATCCTCAGAGCTGTCTGGAAGAACAGCTTTGTTTCATGGAGGATTTCAATATTCCTTTTCTTTGTTTCCTTCAGATTTGAGCCAAAATGAAAGAAGTTTGAAATTCCCTACCTCAAAGAACAGGGAGGTAGCTGCTGGGGACTGGAGACACAGACTCCTGGAGCTCTGGGCTCCCTGTCAGAGACTCTGTGCCAAGGATTGACAAAGAGGTTCCTTCAACCCTCTGAAATCAATAACATCCTCACTAAACAGACTGTTTGGCAAACTGGCAAATTCTGTCCTCTAAATATTTTTTCAGTGTTATTATTATGTGACTTCATAGGTCATAATGTCACACAACAGGGCAAAACCCTCATGTTTCAGACTAACTTAGAAGAATCCATATTATGCCTCTTGCCAATGCTTCCTCTGGCTAATATCTGATACATAAAAAAAAAAAAAAAAAGGCATTTTGGAAGGTTGGGGGCTTTGGGGTGCAAACTCTACCAATACTAACAGACAGAGCAGCAGAAACAGTGCCCTGCATGAGGACTGTAGGCAGACACCTGGACTGAAACACGTGCAAACAGGAGAGAGGCTGAGAGACGTTTCTCTTTGTTCTCCATCCCCTGTTTTGTTGTTAAGGCTCTAAGCTAATTTCCATGGAATTACTACAGCACATTTGTAAACACACATGAAACTCAGCCAGCTCTGCAGTCACTGCTGTCTTGGGCTATTAAGTACAATATTTAGCTCAGCCAGATGCCACCAGGAGTTCGCCAAGCCCATAAAACAAGCTCAATCACATATTTTTGTAAATGAGAATATGAAGCCATTTTGGAAGAGTTTACATACATGTTTGTGTGTTTGTTTCCTTCCATCTGGCAACTTCCCTCCCAAGACAGCGAGACGAAGCCCAAGGGAGGAAGTTTTTGTGTTCGCTCATCTCTCAGCAACACCCTCCTGGAAGAGGATTGTCATCAGGCCCCCTTAGCCAGAGCACACCCTGCTTCTAATGGCACAGAGGATTAGAGAAGATGCTGCTGCTTTTGATGGCACTCAAGGGAGAACAGGACCCTCTGCTCTCTGCTGGCTGCAGACCTCAAGGGTAACTGGCTCCAGAGCATTTTGGAGGCAGCTCCGCAGGTTTTCATGGGACTAAAACCACAACACTCAGCCACAGCACTTTTCCAGCCTTTCTCTTTCCTTAGGGAGCTCTGCAGGGGAAGGATAAGACAGACTCCACCCTCAAATAACCTGCACACAGGCACCTTGCAGACCTGAGCACCTCATGCCTGAAGGGGTGCAGCCCCAACTTGTGCAGAGCTGGAGGCTGAGGATGTCAGAAGTATCACGGGATGTGCTCTTCTGTCTGGATTTCCTTTGATGCCCTGGACACCCCCAGCCCTGTGCTGCTGCTTTTCCCATTGAACTGAATCCAAGAGCTTGCACCATCAGTTATCCCACATCAAAACAAGGCAGGAGCAGGAAGGCAAAGGTCATCACATTATAAAATCTCTTAAACTAATGCCCTACAGCATATTTAATTATGCCCTGATGCCAAAAGTGTTGCAAAGACCAGAAACCTGGAAAATAGCAGGAGGCACCCAAGAACAGCTACACCAGGAACAGCCAGACATGCTGAAGGCCAGGGCACAGTCCAGCCCATGTATCAGCTCCAGCAATGGTCACCATCAGCACAGACAGCAAGAAACCCACAGCAGTGAAACAATCATCCTTCCAAGGAAAAACTTCCTTAGCCCCCAGTACCTGAGCCTGTCCCTCTCTCTGATGTTTGCCATCCCCTCCACCCACCCCAGCACTGAGTGCAGTGATGTTCATTACCTGCACAACTCCAGCCCAGGATTTTTATTTACATCTGACCTGTAGAAAGCTTTAATTGGTTCCACAAATATTTAATGCAAATATTTTGCAATTCAACCACCTCTGAGTGGCACAAGCCCCTGCTGCAGCCATATGTGCTTTAGGCTTGTACTCAGTGTGGGTGTCCCTGCACCTCATGTCCCACACAAGGTCCTCAGGGGAGGAGATGGCTTTGGCCTGTGCACTGGACCCTGCCTGGCACAACTGAAGGCACCTCAGGTACTGTCACAATACAGAAAATAAGGATTTAAGTCCAGTGATAGCAGATGCAAGCAATCCAGACAGATGAGTGGCTTTAAAGCTAACACAGCCCTAAAGAGAATCCCAACTTTGTCTCATCCAGAGAGATTTCTCTCTGCTTCGATGGTCGCATTGCCAGAACAGAAGCTCCAATGTCAAGGAACAAAAGCAACCAAAAAAGGTGAAAAACAAAGCTCTTGGCAGATGGAGTGGCCAGGTCACACCAACCACCTGCCATACCCTCACTGAGTAATCACAGAATCACAGAATAATTAAGGTTAGAAAAGACCTCTAAGATCAAGTCCAACTGTTGACCCAGCACTGTCAGGCCCACCACCAAACTATGTCCCCAAGTGCCACATCTACACATCTTTTAAATCCCTTCAGGGACAGTGATTCCACCACAGCCCTGTTCCAGTGCTTGACCACCCTTCCAGTGAAGAAATTTTTCCTTAAATCCAATCTAAACCTTCCCTGGTGCAACTTAAGGTTGTCTCCTCTTTTCTTGTCCCTTGTTCCCTGGGAGCAGAGCCCGACCCCCCCTGGCTTCCCCCTCCTGTCAGGGATTTGGAGAGAGCAAGAAGGTCTCCCCAGAGCCTCCTTTTCTCCAGGCTGAGCCCCCCCAGCTCCCTCAGCCGCTCCTGGTGCTCCAGCCCCTTCCCAGCTCCATTCCCTTCCCTGAACATGCAGCAGCCCCTCAGTGTCTTTCTCCATCGTCTCCCCTTGATCCCACCCTACATGAAGCACACGAGACACATCCCACCCCATACTGTGAGCATGGACAAGTGGCCAGGGCACAGAGGCTCCTTGTCCCATGGCCAGCAATTCCCTGTCCCGTGGCCAGCAATTCCCTGTCCCACAGGCAGCAATTCCCTGTCCCAAGACCAGCCGTTGTGCAGAGGAGCATCAGGATGGGCCTGGCCAAGGGCCCAGCACTGCTCACACGTGTTCCTCTCACAAACTAACCAGAGGTTTGGTTGCTAAGTCTCGAGTTTATCCACAAGTCTGAGGTGCTTGGCCCTGCCCAGAGCCAGAACACATGTTTGTGGGATATACAAACTGCCTGAAATAGAGGCCACAGAGGGCCCATTAGAAATTCAATATTAGCTTTGTAAAATTGCTAATAATTAGCTACAGCTCTTTTCTCCATCACAGCAGCTGGTGACATGAAAGTGATTAAGTTTCTAATGAATAGATTAGGGTTACTGAATATATTAAATAACAAGGTTTTTAATCAACTGTTTATTGATTCCAGCAAGACAGTTCTGACGGCAAAAAAAACCACTGGGTAGCAGTGGAATTTATTTATGGGCTAGTGTTCTACATCAGAAATAATTAAAAATAGATTATTTTTCACCAAATCTAGAGCTTTTTTCTCTTTGAGGCAGGTCAATATGGATTAAATTAACTGCAAATAATAAATTAAGGGAGAATTGAAAGCTAAATTCAGAGCAGAGAGGTGCTCAGAGCTCAGCAGTCAATCTTTGTTTGCAGTTGGTGGGGCAGAACCAGCCACGTATTTATTGTCTGGTTTTAGCCAGGAGAGACAGAAGGTGAACATCTTGGGCATCTCTGTTGTCCAGCCTCATGGGAAGGATCCATAAGGATCCTATCCCAAAAGCCCTGTGGGGATAGGATGGTGTTAACTCACCAGAAGGCAAACTTGTATTTGCACAAGCTCTTTTATGTGGGAAGAACTGGAAGTATCTTACTCCAGGGTGTAGTGCCCAACTATTAACACCACAGGCTCCCCGAGGGCAGCTGGGATCTGCATCCCAGAGCCAGAGCCTGTGCCCAGAGCCACCAGGAGCCACGAGCCTCTGGCTGGGAGTGAGGATGGGAATTCTCAGCCTCTGCCAGGACAGAGCAGGGTCCCATTGGGGCACTCACAGTGCAGGAACTCCCCACCCCAGTGACCCTCTGTGCCAGGGGCAGCTGGAGAGTGGAACCCCCAGCCCAGGAGGGGCTTGGTGAGAGCTGTGAGATGTGGTCCCTGGAGTGCCCACACCTCTGAGCAGCATTTCTACTGCCCCACAGCCTGGGGGAGAGCTCTCCCTTCCCTGCTCCAAGGGGCATTTTCCCATCACTCATTAATTCATGTCTATATGAATTTCCTCCCCTCCTATTCCCCACCTTACTCAGTCCACTGGGAGCCACTGGGAACTGGGTGAGCTCCCTTAGGACATTCCTATGGAGACAAGCAACATCCCAGAGCCCTGACCCTCCTTTTTGGGTTAAGACAGCAGTCCCATCTTGTAGCCTGGTGTTTGGGATGTATGTAAAAAAAAAAACAAAAACATGGAAACCCAGAGGTTTTTGGCTTGGCTGCATCCCTAACCAGGTGTCAGGGGTTATGTGTTACAAAGCAAAGGATCATCCGAGGGGGTCACTCACAGCTGGAAAGACCTCTCTGACCAGCAACAGCAGCTTCCCACTGAAAACTGTGAACCTGCCAGTGACCCCAAGTCCCAGCCTTTCCTTGGAAATGAAGCTCAGAAACAACTTCCCTCTGCTCATAGGAGACCTTCCCAGTGCGGCTCATCCAAGGCCAGCCAGGAGACGAGGCAGCACATTTCACAGTCACATTTCACATTCTCTTTCAGCAGTTTCCATTTCTGCTCCTGTCAGGTTCAGGCTGCATCCCTTCATGCAACAGGATCCAGGATGTTCTGCACTTTTAAATACCCACAGTGGAAACCAGCCGGAGGAAAAAGCAGGAATCTTTAGGAGCACTAACTTTTTCCATGGCTCCAAAGTGCCGAACAACTTTCTGCCAGTATATATAGCTACCTCGGGGTCTATTATTTTATTAAGGGATATTTGAAGTGCTCCATGACATAAGCAAATCCATAATATATATATACACAGTGCATATGCATATGGAGCCATTTATAGAGCAAATCCTTCTAGCTCTGATAGTTTATAATGTGGAAGACCTTTAGTCTGGCATTGAACCAAAGCCAAAAGCTGCATGTGCTCTTTAAATCAGTGTAACACGGGGAAGACATTTTTCTTTGGAGCCTCGTGGAAGCAGGATTCCATGGAAGGTTTTGCTCTCAAAATGGCATCTGCCTGAAGCTGTCAGAGGGGTTTGGATCAGTGTGAGAGGGACCTGTAAAAAGCTCTTGGTGTGCAGAGGGGTGTTCAGGTAATTAAAGGGAAAAGATAAATCAGATTATTGTGTATGTCCGTGGTGGGCTATAGTTACCACTGCTGCACTTGTGGTGTGGGCTGGCATTTGGAGAGAGAGCATGAGAAAACAGGATGGATCCACATCACTTCCACAAGGACCACAACCAAGCCATTTGAGGGCTACAATCCCCTTTTCCCACCTCTTTTGTCTGTCTGATAAGTCATCTTTCCTTCAAGAAAGTTACCATACAGAGAAAGTAAAAACCAGACTGCTGACAACTCCTATCAGCTCTCCTTGTGCTAATGTCACATTTTTAAGATCAGACACCAAGATGTGATCTGCAATTTTAATATCTACATATGATACCAACAGTGCAATTACACATTTACACCATTTAACTTGACTTGTAACCATATCTAGACAATCAGATACAAAGATCTACATCCCAAAGCCATAATTCAATCAAATTTTTCATTCTGCTCCCAGTCTCTCAGCAATTAAACACAGGAGGGGTGACACCAGAGATGTCCCAGCTCACCTGAACATCCCCACAAGTGCCTGCACACCTGGGACAGTCTTACACACTCAGCCCCCCTTGCACCTCTGTCCTCCTTCCAAGCCTGGTTCTGTGTAAAAATACATAACAACCAAAAGCTCTGAAGGTCCTTTAATTCAGCTCTGGCCACTTGAGTCTGTGTTCACCTGCTAAAGGCTCATCTCTTACTTTGTGTTTGGTGATGCTGGTTAAATCCAAGGAAAAGTTCCACTGCAGGAGAGATCAACTCTGCAATTTTCTGTGTGCAAGGTTTCAATGCAATTTGGAGTTTTCCTAGGTTTTCGAAGATCATGCTCTTCTGAGCCAAATATATGGGGAAGGAACAGCTCAATCTTTTGCCCCAAGCCCAGCCAGCTGCCAGACAAGCTCTCACCCCTTTTAAGCATCAAAGGCAGCTTTTAGTTTGATTTTCCAGACAAGTGACACTGAGACACCTGACCCCTGGATGGCAGAGACACGGAGACACGACGGGATCTGATATTTAGGAGCTCACAGCCACATATCAAATCAGAGTCAGATCTTTACCACCATCCAACAGGGTCTGCTCCTGGCTGGTTCTTAATTAAAGGGGTGCTGACTCAGTTACATGTTTTCCTTAACTCACACTGTTGTTTCTTTAGCTTACACGTTACCTGCAGTTCAGTTCACTGTCTGTACAGGGATTTTCCTTACTATCCACATACAAACCAGCATCTCCAAAGCCACCCCCACACACCTCACTGGGACAAAATTACATTTACTTGCCCCTGAGGCTCTAATTCAGCAAACACTTCAGGCTTTTATGACTAAAAGTTTCAGCAGGACACCCTGACCGTTCCCATCTTGAACACCTTGGGAGGAAGGGAAAAATTCTGGAGCATGGTCTTGCCAACAGGGATTCCCTGAGGGATCCAGACACATCCCTGCTTATGCTCCAGTCTCAGGTACACCCAGGGTGTGGGAAGCTGGAGAGGTGATGGAGAGCAAGCTTTCCACACCACAACCAAAGAGCACTCAGAGCTGACCTACAGTTAACACCCAAGTGTGGAGAGCAGAAAAACTCCACCAGAAAAGAGAAGAAAGCCCAGAGGAGGAGGCAGCATCTTCCCTGTGTACCAGGACTGCTGTAGGAAGCAAGTCCCAGTTGGCACTTTAAATTCCCAGTTGGCAGCAGCAGCCCTGTGAAATAAGTGAAGGTGCTTTCAAGGCATCCTTTTCCATCACAGCATCAGCCTGTTTTTTCTCTCTGTCATACACCTGCTTCCCTCAGCAAACAGCTTCTTGAGGTAAGCAGCCATGTGAGAGAGCCTTCTTTCCAAGGGGTGGCTGGAAATCAGCAAGAAAGGTAAGTGGAGATCCCACACCCAAGCCTGGAAAGAGTCCCCAGCAAGACCCAACCATGCTGGCAGCTGACTGCACCTTCCTGTGAAGTCCCTGACCTGCTGGGTGTGTGGGGACCACACCACAGGGGATGTTGTGTGTCCTGGCAGGGGGGCACATGAGCTATGGGGTCAGTCTTGAGGTTGTGGGATCACTCCTAGAAGCTCCTGAGCATCCAGCTGAGCTCAGCAGGACCAGGTTAGATGTCAAAGGTGCACCACAGGAATCATCATGAAAACCCTCTCCAAGTCATTAGCCCCTCTCTCTTTCTTTCACCACTCCCATTTGATGAGTCCCTGGAGAGAGGAAGGTCAAAGATGAAGAAAGCAGTAAATACTTCCAGGGAGACACTGCAGAGAGGTTACATGGCAGAAAGACCAAATCCATCCTGGGTGTTTTCACCATCTGGAGCAGCATTCCCCCAAATACACTCCTTGTGGGGATTACCCCCTCACCTTCAAGCTCAAATTAAAATTTATAATGCTGAAACTGCAGGGGAATATCAAGTCAAAGCTCTTCAGAGAAGGCAAGTGTCAGTGGGTTGCCCCAGGATAACCTCCCACTCTGCCTTTTCCTCCTCTCTCAGCAGCAAGGCAAGGCACCAGGGGTGCATCCACAGGCACATCCCACCACCAGTCCACCTGGGTGCCCATCCTTGCTCCAAGGGGAGGTGCTGGAGGCTGCCCTTGTCACCCCTCATCTGCACAAACTCCAGAGAGCCTCTGGGAACTGGAGGTTTGTTGGCATTTCCCATCTCATGTTTCCTACTGGAAAACCCTCCAGCCAGTGAGATGCTGTAATAGGTCCTGTTTAGTGGGCTAATGAAATCCATGTGCAATTGTCAGAAAGATAATTGACACATTAGGACTCAGGGATCTGCATTTGGCCTTTAGCAGTTCACGTCTCACGCCCTGGCAGGGATGGCAAAGGGGCAGCTTTTAACAGCACTGGGTCATCTTCCATCCCCAGATTAAAAGTTCTACCTGCCTGTGAAGCTGGTTTAACATGGCACAAAGGAGCCCACTCATCCCTCCTCCCTGGATGATATTACACTGCTGGTTTGTGTCTTCCCTTCTGGAAGATTTCAGCAGGAAAATGCTTGGAGCACAGGACCAGCACGCTGCACCACTACATGGAGATGAGCTGAGGGTGCACAGGCAGCCTGACACACAAGTTCCAGTGATCACTGAGCCCAGCCTGCCCTGCCTGCTGTTTGGTCAGCCCTGGGGAGACAGCACAGAGCTGGATGTCCAACTTCAGCATTTATAAAGGAGGACAGAGGCAGGACTCCTTCTTCCTTACCACTCCCACCTGCAACTGAAGTTAGGACTGCCCTAAATACTTTTATCACCTGCAAAATCTCTTTCTTCACCTCATACTTTGGTCACAGGGAACTCTATTAGTGACCATTCTCCATAGGAAAAGCTGATTATTTATTCTTTAGCCAGAAAAAGCCCACGGAAGGACATGGCTTCGTCTCCCACCATAACTTAGTGTAGGAGCCTTTGATGAGAACACTCGACTAAAGCTTCTTGGAAATCCAAGTAGACTCTGCAGTTTGGATTGGGCTTGTTTGCCAAAAATGCAAGTTCTGTGCAATCATCTAAAGTACATTTTCCACAGGTTGAGCATGAAGGTCCCTTGGTAGAAGGGAAGCCAAACCTACCACATGGATCTTTACATCCAAGGCTCTTGGTTCAGGCCAAGGTATGACTTTAAAGGAGATCCTCTGATTTTCTGTGGATTCTCAATGTGTGAATGCATATCCAGACAACCACAGCACTTCTGGGCTCGGATGCCATCTGGAAATCATTACAAAGCACAGACTTGCTCCTGGGATTTCATGCACTTCCCGCCCGACATGGGAACAGCCTGTTCCTCATTGTTCAGCTGCTTCTGTTCCTCGACACATCAGCTACAGACAGGGGAGACAGAGCAAGTGTCTCCACACTGTGAGCTGCCTTTTTCTTCCTGCCCTTTTAAATCAATCCTTTGTCCCCAGTTTCCAGCACAGCAACTCTCCCCACTGGCATTCCATGAGGACAATCCCTCCTGCCGGCGCAGGGAGTGCTCCACACCCAGGCACACACAGCACCTCAGGACCAGGGCAGCTTCCAGAGCTCTTGGCCAAGGCCTAAAACCAACTGGAATGGAGAGGGTTTGATTTTCCAGGCTTTTTTATTTTTTTTTCTTTTAAACATATTTTGCTAAGCACAGAACAACGCAGGAATAGAACAGAATATAAACTTCTTTCCTTTTCTAATTAATTTCACAAACTAAACAGGATCTGTAGCTTTCCTGAGCTACCTCAGGGACTCTCTGGAGTGTCTCATATGTTCATATTTCAATCTGCTTTCTGTCTGCATTTTATGCATTCCTCCTCCCAAAATTTTGAACTCCCTCTCCCCTCTCTTCCCTGCTTTTAGAGAGATTTTTACAGGCATTGAAAGGCTTCAGATGAAACACAAAGAGCCCAGTTCTCCACTGCTATATAATTTTTGCAGTCACTTCCACTGCTGAAAAACAAAATAAAATGTCACTGAGGACATTTCTGATTTATCCTCACTTTCTGCTAACTAAATGGGATGGAAAAATGCTACTCAGCTGCATATTCTGAATAATTCTCCTGATCTGATCACACACCTCAAAGGTGGAGAAGCAGCAGGTAATACATGTTCCAACAGCTTTGATAACTATCAGACAACCTCCCAATCCTGCACTGCAGAAGGAAAGTCTGACAAAGCAGGAACATCTGGATGTAGCCAGAGCACTTTGGGCATAATTACTGAACAAGCTTATTTACCATCTAATTGTTTCCAAGCACCTTCATGTTCTTAATGCTGTGTCAAGAGCAAAGGCAGAGCACTCCACATCTTTAATGACTGACTCAAAGCCCCACTGTCAGGAGTGACACAGCAACGCTGCTCTCTGAGCTTTCAGCCAAGGAGAAAACACCTCCAAAGAACTTTCTGCAATGGGGTGGATGGGTAATGGGAGACAACAAATGGGCAGGAAACTGAGGGATGATGAAAGGCAAATTATGTTTTTAAGAACTCATAATTATTCACTGAACTCCTGTGTGTGTTTTCCTGAATGAGGGTTTGATTTGTGCCATAAACAATGGGAGAAGTGGCTGCTCAGCCCCATGTGTTGTTGTAGCCAATTGGAGGCCAGGATGGGAGCTTATAAAAATGGAAAAGGACTTTTTACAAAGGTAGATAGTGATAGGACAATGGGGAATGGTTTTAAACTAAAAGAGAGGAGACTTAGATTAAATGTTAGGAGGAAATTCCTCACAGGAGGGTGGGGAGGCCCTGGCACAGAGAAGCTGTGGCTGCCCCATCCCTGGAAGTGTTCAAGACCAGGTTGAACAGGGCTTGGAGCAACCTGGGCTAGTGGCAGGTGTCCCTGCCCATGGCAGGGGGTTGAAATGAGATGATCTTTAAGATCCCTTCCAACCCAAACCATTCTGGGATTCTGGTGGGGATGGATGGTTGGGGCTGCTGAGCTGCCAGTCCTGGACCAAATATCCCAGAATAGCTAAAATCAGCAACACTTCAACATTTTTTCATGGACAGCCAATGTGTTGCAAAGCAAGGAGGGAAAAAACAAACCAAAACAAACCAAACCACTGTTTTTATTGCCACTTGAATGTCAGCTGGCACACACTGCCTTGGGATAATGTACCCTAATTATACAGCCAGCCTTCCAAACACACTCTTCAACTCTGCCACATGTGGCATTTACAGTTGTGGTAATAATACAGCAGCCAGCCAAGAAGCAGAGCCTAAGCACACCTCTGACCTGCAAGTGACCCACTAATTAGTGGATGCCCAAGGTTAACGAAAGGAGCTCTTCATCCAGGGAGGCGTGTTAGCAGCGTGAACTCCAACCTCAGTAAACTGGGAAATCTATGCCAGGAGGTGTTTACACATTCATTAGTGGCGTTGGCAAAACAAAACACAGCAGAAAAGCCCTTTCCTGGTAATATTATGCTCAGGATAAAATGAGAGGTCTCTTTTTTCTGCACGCAACAATTACGGCGGAGGTTAAATCCTAACGATGGAATTAGGTGTTTTACTTGGAAACTGCAGGCAATCAGTTCCCAGTTGGCTCTGGATGCTTTGCCAGGGTTTGTCTACCATCACTACCAAGTCACAAATCCCTTGTTTTACTCCTTTGGTTGGTAGTAAAATGGTTCTGGATGCTTGAAATTACAAGTGGAGTAGCAGTTCCAGAGACCTGGAAACATTTGGGTTCAGAGGACACATCTGGCCCAAGACAGGGCTGAGAGGCTTGGACAGCCCCAAGGTCTGCACTGGGGCAAACAGAGCTGTGCTGTTTGCCACAGGGTTGGCTGGAGCATCCCCCAGACCCAGGAGGCTGCATTTCCACCCTCACTCTTCCTCCCCTCCCAGAGAGAGAATTATCCCACAGTAATCCCGAAAAGGGGCACATCTGATTTCTCCACGGTGCTGATGGGTAGAGACAGCCCAGACTCAGGGTCAGCCCCAGTCAAACAGCTGCAACTCAAACCACAAAACCAGGAGCTTGGGTGTGAACAGGGTGAGATTTCCCTGTTTGCTTTTCAGTGCTCATATCAGGGCAGAAAGGGAAGGTTGCTGCTGTCTCCAGTCAGATACATCAAAGCAGCTCCCAGCTCTGTACTTGTAGTGGCAAATCAATAGCAGGGTTATTACCACAAACTGCTGATCCCAGTTTCCATCACACAGTGACACGGGCATGTCCCAAAATGTGCTCAATCCTCAGTTAAACCTCCTAAGGCATGATCCAGAGCTGACAAGCAACATAACAGGTGAAAATTGCAGAGAAACGGATGGGAGCAGAGGCATCCCAGGGCTGTGCAATCACAGCAGCACACAAGGGTGATGGATGGAGCATGAGCAGTTTGTTATTGAAAAAAAAAGGGAAACAGCTATTTTTTGTCAAAAGAGCAATTTTGGTGGGAAAGCCCTTTTTTGACAGAACACCAAAAATCTGGAAGCTATTTTTGAATTTTCTTTTTAAAGAAGAGTAATTTAAACACTTCCAGCTCAATCAGCACAACCCCAATGGGCTCTGAGGATCCCTCATTTGGGAAAGGGAGTGTCAGCTCTGTTGACAAAACTGATCATCTTTGAGTTCTGCTAATATTTTTCCTATGGAAACAAGACATTTCTTGGGCAGCTCCTCACTCCCAGAGCTGCCTCGGTGCTCTGGAGTGACACAGCCCAGCGAGGGATCAGTGCCACATGTCCCAGCCAAAACCTGCATCCTGCATCCCTCCCTCAGCAAAGACACAGAGGAGCCAGAGAGGAGGATTTCACATCACATCTCCCACTCAGGAATCCTCTCTTCTCTGGACAACACTGACTGCTTAGGGGAGAGAAGAAGGAAAGTCTGATTATCCTGGCAAACCTGTGGGCTCTATCAGATAAACTGATCTCTCTGTTGCTGCCAAAAGGAACGACTTCCCTTATTCCTCCTGCTTTAAGGGGGGTGAAGAGCAGAGCATTGCACTTCAGACAGGTAATTTGCAGCTACGTTTGGGAGCAAGGATTTCCTTGGATCCCTACTCCAAGCTGGGATTTTCAGCAAAGCTGCTCCCTCCACTTTAGTTATGGTGAAGGTAATTCCCCTCCAGCCAACGCCCATATGAGCAGCACTCCCCAAAACGAGCCCAGTCCTGGAGGGAACACTCCACGAGGGAGTTTCCACATCAGCCCCAGCCCAGCTGAGCAATGTGGAAAGCCAAAACAAAGGCAATGGTGGGAATTTGTTGAGCAGCAAAGCAAACAAGTAGCCAGAGGCTGAGAAAAGAGACATGAGAGTGGTGGAGAAGGAGGGGCAAATGCCAGCACCGGGGGTCGGGGCAGAGAGATCCCGGCTGGATTTGCCACCCTCCTGATTTCAAACAAGGATAGCACAGCAGAGTGGTTTTCCCTGGAGAGGTTGGAATTCAGCAGCCAGTAACTGTGGCTTATTGACTCCACTCCAGCCCAGCAGGCACTGAACAGCCTCTACAGCAAAAATAAAATAAAAAGAGCTTTTCCCCACTATTGGAAGATGAGGGGTTTTTTTGCTCTAATCCCTAAACAAACACATTTAATGCCATTAAACACTCGCTGGCATTACTGAGCTGCATCGTTCTCAGCCTGCCCTATGCAGAGCACAGGCTGGATTTTGGAGCTCCTGTGATGTGTTTTGTTCACAACCTGTCCCAGTGGTGAAAACAACTCCCTTGTCACCATTCACTAAGAACAGGAGGAAAGTGATAAGTTAACTTCAGGGAAATGGATGGTTTGGAAGATTTTATGGCCCAATATCTATAATTAATTTCAAAGAATCAGTGCAGAGCTCAAAACAAACCAGTTCTCTCTCCTTTCTCTTCTTGTTTTACAACCTCTCTTTTATCCCAGTTTGCCTCTTTTCTTTTTACTGACAATTAGCCCAGCTTAAAAAGAGCATCACTTTTCTTGCAGAGCAACAGGATAAGGGAATCCCAAGGAAAAGAAGGATGACAGCTGGGCAGGATATCTCCAGGCTCCTGACACTTCAATGCAAAATATTTTCTTCTTCCCATCTTAAAACTGAAGAAGACACACAAACCCCCCAAAGCTCTACAGAGTTGCACAAGGCAACATCAACTGAATTGAGCAGATGTCAATTTTATTTTTCAATTCACATCAAAACAGTTTGTTTCTTCTCTCTTGTTTTTTATTTTTAATAAGGAGAAAGATTAACCTGGATTTTGTTTTATTACAAAGTAGTGATAATGCCAGAGCAACACAGCATTTGTATGAGATAAAGTCATTGCCAGGGCTGGGAGTATTTAATTCTCTAACACTGTAAAAGTCTAATTATCCCTTAAAATGATCCCTTTCTCACTAAGGGCTATTTCAAAAACTGCATTTCAAGACTTACATTTCCCAGACATTCCTGACCAGCTCTTCTCCAGGTTGCCTGGGTAGAGATGATTATGTGGTTAGGAATTCAAATCAATGATATGATGAGTTGGACAGGGGTGGCCCAGCTCCAGCTTGTACTCAGAGCCTGCTACCACCTGACTGCTGCTCCATGGCCTCAGGGCAAGATGAGCTCTGCAGAGGCTCATCCTTTGCCCATCACTGTGGTAGGTCTTTCCCAGGCTCCAGGTGAACCAGTGATATTCACCAGTGATAAATACTTGCAAAGAAAACAGTTCTGGAAAGGATCTGAAATCACATTTTTCCAGGTTTAATGCCAGGCCTCTGCACAAAGGGCATCTCCCACCCCAGCTCTTCCCTGGACACCGTTCTCTGAAGCACGTGGCTGCACTTAGACATGGGATGGATCCACTGGGAAATTCCAGCTTTCCCATGAAGACAAACAACACACTGCAACATGCCCTCGATGGAAGCAGCAAGGACAAGCCCAGCCTGGTTCCTGAAGACTCTGCCCACCTCTCACCCTCCTGCTGCAGACTTTCCTCCTCACAGGACACCACCTCCGTCTGCTCAGCTGCCACCCTCCCCTCCCTGACTCCAACAGCACAACCAGCATGAACAGCAGTTCTTTCCTTGTCAGATGTGCTTCACCAGGACAGGGCAGGGTGAGAAGGTGGACAAACAGCCAGGAAAAATAACCACTGTGGCCAGCACAGCATGGGGGCCAGTCCCCAGCCTTACAAATACCCTCTGGTTTAGGGCAAAGACACTTTCTTAAGGAAATCTGATGGATTATGGCTCTGTCCTCTCACCCTGCTCTGCCTCAGGCTCCCACACAGGGACTTGCAGACATGAAGGAGACACCAGCACCTCACTGTCCCCAGATCCTCCAACCCTGGCAGCTTTGAGCACAGGGGAATTGTTGCAAGATAAAATAAACCACCCAGCTCTGACACACAGAGCTGCCACCACTGCAACTCTCCTGCCCTTTACCTGAGCAAAATAAAACCACAACCATCCCTCCAGAAGAGGAAGAAATTGGCTTTGTAGGACTATAATGATGATGAGGAGTTTAAATGTAACCGCAAATATAAAACTTTAAAACTCTCATAAACAGATTTGAAAGGGAGCCAGAGGCACTGGTGCAAATGTGAGCTGCTCCAGCACCAAGTAATATCAAAGACACCACTAAAAACCTGGGTAAGGAGAAAGAAAGAATCGGTGAAGGATTTTCCTTCTCGTGCGCGTGCAGGAACGGCTTGAAAACAGGATATTTTATAAGCAGGGCGAGAGTGGGTTTATTTTCTTGTTTTATTTGATTTTTTTTTTTGCACTCCTGGTTAATTGGTGAGAGCAGCCAGAACACAGACACATGGCAAGTGCAGATGTGTCAGGTTCTTCAGGTGGCCCCGAGCCAGGTAAACATTTGACCGCAGAGCCCACCTAATTTTAGTGGGCTGAAAGTCTGGAAAAGTGATTAACTACAGAAAGGCCAGTGTATTGCTTTGTACCTGGGGATTGCTGGAGCAGAGCAAAGGCTCTCAGGCCCTAATTAAGAAACTGCCTTTTCACTCGACGGAAAGCCGGAGCGCCGTGAAACGAAGGAAGCTGGTGCTGTTCCAACAGTGCTCATAAAGCTGTCAATAAGTGGAGAAAGTGGCCTTGATGGTGTGAAAAGCCATCTCCAGGAAAAGAAAAAGAAAAAAAAAAGAGAAAAAAAAATTCTTTGCTGTTCAATAAGGCCTAACAAATCATCCAGGAACATATAAATGGCAAATTTAACTGCAAATTAGCAGGGTTTAGGAAATCTAGACGGTTAGCTGGCTAGAAAATATGAAAATCAAGAGCAGGTAATTCAAATTTGCTGAATTTTTTTTTTTTTTTTTGCATCCTGGGCCTTTCTGTTGTTGCCCAAGACAGCAGGGAATCATCCTTCTTGTGGAAGCAGAGTGTTCTTTTTGGGAATGTGATGCCAACAGCAAACACACGAGGCATGGCACATTGGAGGTGCAGGTGGCCATGGGCACGTCACCATCCAAAGGATCCCACCCTGGTGACCATCCTCCATCAGGATGTGGTTTTGCAGGGCTTCCCACAGATCCCCAGCACAGCACAGCCCTGCTTTCCAGATGTAGCTCTTGCAGCTGTGAGAAAAGTCCATCACCTTATCTTTACAGACTCCAGAGCTTCCAGAGGTCTAAAATGGCTACTTCTCTTCATAAAATTAATGGTGTGGGTTTTATGGGTTCCAGCTACAGCTGGGGGAGCCTGATCCTGCTTAGAAGGGGCTGTTAATACAATTACCAGGCTGGTTTTACACTGTAAATTCTCTGTTGTTTTCTTTGCACTGTTTAGGAGTTTCATTTAGACGTGCCCTGGAAATCAGGTCGGGCTGTTACCGCAGCTGTGCCGAGGGTTGTGCTGGCACTTGCTTTATAAAAAACATATTTTGAAGGTTAATAAAAAGCAATAAAAGTTTTCCCTTCTCGCCGAAACTTGGCGTTGACACTTCAGCAGAGCTCCGGAGAACGTTTTTTTGGGGGGGGAAATTTGGAAGAAAACAGGCACACACCCCATGCAGCTTTCACCCCCAGACAGGATTTGGGGCTTGTAATTGAGGTCTGGGGGCATTTCTGCAGCATCCACAGCACAGCCCAAATTACCCTCCTAACTACAGGCAAGCTCAGAAGGGACTTTAACCACTTGTCCTCCATTAGGAAGTGGTACCACATTAATTTAATTGCAGGCTGATAAACCTCCTTATGTGAATACAGTTATAAATGTTTATTTTGAGGTATTTTCTACCTTTTTTCTACCACTATTTCCCTACAGGAAAAATAAACTTCGCCGGTGTAAGTCCCTACACTATTATAATTATCCCAACACAATTCTGAATGTGCAGTTATTTAAAAAAAAAAAAAAATCACAGTTTTGACCAATGTGACCATATTAAATATTAGCCAGATTTAATCAAATGAGCAATGAAGGGAGAGAGAGGAAGCACAGCTCAATTTAAGCATATTTATTTACCACTAAAAAAACAATCAGGAAACAATTTTCCCCTCCCAGAAGAGTTTGAGATTCCCAGGCAAAATCAGATGAAAAGTTAATCTCAAGAATATTCAGGTGCTGAAAGACAGGAAGGAAACGGGAAACGTCGCATAAAAAATGGGAGGATGTTTTGTTTTGTTTTTATCTTTATGTGGCTTGTTTGTTTGTCTTTAGGCAAAGTGCAACTTTCAGCCAAAGCCACATTTTTTTAAATCTGTTTCAGAAGATGTTGATTTAAGCCATTTAGGAAACTCAGCAAACACAAGAGGAGAAGAAGAAATGTCCTTGCAAAGATAAATCCTGGTGAAAAGCTGGGAGACTGAGGATGGTCAGACCTTGCAGGGGAGCAAGGCTGCCATGAAGCCCTGGAGAGATCTGTGCCATTAAAAATGCATGTTCATAAATGACCCAGAAAAGGGCATGAGCAGAAGTTTGCTGACAAGACTAATTTTGAGAGCATTGTGATGAACTACAAAACAATTTTATGGTACAGTGTCAGGTAATTAAATGGCAGATGAAATTCAGTGCAGATAAATGGAAAGGGTATCACCTGGGAAAAAGTACAATCTAAACTCCCTGTGTGAAAGGAGGGTTCTAAGCTGACCATAACCACACAGGAGCAACGCCTTGGGTCATGCCAGATGGATCTGTGGAACATCAGTTCGTTACTCAGCAGCAATTAAAAAAAAGATTCACCATTGGAAATTATTAGGGGTAAAGAATAAACCAGGGAATACCATGACACCACTGTGCAAGTCTGGGCTTCACCTGCAGCTTCCTCACCGTGTCCAGGTGTTGTTCCCTCATCTCAGAAAGGATATTGTGGAATTGCAACCCCTCACACCGCTGCCTTTTTGTTTAGTTGGTTTTTATAACCACTTTTGCAGCAGGTCAGAATTTCCCAAATAAGAAGATTTCTCTGACTTTTTAAACTTCAGGCCAAAGATCAGCATAACAGATCTATTATCACCAACACTGTGTCAGTTCTCATTGCAGCACATCCTGTCCAGGACACCAAGGGGTGCTGAAGAACAGCTGGACAGCCAGAGTTCAGAACTGGCTTTGAGGGGCCACTGCTGAGCAAGACATCAGAAAACGAGACCCAAGGGCTCTGTATGGCAACAAGCAACAGCCATCTCTGGTCCTTCCCTTTCTTTCAATGTTTTTTTTCCCTAGTGTGATTTTCCTTCTCATTTACCTCAATCAATCTCCTCTCATTTCCAGGCCAAAGCCAATTCTGGAGGGATTCATTGGAGTTGTTGTTTTCACGGGACAGCAGCCACGCCAAGTGCTAAATTAATTAGCCATCACCTTCCACTTCCTCTGCTTAGGGCAGATTGGAACAATTGCTCCTTTTTAAAGCCCATCTTCACCCCTGCCACTGCCAACCTGCTCAGGGGAGACCCAGCCAGTCTGGCAGGAAGTAAGAATGAACCCTGAAAAGCCTTTGCCATGGTATTTTTAGGATCAAAACCCCTACATCAAGGGTATGCTGTCACTTGTGTCCATTGATTCATTTATAAGGTTTGGGGTTTAAATTAGAGTAGGAGAGCCTCTGACAGCACTGACAGGATGGGGAATGAGGTGGGTATGACCTCCAAGGCTTATGTTCCTGTAGATTGTGGTTTAACTGCATAACTAGTAGAACAGAAGATTTCTATCCCTGTTCCAGGGGTTTTTTATCCCTTAGAAATGAGAAAGAGAAGTGTTGGTTTGCACAGGCAAATGGAAAGGAGAGTCCTTGTGTGTCAGCCCTGAGGCTGGACAGTGGGCTCTGCAGAAACAGCAGCAACAGGACCTCTGAACACTCACTGAATGAACTTTTCCCCTGTATCAAAACCTGGCACCATGAAAACCTGGAGCTTCAGTGTGCCCAAAAATCCTTTCCCAATGCATTCTCCATTTGGCTGTGCTGGCTTCCTGCACTGGAATAAGTTTAGCCCTGGGACAAGTTCTGATATCACTCACATCTCATCACCCTGATGATGTTAATTTGGGCACTCTGTTACCACATCTGTCAGCTTTTTGCGATAAAAGTTTTTCTGATCCCTGCAGCTCCCCTTTATCCACTGCCAAGAAAACGCCTCCAGCAACATCTCCAGCAAGTCTGGTCTGTATTTTTTTTTTTATTTTTACTTAGTAGCTGTTAATAGAGCAAGGGATAGTTTGGGGCTAAAAGAGACCAGAGGGGCATTTTAGACTCACCTCTGAGTATCAGAGTGACCACCCTGGACACAACTATGAGTTTTTAAAGTTTGTTTTTAGAGAAGACATCTCATCCCTGATGTGTCCAACACTGACTGTGCTACTTTTCCTAGTAAGAGCCCCGGGTACCTGCAGCCTGGACAAACAGAAGACATTGGAGATATATTTCTGTGTTCCCAGAGGCAGCAGCAGCAAATGTTCTCTGTCCCTGTGGGGAGCAGAGCACGAGGCAGCCTCACACACCAACATCTTTCTGCTTCCTCACAGGGAAGGTTCAGGGCACGTCAGGGCATTCCTCTGCAGACCTGAAAGCAGATCTTCCAGGCCTGCTCTGTCTCCCAGGAATAGATTCCTGACCTGACCTTACCTTACGTGGAGACCACCGCTGTGAAATAAAATATGACTTTTGAAGTTGTGTTTTTATGATCTATGAAATCACCCAGACCTCTTGGGTAAATAAATTCTGGCTATGAAGCTGACCTCTTAGCTTTTAGCAGATCAGTAAAGCCTTAAGGTTTTTCATTAAGCTTCAATAACATCTGAAAAGCCCTGTTTTCTGGTCTTTCTTAAAAATCCCAAGGAGGTAAATTCTCATGGTAAATTTTGCTTCAAATACCAACTGGAGATACAAGTTCAGTAAGTGTAATATCATAACTACAGAGTGCCAGAGGCAAACAGTGCTATTCAAGCAAGGCTTCTGTAATGTTATTTCACTGTGCTGCCTATGTTGCTTCTTAAATACTCTTATTTTAAAGGTTGGTTTCACAGCTCCAACTGACTTCAGTCACCAAGGAAGTGAGGAAGAGCCTTGGCCCAGAGGAAAGCACCAGATTTCATCCCTAAACATCCTCTGTTGTCAGTCACCAAAGCCCAACACGGCTGAGGGCCACAAACAGAACCAATAACGGATTAACAACATGGAGAGGAAGGATGAGGGTGAAAAGGAGATGCTATTTTTTTTATCCATAGTAGAATGCCTTCAGTCAAAAGGAAAAGCAATGTGTCAATCCCCTCACTTCCTACAGGCAATATTCCAGCACACTGGAAATTGAGAAATTGAAATCCAGAGAAACATGCAATTAAGCTTCTTAACTGACTAATGAAAGAAGTTCTTCTGGCTACAGACTCAGCAGGAATCAAGACAATATTTGCTATTATTTATTAATTTTTTTTTATATCACACAAAAATACTAAAGGAGATATCAAGCCCACCTAGACTTAATTTCTCAGTAAGCTTGAGGCACAATACTGTCCCAGAGACACGACACAGAACTGTACAGGTCTGACTGGTCCAACCTGACAATTGATGCTGTGAGGTTTTCAAGAAAGGCTTGAGCATAGTGAGGAGTCTAGTGGCAGGCAAGACCAGAAAGAACATTCCATGATCAAGGGATAAAAACTCCAGACATACTCTCTACACCAATTTCCCCCACCTTTCTATCTCAAGAAAATGGATAACATTTCTTGGAGAGAAAAAAATCCAGCAGCTGCCAAATATAACCCAGCATATCTGTCTGTTCCAAAAAAAATGTGTTAAATACCTCACGGGTACAAATCACGACTGCCCTGAAGTCAAAGCCAATTTGCTGCTGCCCAGAATGAATGGAGCTGTATTTTGGTGTGGGTGGGTTACAGTAGGTGTTGTCCCCATGCTCCTCAAGCACTTTGCCTTTCAAACCCATGGACATGAACCAAAAAATCTCCCGTGACTTCCTTTGTGCTTTAATCAGCCCCCACATCTCCCCCTCTGAGGGAAGGGGATGAGGGGCAAATCCTTTCCCCTCCCTACACGAGCACTTGGTTCACATTAACTATAAAACCCACAGAAGATTACAAAGGGGTGATTCACAGGGAAACGCAAGGAGGGAGGAATGGCAGCAAAGCCTTTACTGGGAGACTGGGGGCGAGGAGGTCTCGGGATTGCCTGGAAGGCACCCAGACCTTGCGGGATCCATCTATCTCCGAGCATGACGTAACCAAGCACAACCCCTGTGCCAGCTGGTTTGTGTAAAGTCTCTGCTATTGCCCTCCAGCCATTCCTCCAGCCCCTGCTATGACACTTTCCCAACTTGCTGAGCTCACTTCCCCTTGTAAGCAGGAGTTTTGATGAAGTGGAGCAATGGTAACCACATGGCCTTATCCACCCTCACCCAAGTCATCTGCTCTGGGTTTGTGCTCAGGGGATGCAGGATTTCACATATCAGCTCATAAGGACCCAGCACTAAAATATTAGTTACCTAGGGTGGATGCACCTTGCTGCCTGCATCATTTTGTTTAATTTTTAATTTATTTTTTTTTTCCAAAAGATCTTCATAGTCAATTTTCCTTCTGTTTTCACTTGTTGACTCAGCTGCACTCACAGCCCGAGGCAATGGATCTGGCCTGGCAGGGCCCTCATTCATGCAGTTCAGTGGCTGGTAACAGCTGGGATTGCTGCAGGTCTGAGGGTCCTCAGCACAGAGAAAAAAAAAAAAAAAGAGAAAAAAGTCTCCCCAGACTGCAGGCTAGAAACTTCTCAGCCATGTAACATTGCCATGCTCGGGATTTCCACTTTTCCACCACACATCTGCTCTTTAAGTCACCAAAGAAGGAAGATCAGAAACCTAACCAGAGATAGTAATGTAGAACTGAGAAGTTATTAGGGTTAAATCACTAATTGTTATTAGTTAACAGGCAATCTGCTGTTATCTACCTGATCTTGGACGTTATTCTAACCTTACCTTATTGTCCCTTTCTATTTTTAAGACCTTTAATAGCCTCCCCCCAAATAAAACTTGACTGACATTTGACTGAGGGTCTTGTGTGGAGCTATTTTCAGTGTAGTCCTTAGTTCTAAACTATTCCCATCCTGACCCATTGTCACAGCCTTAATTTGAGAAGGGCTTCAAATTCCAGGTGTACTTTCTGCACCAAGATGTTCCTACTAATCACCTCACAAATAACTCAGCCATAACTGGTAGCTCAGGAACCAAAAATGGGAGGCTGGAAACAAGGAGAGACACAGTGAAAGATACCTGAAATCCCCTCATTAACTCTCTTCCCAGGGCCTGATGAGATCCTTCACATCCAGAAGAAACTTTGGCAAATGACACTTTCCAAAATTAACAACGCCAATACATGGCTGGGGTGACTCTCCCTGGGTCACTTCTGCTCTGAGGCTTTTTCCCCTGTGCAAAGACCTCTGCAGGTGGGACACACAGGATTTATGGGTGTAGAATTATTGGTTAATAGCCCCTGTACTTTTCCAGGAGTTACATCCTACCAGGTTAAGTTTTTAGCACCCCCAGTGAGTTCCTGCTGGCCAAGGTGGGATTGTGTTAGCCTTCTTCAAACAGCCTGATTCCCAATCTTCACAGTTGCTGTCTTATATTTTTCTACATTTTTCCACATTTTTCCTTGCAGTTTTACAACTTTCCATGTCAACAGTTTCCCTCCTGAATCCTCAAGTCATGATCTCAACACTGACTCTCTGGTTTTCCCTTTTCCTACCTCGCACGCCTTTAGCCGATGGACTTTCTCACAGCTCAGCAACAACTTTCTCAGCAAAACAGAGCCAAGGTCACACAGCTGTGCTCCTCCAAACCAGGCCTGGGGTCTGGGAGAGCTCAGCTCCTGGGCTGCAGGTTACCCTGGGTCATCTTGGCAACCCAGGGCTTGTTTTCCTGGCTTGCAAAGATCTCTGCTGACTCCCAAGGCAGAGATCTTCCATGATCTTCATTGGAACACTCAGTTTGAAGCGTGAGCAGCCAGGACAGAGCCCCGAGGGCCAGGTCAAGGCCAGGCTAAATCCCACAGCAGGGTGTGTGTAAATAAGCACCAGGGACAGCCTGAGAGAGCCCCAGCCACCAGATCACTGCACAGGATGGGTTACACCAGCACACACCACATCCCACCACTGGACACGCATGAGATCAGCAGCTGCTGCCTGGATTCATTTCTTTGAGGGAAAAGGGCAAAAAGAAGAGGGGTTGAACTTTCACAGTGATCTGTCCTGCAAATCAGCAGCTGGGAGCTCACCCCAGGAGTGCTGTGAGGAGCCTCCCTGCACCCTGAAGGCCGTTGTGGCATCTGCATAGGAAATTCCTGCTCTAGCTGAGGGTCAGGGAATACCCACCCCAAAACTGGATGGGTGTGAGCCAGGAATGAGCATCATTTTTACACCCAGTCAAGTGGAAAGTTCTGGAACAGGCATGGGGAGAGTAGATTCCTGGGAAAACACTGATGGAAGTGAAATGGGTTTGGAAAACTCTAACTCTTCCTGTCAAATAGGAACTTTTACCAAAAATATGTTGACCCTTCCCACACATTTAAAAAAAAAAAATAAGATATTTCGCAATAGCAAGATAACATGTCTCAGCAAAATTTTGCTTCAATGCAACCAACCTTCTCCTGAGAAGAAGTTTTAATGGACAGCCCTGTGTAAAAGATATAAGAGCAGAGCTGGATGAAACTAACTTTCCTCCTTCTGAGCATCAATGGAACCAGCACAAGATAAACTCCAGCACCATTTCTCACTCCACCTCCTAGATTAGTCAAACAACTGACTGTGGGCAGCAGCCATTGTGTCCTCAATCTCCATCTGTGGACTAGTCCATGGGGTTTCATGAGCCAGCCCATGACTTCATTCCTCAAAGCTGCTCACCCCAGAGCTGGAATGAATCATTTTCATCCAATGGATCATTCACTGCAGTGTGGTTGCTCTTCATTACCCATGTGCAAGCCATGGTCACACAACACCACTGTGTAACATACAGGTCACACAGGATCATTTCTACTGCCTCAGTGGACATTAAACTTTCTAAAGGAGGAAAGGAGGAAACAATCCTTCTGTTCATGCAGAAGTACTCAGTCCTTTCAGAGAAGGAGAAGAAAGAACTCCAAAACAGGGCATACAAGTAGGAAAGTACTCTTATGGCTGCTTGACAACTGATGCCACTACTGAAAGAGAGAGAGAGATGAAGTCATGGACTTTGCCTTGTCACAATGAGAAATTCAACTAAAGACACCTAAAAATGTCTAAAGAGCCCAGGGTGTCCTGTATAAAATATCAAGATGAAGGGACTCCAGCTCTACAACAACATCCCACAAATGCAGCTCAGACTGTCACAGGTTATTATTCAAACTGCTAAACCATTACAGTGTGTTTAACCAGTGGAAACATTTGTATTTCCCTGCTGCAACCCACAGAGAATCCTCTGGGCTCATCCCATTGCCAGGATTCCCATGGCTCCCAGCAGAGTAGACATCTCCTACTGCATGTGCTGTCCTTGGAAAGGTTCATCTCTAGCAGGCAGTGAATCCTTCCGGGTGGATGGGGATACACCTGGCAGGCAGTGCAAGCTGTATCCCCATCCACCCAGAAGCACTCCCAATTAGAAGCTTGACATTAAAATGTCACTCCTCCAGTCCTCCAGCAGAGCTGGAAGGAAGCTGGGCCTCAGAAAAGTAAGTTGCTAATACACCTGCTCCAGAGGAGTGTGTCAAGATTTAAATAGGCACCAAATTTGCATAATACCCTCAAGATAAGCAGCACTACAGCAAAGCCCTGCAATGCATGAAGGATTTATTTCGTGTCTTATACGATTCTGTATTCCAGAAGAGGCCATTCATCATTGTGCCAATACTTCAGAGATTTCACTGAAAGCTCCAACAGCTCTAGATTATCGAGGAATTATATATTTTTCCCCACTGAATAATCATTCCCAGAAGCCTGCCAGGGAAAAAAAAAAATCCCATTTTCATCATGTAGGCTAATGACACTGCAAGAGATGACATTCACTTTTAATGACTACCCAAAGACATTGAAACCTCTCTTTTTGACCAGTTGAATGGGTCTGTTCATTACTGCTTAATTCCCAGCTCAATTTAGATATGCACTCAACATCTTACAGACGGATCTTCATCGATGCCCTGGCTACAAAGGACCTCTACAAGATGAAAAAATTCCAAGAGTTATTCCACTATCTCTGTAATGAGAGATTCCTCTCGATTCAGGATATTCCTGTTCTTGTGGGCTGTACACTCAGCCTCCTACACACAGTTCTATCCACTCTTCCAGGCCCCCACATCCTGGCAAACCCACATTAATCCTTGCCCCTGAATGCAGGGGTCTGAAAACTCACTACTGCCTTCCTTGGCACTCAGACTGCCTGCAAGGACAGGAACATGTCCAGCAGTTGGAAGCTGGACAGTGGCAATGAATTTAACCCAAGCATGACTGTTTTGTTCACCACTACAACGTCAGAGGAATCTGGGAAAGCCAAAACCAGCTCAAAGCTTGTGGACAGGCGGGATATTAAGAGAGGTATAAACTTGTATCCCAGTGGTTGGAGGGCTTAACTCTCTTAAGCTCCTCTTGAGGCTGCCAGGCTCAGATATATGGTGATGAGGCTATAAAACTTTCCTGCTGAGACTGATGTATTGATCAATCCAGAAGCTACATGAAATTTGTCCCATCTGGAGAGAATTCTGCATGTGATATCTTGCTGTCAGTGTTCTGTGATAGCCTTTAAACCTCCAGCCTCTGCTTTGATACACATGTGGTTTAACTCAATCGGTTTTCCTTAAATAGGAAAGTGATTTTCAGGGTGCAAGGATCATGTCTGGCAGTGATGTTTAGAGTGAGAAAACCTTTGGATAAGGGGGAGAGAGGTTACTGTATATCAAAAAACCTGTACCATCACTGCTGGAATCAATGGAAGTTATTGCTGTGTTATTCATTTGCTCTGAAACTTCTGCTGCTTCTCCAAAGAGGCCCTTGGAAAAGGCTATTAAAGAGAGCATGTTTATGCTGTAAATGGATGCAGTCATGGATCATGGATAGAAAGCGTGCACAAATCTCAATTCTATGATCACTTACTTGCAATACCTGTTAACATTCGAAAACACCATCAAAGACCAGGAAATAAATACCCACAGTCACTAACAGGAGGAAGCCAGTGCAGGGAGTGGAGTTACTTCAGGGGCTTCCTTGCTCTGCTGCTTCCAGCCCAGTGCTAGAAACAACCTTGTTAATGCAGACCTTCTGTCCTTGGTGCCACATCACAGGCCAGTCCCTGCCACCCAGCCCAGTGACTCCTGAGCCCAGTGACCTGCACCACCCAGGCCCAACAGCACTGCAGAGCTTTCAGGAGCATCACAGATGTGAAGATACACGAGCATAACCCAAATATTTATATTTATCAGGCACCAAGGAATCCCAATGAAAGGCAAACAGTTTGAATACTCCCAACTGTGGGAAACGTTTCCTGCAGTGGGCACCAAAGAACCCAATCCCAAAACACAGCACCTGGTTCACCAAATCTATTCACAAATCTGAGACAAATTCAGCGAGCTGTTCCCCTCTCAAAACAGCAATCCATGAACAGCAGCATTTTGCAGTCACCTTCCACGTGGAACCTGCCTGCTTTTGTCATGAGGGGCCTCTGAAAACACACGGAGATGGAGCAAATGGACCCAAACCAGAACAGCCCACAGCCAGGCACAGGGCAAATTCCAGCTCTACAATCCCCCCAATCCCTCATCCCAAACTGGATGACTTCATCCCCTCTCTGCTGCACAGATCCCAGCTGGGCTAGTCAGGACAGCTGTGCACTGGTTTACAGCAGGAAGACTCTTTGGTAGAGCAACAACTCGAAGTATAACCATTTTTTAAATGAAAACTGATCCAAACCTGACAGTCATGCCAACAGAGACTGAGATCCCAGAGGAGAGGGTTTGCCTGGGAGCTTTCTGGAATTTCCTGCTTTTGCACCAATTAGAAATAGCACAAGATCATAACGATATATTCTGGTGACAGTGGACCATGTCACTCAGCGTTTTGGCCAGAAACTTGGAATTCTAGATGAAATAATGGGAAGAAGAAACTTTTTTTCACACTTACAAGGTTTTCTCAAAGACTCTACAGGGAGATAGGAGTGTTGTTCTTCCATCTGTATTCTCTCACCCTTCCCATCTTTATAGACGTTCACCTGGCAAATTACATCTGTTTCTGGAACATGTTCTTAGGAATTTGAATAAAGGATATTATAGTTTTAAACGAGAACATCCCCACTGCCTGGCAGACAGTGCATTCACTGTGTTTAAAGGAGAATAAATCACACACATTTCAGAGAGCCTCGGAAAAAAAGGGAAATTCGAGGGGACATTGATCCATCTGGATTAGGTATTTCACACTTAAAATTTCTGGTCACCTTGTAATCTTTCATACATCAATGCCATCAATAGCCCTTGGGAGATGAGGAAGAACTGTTATCCCTCTATTCTGATGGGAGAACCAAGAGATGAAGGACACAGGCTCAAGACAAAGCAAGATCTTGACTGCTGGCTTTATAAACTCTCAGCGGATACCTTCACACTGGGCAAGGCTTCCTCTGAGTTCTGTTGAAACCTAATGAGCACTAAATCTGTCATTGCCTCAGTTTCTGAGCTGGGAGAGGTGGTTTGTGCTGACTAAGCTGCCCTTCCCCACCATTCAACACAGTTTCCAACTCTGACAACACTGTGGTTCCTGCTGCTCCACAATCCAAGCAAGGACTCAGGTAAGGCTGTTCATACAAATAGGGAAGCAATGAAAAACTGAAGCTGGAAGGGACCCCTCAAGGTATCCAGATGAATCCCAAGCAGGGCTGTCTCCAAAGCCAGACCAGGTTGCTCAGAGCCCTGCCCAGTCAAGTGCTGAAAACCTTCCAAAGAGGGAGATTTCACAGCCTCCAAGCCCCTGTGGCATTGCTGCATCGCCCTTCTTGAGCTGAACTTACTGTTCAGCTTTGTCATGATGCTTCAAACCAGTGGTGGCCAACCCCACCTTCTACCTCTCCCATCCACAGCAGTCACTCTGTACCCACCTGTTGACTGCCAACCTCCTGGGTGCCCTTTCCCTCTGGGATGGAGTAGCTCTCCTCCTCACCAGCCCTATCAACCTGCCAATTTTACATAACAGGACCAGCAGGCTGAGGGAGTCAGTTCTGCCCCTCTGTGGCACTTTGGTCAGACCCCACTTGAAAGAGTGTCCAGTTTTGGGTTCCTCAGCACAGGACATGGACCTGTTTGTTCAGCCTGGGAAAGAGAAGACTCCAGGAAGACCTTATTGCAGCCTTTCTGTACACAAAGGAGGTTCATAGGAAAGATGGGGACAGACTTTTTAGCAGAACCTGTTGTGAGAGGACAAGGGTCTAAACTAAAAAGGGTTGATTTAGTCTAGACATGAGGAAGATATTTTTTATGACCACGGTGGTGTAAAAGGTTGCCCAGAGAGGTGGTGGCTGCTGCATCCCTGGAAACATTCAAGGTCATTCAGGGCTCTGAGCAACCTGGTCTAGTGGAAGGTGTCCCTGCTCATGGCAGGGGTTTGGACTACATGACCTTTAAGTCCCTTCCAGCCCAAACCACTCTGTGATTCTGTGATGTGGCCTCATGGCTGGAAAAGGGGATGATGCCCATAGGAAAGGTAGGTAAGAACTGGCTGAGGGCAGCCAACGTTTATACAGCCCACTCCCTGCCTGCATCCCAGGGGCCCTGAGGAAAGCAGGAGGTTGGGAATGGGCTCCAGGCCAGATGAATTGTCCTGGCAGGCCAGATGCTGCTCGTGAGCCAGACACTGGACAGCCCAGCTTGGGACCATTAAACAGCAAAATCTCATCGCTGTTTATGGCCCGATCCAGGTTCACACGCAAGCCCTGCATCCCAATCTCCTGACCCAAAATGTAGGCAGCAGGTTTTCAAAATCTGGACCCAAGCCCAGAACAGAATTTTCCAGCTCTGGCCACCTTTTTTTCACTGGTGCTTTTGCATTTCTGATGTCAATATCGTTTTAGGTAATAATATGTTTCAAGTCAATTCACTGTCTGGCCTTCATGCACATACAAAGTCTGACAGGCAAATAAAGAAAGGGAACATATATTTGATAGATTTAAAAGCTGTTTCCATTTGGATTTCCTTTTAATAGAAACATTCTGTTGATCTTTGGTTTTGTGGAAGTTGAAGGTGCTGGATTTTTTAAATAGAACATAATTCAGGGGCCAAATTTGCCTTAATGGGGTCCTGTCAATCCTTTCAAATACTGCCTTGGAAAACTGCAATTAAAAAAGTATTTCAATACAATAGGACAGACACTAACTGGAAAGGAAAGATTGTGGAAATGGCCTCCAACTCATTGCCTGGGTTTTTGCAAATTCTGCATGATAGAAAAATGCATTTAAAGTACAGAGTAAAGGAAAATAGAGAAGTTTCATAGGCAGAGGCCACAGGTATCATCAATAACCCAGAAGAAATTGCCATGCAGGACTCAAGAAGAGCAATACCTGCCTGGACTGAAAGTTCAAACCCATGAGGACACAGGGACCAAAACAACACAGGATACATAACCTACCCCTGATGGGCAAGTGCAAAAATATTTACAGGCACATTTTTGCTCACACAAGTCAACATTGTGAAATAAGTCTGTAATAGCAGAGTAACACACCTGCTGTGTCAGCAGCACTGCAGCAAAAACCTCTCTGACAAAAAAAAATCCCTAAGGACTAAAATATCACTTCTAATGTCCAAGGGCTTATAAAACACCAGTGATGGTAGAGAAATGGGTTTACAGGTAGAGAAAATTGCTGGATTTGTTGCTCCACAAGCATTTACCACAGTTCTTACTGAAAAGCTTTATTTTGATGGGACCATGTGGATAAAAACATTTGGCACAGAGTAAAATGCCAGGGAAGTTGTTTCCCTTTCCTCTGCCCCCTTTTTGAAAGGCTGAGGAGAAGATTTGCTGCTCCAGGAGACCAAAATCCCTCAGCAATGATCTGCCCCAGAAAAACACTTCAGAAGGTCTCCTGGCACTTATCTACACACACATTTAAACTCTGTGTTAGCTGCACATTGGACAAATACATAAATTAGCAGCAAAAAGGTTTCCAGGAGCCCAAGTCCAGCAAATTAGTTCAAGGAAAGGGGCCACCAAATTCTACCACGCAGGAAGGTTCCCAAATCTGCCCCGAGTTTTGTGTTATTCTTTGATTATACTGACATCTAAAGGTAACCGAATTAACTGTGTTAAACTTCCTGGCACATTCTTTCAGCTTCTGTTTCCCTTATCTGATCTCATCTCTAAAAATCAATGAACATTTGCTATATTGTTAAGAAAAATGGGAATCTGGTAATACATTACAGATTTTTCACTGGTTTGGGCTTTAAATAAAAGGGGAAGAGAAAGGGGAAAAAAAAGTCTAAGTCTGTTAGTACAAATACAACTGAAGGGTCAAGAAGGTAATATACTGTTTGTCATACATCAAAACTGTGGACCTGATTCTTGATTTACCTCTGTGTTACACTACTGGCTTCCAAGAAGGAACTCCAGGTATTCAGAAGCACAAGGCAGAATGAATCTGGCCCATCTGTCATAACTTTCAGCAGTAAATCTTCCTACTGTAACAATTCCAGAAGTCTGGGCCCCCATCAATAGCTAGACCAGTGTATTTCAAGAGACTCAAAATGGCATCTGTGCGTTGCACCCTCAGGAGCCAAACTGTGGTGGAGATCCCTCCATGCCAGACAGTTTAAAAAGCATTTCCATAAAGGTCCTGGAGTGCCAGGTGAGGAGCTGAGCCAGGATCCCATCCTGTTTGGAAAAGAGGTTTCTTCACAAGCACAATGGCCAACACAGACACAACTCACTGCAACAGGTCAGAGCAAATGGTGCAAAGTGAACTCTCAACAGCCAAACCTCCCTCCACACCACAGGAGTAAGACACACATGATTCCCTGTCCTCACCACATGCATTTCCCACCACCCAGGAATCATCTCCCTTCTGAGCAAGAGCCAAGCTCTGCACCAGGGAGGGTTGACACTGCAAAAGAGGGGACAGACATTGGTTTGAACGAGCTGAAGTCCCATTTTGTGCCCTGGAGCACCTTTCCACCTCTCCTGATGCTCTACTCAGTGTTACCTGCAAAAAAAGATGGGAATCAAAGAGCACTTGCCCAAACCAGCCATTCCACAGGCAGGGATTAGCCAGGTTTTATTCCCATGATCACTCGGAATCACACAGACCATAGCTCAGAGCAGCAGCAGCCCAAACACAGATGGCTGAGCTGGGCCAACCCAGTGCCCATGATCAATACAGAGCAGCTCCACAGTGAACTGGAGTCTCAGCAAATCATGTTGGTGGGGCCAGGAACCAGTTCTCCAGAGAGAGAGAGATCAGTGCATAAAGTCACAGCCCCATCCTGGTCAGCCCAGTGTCCCCCCACGAGCAAACAACCCAGAAAAGTCAGTCAAATCCCCAAGGACACTTCAAACAGAAAGGCAGGTCTCAAAAAGGGTTAAACAGAGGGCAACTAACTTATTCACATATAATGTCTCCGAAGGGGGACATCCAAGTGAAACAAGCCTTTCACTCAGCCTTCACCCTCCCTGCTGCTCCCCTAAAGGTAAATGACCCCCCCGAGCTTCCCTTCTGCAGCCAAAGCTGAGCCAAGAGCCCAGACAAAGCCTTGCAGTCCAGGAGCCCCAGCCCCCTGCTCACAAGTGCTTTGAACCTGTGTTATTATGATGCTGATTATTATTATTTCTAATCCTGCACACGTGGACACAAAGAAGCCACCAGCTCCTCAGAGCCAGCCCCCTTGAGGGGATGAGCACCCTGAACTCAAACACCAGCTCCTGAGCCCCCCTAAACCAGGCTGCCATCAGCAGACTAGCACTGAATCAGCCATTAATCAGATTAGGATAAATTGCTTTAATCTGACATTCAGGAGTGAAAGGCCCCCACGTTCCCTCCATGGAGGCAGAGCACAGGGCTTTGAGCAAACCTGACCACTGCAGCTTCACACCCAAACCGCTGAGAATTTGACTTATTCCAGCCACCAGTTTTATTATCTTAATCATGGATTAAACAACTGCTTTTGGGGGTTGAAGAAGGGGAGGGATTGGGGTTAAACAGGCAGAACAAGGGATGCTGCTCTCTCTGACAGGCAAAACAGCAAGGCTGGGGAAAATATCAACAGTATGGATGTGGCAGAAAGTGGAGGGGTCTGAGGCCAGCCAGGCCAAGCAGCACTGAGGGTGCCCTCACCCCAAAACACATGTGTAGGGGTGGGCAGAGAAGAGCAGGGTCAACAGCACACATGGTGGGACCTTGTAGATGTTCAGCAATGCCCAGCAGGGAGAGCAGACGTCAGACCCCACAAACCCAAGCAGAGATGCCCAAAGCAGAGCCCATCTTGCTGCTGGGCTGTCTGAACAGCTGCCTCAGCACCCTTGAGTCTTGCTTCACACACACACAGAGTATTTGAGGGCAAAACCAGCAAAGCCTGCTTTTGCTGCTTATTAAAGCCTGAAAACAGACACACACTCACTCCCCCTTGTTTCCTCCCTGAAGTCACATCTTTCCACTCCTGCATCACCTGCCTGTATCAAAGAGCCGTGAGCCCAACAGCTCTGGGACCTCACTGCCACCATCAAATCCTGCTGCAATCGGCCTGTGGTTCAAAGGCTGTTTCAGAGGCTGCTAACAGAGAGAACAGACTTGCAAACACACAATATAAATGTTGCTTCCTTAGGGGAAGGAACAGAAAGAACAGCAAAAGATGAAAGCAGAGAGTGCAGCTGCTTTGTCCCCTGTTACACTCAGACCCAGCATCAGCTCAACAACAGCCCTGGAGAATTAAAGCCTCAATGCTGCCAAAGTGCAGGTGGGTATTTTAATCACCCCAAATGCCCAGACCAGGGCAGAGAGGCTGCCACAGGGCAGATACCTCTTGTTCTCCCAAACCATCATGAAAAAACTCAAAACAAACAAGAGACAAGCAAAACAAACACATTCTTTTCATTTATAAACACAGAGACTGTATCCTCCACAAAACAGAGGCCCAATCCTGAAGCAGTTCAGTCACTGGTAACCAGGCAAAATATTTAGTGAGAATCACTAGGATCTCTGCCCGAGTAACACCTACAGGATTGGGCTCCAGCTGTTTTGACTTCCCTGGCAGACTGATGTCATTGGCACGCTAAAACAAGGGCTTGAGTTGCTTTCCTTGCCACGACCTCCCTTCGCAGAATTAGAAGGTTTATTTGTTCTAAGATAAAGCACAGTGACACATTAAAGATGCCCCTGTTTCTCCCTCTTAGATCAGCGTGACATCTGGTTCAAAAATGTTATGAAACACTCTCAGAACCTGCTGTGGAATTGGATATGATGATATTTCACCGAGACGTGGTTCGAGCGAACTTTCACCTCCAAGTGAAAGTTTGAGCGTCGAAAGTGAAAACAGACCATTCAGAGCCTTTCAGTGGGACAGACCTTTCAGTGACACTGGATGTAGGGAAATAATTGCAGATGGTATTGTTGTGGGGGAAATATCACCTGCCATGAAATCTCACCCTGAGCGAACATTCGGTTGTTATAAGATCATATCATTGCGCTGCTTCGCGGTAACACACGTCCAGACCGGAGCAAGGCCATTCCACAGGAAACCCACACACAACAACAGGGTTTTGTTCATTGTGGTCAATGGTATTAGGACGGGGTGTGGAAAAAAAAAAAAAAAAGAAAGCCTATCCAAATATTTTTGCTACAGATAAAACAGGCCCCGATGAAAAGGGAGTGCTTTTTCCATATCCATTTACGTGAAGAAATTGTAGTTTTCCAGTGGAGCAACGAAAGCAGCAAAAAATATGATGTTCAGTGAAAATGAGAGGGGGGGTTTTAACAAAAAAATTTAAAATTTGGTATATTAATCATGAAAAAAAGCAGAACTCTTGCCATCTTAGTGGAATTTTCTCACACATAACAATCCAATGGGTTCTATGTTCCTTGCAAAAATAGCTTTCTCAAAGCCACTGGGTGATGCAAGATTTCCACTTCTTCCATGGAAAGGAATCTGGAAAGTGTGTTTTATCCATGTAGATGTGTTACAAAGGAAGAGTGATGTTTATGAAAACCAGGTCTGAGCTCTGCAACCTGCTGCCTTTGCAGACATCACAGCCCTGAGGAGAAACCTGCACATAAGTACAAGCCAAACCCTCCTTCCCCACAGGTAAGGAAGCAACTTAACATGGGAAAATCAATATGGGGGGAAAATTAGAACCAGGCCACCTCCTAAGCCTTGCTTCTGCTACATGTGCACTTACAAGCCCTATTTTCATAACCCAAAAATATTGAAGCCATCTGCTTCCCAGGTGCTGGAGGCTGAAAGCCTGAGACTTGTGAGACACTCACTGCCCTGGGGTGGGACACACACTGAGGGGCTGAGCAGCCTCTGCTCTGGAGAGGTGCCCGTGGCTGGAAGTGCAGCTCACCTGAGCTGGGTTGTCAGCAGAGACCCAGACACACACTGCAGAGCAAGAGGATGCTGGGGATATTTTGGTGAGGGCCTGGGAAAAAAAGCAGAGAAAACTCATGGTCCACAGGGGGTGTGAAATAGAGGTACCATGAGGCTCATCCATGATCAAAGCTGCTGCATGTGAACCCCACTTAGCACTGAGATATGCACAGCAGCAAAGAGTCTGCTCAAGCCCTCACCTCTATAACCACTAAACCATCCTTCTTTAATTAAAAAACTCCTCCTTTTTTTTAACAGCCTTACTAGTAATACCCTCCCACCAAAAAGAAACTCTTTAAACAAATATTTTACAACCTGTTAACAGCTAAAGAAACAGCCCAAAACAATGTCTCCACAAATGCACATAGCTGTGCTGTTAATTAAGATTCACAATTTCTTTTATTGAAGGTGGTGAACTATAATGGGTTCATTCATCCACAGGAGTGGGCTCAACCTGTGCTGCCTCCATCATCCAACCTCTCTGGGATAATAATGATTCCATTCACACCTGACCACCTTCCACCACAGGGCTTCACAACACCCCACAGCGAGGAGGGTGAAGCCCTGGATGTACAAGCCAGCAGTTGCAGCTAAGAGACACCAGGAAACATTTCTGTGACTTCAGCATCACACCCCTAAGCTTGAGTCTCTGGGAAACTTGCTCTGCATGCAAGTGTGAGAATTACCAAACTGCCCCCAAAGGAGTTGTAAAGAACAACAATTCCTTCAACAGTCCCCTGGCTGCAGCTCTGAAATGAGCAGGCACCCAGGGCACATCCCTCGGGGCCAGCAGCACACATGAAAACCATGGAAAAACTCAAAAAGTGCCCCTCCCTCTCAGTCACCCTCATCAGGGAGCCATTAAATGCCTCTTGCTATTGCTTTTTTAATTTGTGGGTGAGTTTAAGGGCCACAGGAGGAGATGGCTGGACAAAGGCACCTCCCTGACATCGCATCCGTCCTCACTCCAGCGTCTCAGCTGGAGCTCCACACCAACACCCTGCCTCTCTGAAGCCTCACAGGGTCCTTCCATGGCCCTGGGAGATAAAATCCCTTCAGATGAACCCAGAAGCAGAGACAAACAATTGCTGATGGTACAGATGCTGAACAAGAAGACAGAGAGAGCAAAAGTCTTAACAGGCTTACATGTACTCATAACCTGAGGATGGTCTCAGGTCCTCTGAACACTGACTGCAAACTCAGCCTATCATTTCCTGAGACTGGAGGCTCCTCCAAGCCCTATCCAGGACTAAGACAACATGATTAAGTTGATGCACACTGACCTCTGCAGTCACGTGTCACTGCCTTTATAGGGATGGGTATCTCTTCCTTAATGTAGTGCAGTCACAGCCATATGGCCTAATGATACATGGCAGGCAGCAGCTCTGTAGGAGGCTTTGCAAGCATGAAAGCTTGTCTGTGTTTTCCAACTACGTCAGGCAGACAAATAAAGCATTACCTGTGTCTCCAGCCTGAGCTTGGCCTGACCAGTAAGTCTGGAGTCTTCTTCCTGCCTATTTTCGTCTCCATCTGCTCCCTGTAGAGGCTGGAAAGCATCTTTGTACATGGTGGTGTTCATAGAGAGAAGGAAAGGGTTTTAAATAAAAAATAATACTCTTCCACAGCCAAAACCCCAAAGAGAGTCTGAGTATGAAATGTCCTGACAAGCCTTGAAAAATCAGCATTTACAGGAGCACATTTCACAGACAGCGTCCTGATGAAGACTGAAAGCTTCTAGAATTTAAGCACAGGAGCAACAGAGCCTGACTTAAAACTCCCTACATAAGGCTGTACTGGACACCAAAATTCCCCTGAGCTCAGGAGAGAGTGTGATCTGCAAGGCCCAACAGGTTCAAGCTGCATTTCCATATCAGAGCAATAGTCAATCTGGTGGTGATGTTCTGCTCCATCTGAAATATCCACCACAGTCAGATATTTGAAGGCAGCTCAAAGGGTTCCTGAAATGAAATGCCTCCTACACACCAGCAATCTGCAAATCTCCCCACTTCTAACCAGAGAAAAAACCCACTGCCAGCCATGAGAGATACACAAACATGGGCAAACCCTGAAGGAAAGAGCCGCTTGCAGGACGTGGGAGCCTGTGCCACCACTGCCAAGTTGGTGAGCCCTCTTCCTCAGGAAAGCCAGCACCATGGCATCAGGATTATTTTGCACTTTATCAGAAGTAAAACACTGGGACAGGGAGGAGGAGAAAGGAAAAAACTCCGTGCCTGAGCCTCCTGCAGGTGTGATTTGTGCCGGGGACGCCAGACAACAGGCACACGGGCTCACAGGGGTATGTAGCCAAGGCAAACAAGGCACAGCAAGGCCCAATTCTGGCCCCCTCAGGGTCCATAAACTGGACTCTGGGAGCTGTGGGGGGCACATTAGTCTTAATTGTGTCTTGTTTAACTTGGCTCTTCAAACAGCAAACTTTTGCTGTCTTGGCTGGAGACACCAATCTCACACCTTGGTGGGACTTACCTCTTTTCTTGGATTGGTGAGTAAAAAAAAATCCCTAATGTTGACACTGTGAAATGTTTTTGATCAAAACCCACTTATTTTTATAAGAAATAGTTAGGATGATGTGCTGAGAACCTCTGCCCAATGCATAGGGAGAGGACAAGATCCTCCCTGTCATACTCCCGAAGTTTCACTGATTGCCATCATATTCCTCTGGATTTTCCCCTCCTAAACAGCAGCAGAACAGAGATTTATGCCCAACAGGTGATGTACCTGTTCCCTCTGCAAACACAGGTATAAATCCCAATAGCCTCATTCCCTTCTGAGGAAGAAGCAACAAAAACCTTCAGTTTGGGCCAGGACAGGGACATCCTTGACCTGCAAGAAGTGAACAACTGGTATTTATCACACAGACACAGCATTGCACCAAACTCACTCTGAAGTGGTAGGACTGGAGCTCACTCTGTTGAGCCCAAGAGGACAAGTCCCATCATCTGCAGCTGTTTGCTACATCAACAAGCCCAGGGAACTCTGTGAAAGGATGTGAAGCTGCTGGCACTGGGAACCTTCCAGATCAGCCTTTCCTCCTGTTTTCCCTCCACATTTCTTGTTTTGGCCCAGTGGGGAAACAACTGTGCTTGCTCGTGCACAGCTTGAGAACTGGAGGATGAGGTGTGATACTGTTGAACTTCCAAATATATGAGGGATTTGTTAGTTTAGTTACAGAGATTTGTTAGTTTAGTACAGAGATGAAGAAAACTGAGGCAGAAAAGACAAACCATTTCACTCCTTCCTCCCACAAACAGAGTCAAAACCATGACATTCAAAGAGAAGCTCACTTCCTGGCACCCCTGGGCTGGGCAGGATGGCCCACCTCTGCTTTAGGAAGGGCTCAGATGACACAGCCCTGCTCTGGGCTGGCTCACAAACAGGCAGGGCCTGGAGGGATCTCTTCAGCAAGGCACCTCATCTATGTTTTAGTCTATTGGTGACAAGGTCAAAGTGGATTTGTTGGCCTTGAGATGTACTGGTCCCCTTCTGCAACCCCTCAATGGCTGTGTAACCCCATTTCCCCTCTCACCTGCAGGCTACCCAACCAAATCACATCCCTCCTGCCCAGGGGAGCTGCTTCACCTGTCTCTCTTCTCTTTATGCAGGAACCAACTCTCCCAGCCTTCCATAATTCACCTTTGCAGTTACACCTACAACACCTGCCTGCTTTATAAGACAGGAATTGGGGATAAACACTCCCTTTCACTCCTTCAGTGAAAGAAACCCTCACCTACTTGGTTAGTGGTGTGCTGCAAGCAGACACAGTTCAAAAATGCACTAGTTTTCCCCAAAATAAGAAATAAAAGATCTAATGGCAAATCCCACCAGCTGCTTAATACATTGCAGGTTTTGAGATCCTCTCACAACTTTCTCAGCCCTGCCAACTCCCAGGCATCTTCCCTTGGCAGGTATGTCTTGGATTATCATTTCATAAGGGAGTTCACTGGCTTTTTCTAGTTTCCACCTCCTTTTCTTATTTCTGCTCTGTATTTCCAGCACCTTCTGATCAGTTAATACACTGAACAGAAGAAATGGAAACTGGATAAATCAGCAGCACACCTTGTCCAGTTACCTCCCATTATAACCATGTCCAGATGCTTCACTGGAAGTTGCAAGGAAGTCCACTGAGGATAGTTACAAAATTTAAAACATATCTATTCAACTCCCCTTAACCAAGTTGCAATATTTCCCCTTTTAGCATCAAATACATACATAATTTGCAACACACATAACCCTCATCCCAAAATAGCAGGGAAAATGCAGAGTTGGACATTTCCAGTGGGTACAGACCAGACCAGACCTGACACAAAACCAGGGCCAAAGCACAAGGAAACTTGTGGCATGAGAGAACACAAGATCCCATCCACATAAAATGACCCTGTTCCTAACCTTTTCCAGCATCCAGATTTCTCTGCACATGCTTCCACTGGGATCTTTTCTGCTTTGAAAGCTTGCAGGCAGAACTACACTGGGAGTCCCAGATCCCACGGATTCCGTGTGCCATGACATTAGTGCTTCCTCATGGCTGCTGGTGAGAGCCTGCATATGGCATTTCTGATCATATCAGTGTCTTGAAGGCATCTGTGATTGATGCAGACAGTTCCTGCACTTCTGCCATTGACAGCCAGTGAGGCTCAAATTTACAGCAAAAATTCCTGATCTTAATCCATAAATTCATCACCTTGCGCTTAAATGTCAAACCACTTCTACTGCTCCCCTTCTCCAACCCTCCTGCTCTGTTGATGCCTCCCCACAGTGCATCATCAGCATCTCTGCAACAGCTTCACTAATGGAAACATTTCATAAAATCAGCCATAAAACCCACTTCACAAGACTCCACCTCACAACATATTTAGGTCTGACAACTCTGCTATCAACAAAATCCGTCACATGTCCTTTAGGCAGTTCCCTGTGGAGTAACTTTTAAAATCTTGCTTTAATCCCTATTTTCTATGACTAAACCAATAATTTCCCACGTGGCACAACAATAAATACTCGGACAGCTGCAAATAAGATCCCTGAATTTTTCCAGATAGAGGAAAGATAATGTGGCTTACAAAGATGTCATATTTAACCAATCCAATGAACCTGCATCTCATCCCTCCTTCCCTGCCTCTATGTCTTGAACGATCTTTTCTCCAAGATTCATTGCAAAGCTTTTCCTGCTATTCAGGTCAACCCCAAAGGTCTGTATTTATCCACTACCACTAAGTCTTTTGTTACAGTCACTATAAAAACACAATTAAAGCTGGATTATGGTATGCTTATGCAGAACACTATATTAATCCACAAATGGCCCTGTGGAAGCCACATTTGGAGTCAAATCCTAGCTGGTGCAAATAAGAAAACTGGAATTGAGCCCAGAGGAGATTAATACAACAGTACCTCACTAATTCACACCAAAGGCGAGGAAACCACACTGGATATTTCCGACTAAAAGGAGTACAGAGAAGTACAAAGAAATGCATCACAAAATACTCTCCCTTTCAATTTCAAGTAGCAATCTCTGAGCAAACACCATGGGGCTCTGAAATGAGAGAAGCTTGCTATATATAGCTAATGAAATCTTGCTAACATTAGACATGGCTACAGCATCTGTTACTAAATCTTTGCTGAGGAGTGTACATAGACCAGCAGGTTTCTAGAGAGCTTATAAGAAAAGCAATGTACTGAAATGAAGCTTTGTCAGCTTCTATTGTAAGTAAATGCATTAAATCGAGGCTTAATATTTACTGCTGTGTCATCTCCACAGGCAATTATCACCAGTGCCTGAGGTGATCCTCAGGTGATGCTAAACACTACAGCACCAGTGATTTCACTGACTGTCCTTATTACTCTTCAGGAAATTTTCAATCAACACACAGGAAATTATGCCCAAGGCACAGCTGTGAGGCTCAGAGCTGCTCTCCTGAACTCATCTGCATCCACAGGATGGACTGTTTGAGGAACTTTTCGCCTTAATAAAACTCTTCAGCATCTTCCACGCTCTGAGCACCAGTCCCAGAGACCCAGTGCCACACGTGCCCCATCCTGCTGCCCATGATCTGCAGCAAAGCTCTGCAGGTGCAGCAGGGCTGTAACTCTCTCTCCCACAGCATGGGACAGCTTTCCTTGAGCTGTAGGTCCTCCAGGCCCAGTACACAAGGAAACCAGAGAAAGGCTGATTGTGTTTCCCCCCAGCCAGCAGGGATCTGCTGACTCAGTGCTATTGTCACTTTGCTCTCCTCCTGCTGCTGAGGACCTCGCTGAAATATTAACCTTGGCCTCTGTTCAGGACTAAACCCCTGCCCAGCCCAGGCAGGATGAGCCATTCCACTTTTTTGGGTTTGTTTCTCTTGGGAGTTTACCCCTCCAGCAGGCAAGGAGGGGAGAAGTGGTGTTTTACCCCAAAGAGGACCTTTGCCAGCTCTGCACCCTCCAACAACAGCCCACCCTGCGGGCAACAGGCTCTGTCCTGCTTCGACATCTGAACACCTGGATGCCTTCACTGCACAGCTGCACCCCCTCCAAATCTGTAAACCCACCTGGTGAGATTAGGAGAGGACAAAGAGGTGAGAGAAAACAGAGGTTCCCCCAAGATGGATGCTCTCCTGCCTCTCCAGTGGGTAGGAAGTGTCTTTGAACAGTGTATTATCTTAAAAAGGATCAGATTACTTTACCTCACCCTCTTTTCCTTTCTCCAGGAAGGATATCAGTGTGAGGGGGGGTGGAGATCACTGGCACAGCTCTCTGGAAGCATTAGCATTTGGTCTGCAAACCCCAGAGGTCACAGTGCCAGCAGGAGGGAGCCTGCAGTGACATGATGAAGTTGCTGGCTCGGGGCTGAGCAGTTCAAGCTGCCTCCCTGCTGGGTGGGAACATTTGACACCCTCCTGCTGCTTAAATCCACTGCTGACCAAAATGAGCCATCAGTGCTGAAAGAGGGAGGAGAGCAGCCTCCAGTTCACGTGGCAGAAATCAGATCTTTAGTGGCAGCACTGTGGGGGGAAGAGATTAGTGGGACAGAGCTGGTGCACTGGTCCTGCAGGAAGGGCTTTGGGACCCACAGCCCCTGGGCTTCCCAGATGGGCCAATGCAGGTCACAGGAGTCACACAGCAGTGCTGGTTGGGCAGCCCTGATGAGAAATCACCTTGCACAATTACCCCCAACCTCATGTTACCTCCAAGACCCCCAGCAGCATCTGTGCACAGCCCCAGTCTGCTCCAGTGGGTGCCCTGCTCACCCCAGATCCCCAGTTCAGCCGCACACCGTTCCATGCAGGAGAAGCATCAGCAACAGGGGTCTTCAGCATCAGCCACAGTGTTCAGGGATCCTCAACCCCTGCCCAGCTTCCTGCTCCTCAAAAGCCCCCAGCAATCGTATTTCTGCCAATGTAAAACCTTTAGACATCAAAGTTTTCACCAACAAACATAAGCAAAAGTGTGCAAGTCTGAAAGACAAGCACAGATCACACCAAAACCCACGTGCAAAGAATTTCCATATAACAAATCCCCCCTAGAGAAACCCCTAAAGCCAGTGATCTACCCTCTACTTGTAAGGTTTCAACACCCATGGGAGCAAGTCAGCTACAGCCCTGTTCCAAGTGTCCCACAACTGGTGCAAACCTACATCAAGGGGTCAGGAGAGCAGCCAAGGTGCAGGGAGGAGCCCTCAGCTCTGTAGCAGCAGGACAGACACTACATCATCCCAAGACATGATGCTCTGGGTTTAGATCCCTCTGGGGACAGGAAGGAGGCTGTAAGATGACGTGGAGCAGAGCTGGACACCTGAGGACTTTGCACCTCAGACCATCCCAGCACAAAGCACCACAGGTGACTTCCCAGCAGGAATCAGCCCGTCCCTCCTACCACAACAGGACTATCTTAGAGCATTAGCTCAACCTGAGCTCAGCAACAACTTCTGAGGCTGATTCTTGCTTTGCAGAGCCTTATACAAGAGAAGCAAGAAATTCAAGGCCACAGGTAGGTTGTTCCATCCACTCAGGCACAAAGACAGCCAGTGCTATTCACTTAAATGCAGGATGCCCACAGCAAAATATCCAGTCCCTGACAACACCTTCTAGATACCTTTTATCATCATGGTGTTGAGCAATAACAGTCAATAACTTCCTGGCATCTTGGAGAACATCCATCTGCACTTTCCTTTCCAGCGACTTATAAAATTTCTGCCTCGCAGGACCTCGGCCATTTTTTGTGCCAGTTCTCCCTTCAATTTCACACTTAATTAAGTCCCCGGATCAAGTCTCAGGATGGATTGCTCACTAGACCAGCAGCCAGAATTGATGTCGTGTCTAACTGATGGGGCCTGAGGACACAAAAAAAAAATAAAAAGAGAGAGCAGGAGTGATAACAGGAGAGAGGGAGGGAGAACAGGGAAAGCTGCTTTTATTTCAGGGTTAAAAGCTTAATCTTCTACTAAAATGGTATCACATGAGAGGGAAAGAGTCTCTTATCCATGTGATATTGCTGACCCAGGCTTAGTTTAGAAGGTGTAATATCATTCCAAGGGAAAATTATGTAACTATTCTTCAGAGACAATTATAAAGAAACAGGACTCAGGGAGAAGACAGAATGGGATGGAAAAGGGGACTGACCAGTGCTCGTTTGTGGAGGAGACATGCTGAGCCTCTGATGAGGAACAGTGAATAACCAGACAGCAGTAATGGGAAAGCCTACAAGGGCTCAGTGTGATGAAGTGCTCAAAAGCTTGGGTGTTTCCTCTGAACTTCCTCCAAACTCCTTGATTTAGGCTGAACAGGGCTGCAAAACCTCATGAGCTAACCCCCTTCTCAGGAGATTTCTGGAAGTTCCTGTTCTTTTTGGAAGTATCACAAGAGGGCTTAGTTTTATTGCTGCAATTTGGCATTACAATTTCCAGTATGGTCAAACCCAGGAAGGCCAAAGGCAATGAAGGAGCAGAGCTAACAACATTTTTTGAGCACTGTAAAAGGCTGAATTCAGGTTCACACGAAGTGTTTCGGGTCAGTCTTATTCTGGGCACATAAAAGCAGGTCTTCATAATAAGAAAAAGATTACATCCTCTCTTAAGAGCAATTCAGACAAATAACAAGGCACCTTCCAGTGTGTCTCAAAGACCCTGGTAGGTTGTTGATGGATAAGGAAACAAGAGAGGACTGGAGGGGTTTCCAAAGTCCTTTGTTGGTCCTGTACACAACCCTGTACCTGTGCATTGTCTGTTTGGGACAAGGGAACACCAGGCCATGGCTTATATTCAAGAGCACTGAACAAAGTACTACAAGAGCTGACTGAAGAAGTTCTTCCACTAACAAGTCACAAACCCCTTTCTGTTTCATTTATTTACCCAGCTCCCTGCTAACATGCTAAATAACCTAGATGGGACAGCCCATGCCATGCAAACACTAACCAGCACCCATTACACATCCCCTGCTTTTTCACCCTTTGTGACACATTTTCTTCATCTATTGAAATGCCACAACAGTGAATTTAGAGTTCTTTGGCATAAAAGATTTCCTGGTTAGAGCACATTCCTGGCCTCAAAGTAAGGCTACAGACTCTGGTTCTGGCCACCTGTCCAGAAAAGTGAAAAAGTCTCATTCATTAAGAGTAATGAGGTGGATTTAAGCTAGCCACCTGCCCCAGAGCTATAAAGGGGCTTTCAGCTTGGTATTTCTGAATTAACAAGCTGAGAAAGAGAGGACAGACTGGAAACAGCCAGTGATAAATGTGGCCCTTCAAACAGGTTTTGCTGTCAAGCCTCTGCCACAGCATCTTTTCTGTCTGGTCCCATCCTTAGCCACACAGAGAGGTGGTATCTCAGCATACAGGAAGGGTTAAGCCATGTCCTTCTCAACATGTCCACTTTGAGGTACACCTTCCATGCCATAACTCCCTGGCACCCAGAAATCTGACAGTGCCAGAGCTCAGCAGATTTCCAATACCAGAATGCTGTACAGGCTTGACAGCAAAGCACCTACATCCAAACACAAAAATTCACAGTATGTGGAAAAAAGCCAGGAAAACTCACTCATTATTGCTTCAGGAATTAAAGGTTCATTTTGTTGGTTTTGAAGGAAACACAGTGACAAAGAGCATTTAACACCTCAAGCACACTTGGCAGAATCCGCTCGCTCCCTGTAAACTCTGCTGACTCCTGAGAATTTTATTCCTCTCTTCCCTAAACCAAGGTGAGAAATGGGATGGCCTAAAGTGGCCAGAATGGCATGAGTGGTCAGAGTGATTGTGGACAGGCTCCTTGCTCCCTTCTTTGTCCAGTTGTCTCCGTCCAAGCAGTTCCTACTTCCCACACCCAGTCACAGAAACATGCAGGCCACACGCAGGTGATATAGAAAAAGATGGTTTTTTTCACAGGTACTGGGACCAGCTGCCCAAAGCAAGTGCAGATCCCAGACATCAGCTGCTGCAACAGCCATCCTCCCTCATCCATCTGCCCCAGCTCCACACCAGAGCCATCTAAACATGTGGGTGAAAGCCTTGGGCAGCATCTGGAGGTTTGTATTTCTTGACAACAGGGAAGCCTGGAAATACACCACACAAACCCCCCAGATCTGTCCCCAGACTGTGGAAGACTAATATTCCTTGGGGCAACTGGTCCCATTATGAATCCCCAGCACAGATTACAGCCAGGGGATGATTCCAGCAAGGAGCAAACCCCATCACACCCAATACTTGGGACAAGAGCTCCAATCCCAGCAACACGAGCTGAAGAACACATGAACTGCACACAGACCCTGCATTAACACCACAGAATTTTGACTGGAAACTGCAGATAAACCCAGGCAATAACCCCCCACAAAGTCACTACAATTGTTTGCAAGAGGCTCGAGCGTGGCCTCACATCACCACACAGTCAGGGGCAAACAGGCATCGATCAGTGCCCCACAGACCAGAGCCCCTGAAGCTACAGCAAGAATTTGATGCTGCTTGGGTTTTCCCTACAATATGCTGCACTTTCACTGCACTCACACACACAGGGAGCTGTGGGCTTATTATTTTATTTGCTTGCCTGTTTCTAGAGGAAGGGGGAAGCTTCCCTGCAAGCCATTGCTTTTATCCTGACATTTGGCTTTTGTGAAAGCAATTTTGGGCTGAGCCTCGAACAATGATTCTCGCCGTTCCACTTGCTCTTTTGTCTCCTTGGACACACTGGAAAATGTGCTTCGAGCTAAAGCATGAATTTAGCAGGGTATGAAGGGAGCAGTTAGTGCAGTGAGACAGCTGGAGATGGAAAGCATGTGGTGTGTCACAGCTTTTAATTGTTCCTGCTGTCAGAAAACAAACCAAGTACAGTAGCTCATATTATTTCCTGCACAAAATCCTAATCATTGCCTGCATGGGATCCATCCACTGGCAAAGCAAAGACTTTCCAAAATTCTATATTAGGTTGAAAGTAAGCATCCACAGGGTTCTGTCTTGTCCCACCTGCCTGCACGGAAAGCTTTCACTCAGACACTCTGTTCTTTGTTTCCCTCACAAATTCACACCTCATACCAATCTGCCTTCAGAAAAGAAACATTTCTAAAGACCAAATAAGCTTCTTGTTTCTTTTTAGCCTGTAACACTTTGCACTGCCATAACAATGCTGACCAGAAAAGAGCAGCTACTTCACACTCTAATTTGTGCTTCCTATTTTCAGTGTCAATTACTGCAAGGACACCTGCTACATCCTTGGGTACCTCCCTCTCTTCAGTACAAACCTAAATTTAACAACATATAAATAAGACTTTTCACATTTTCTTTAAACCCTGGAGCCAAAGCAGGGACCTAAATATTGTAGTGACAATCTTGCCCTGGCTGTGGGAGAGATGGGCTTAAATCCCTTCTGGTGCAGAAACAGAAAGAACAGACCTCCCCAAACTCCACAGGCACGGGGGAGAAGGGAAATGTGCCTCAGAAGAGCAAGGATGAACCCACAGGAAGGCTGGCAGCAAACCACAAGCACCTATTTTCAAAATAGGGATCCACACACAGGACCCATCCAGCCACAGGGCTCAGTCCCCCCAGGGGAACAGAAGCACTGACCCCATAGAGCCACTACCCAATTCCTCAGCTTCCAGGCAGCACTCAGAAGTGAAAAATCCTGATGGGCAGCCCCCAAAACTCACATCTAAGTCTCAGCAGGGCTTATTGCCTTCCACAGGCTCAGTTCAACCCCTGGCCATTGAGAAGTCAAGAGCAGAGTCAAACCCACCAACAGATGATGGTGCAAACCTGCCCTAAAACCAGCAAAACTGAAGCTGGAAATGAGAGCTGAGGTGCAGGACACTTCAGGGAGTTATTGCCACTGGAATGGGAGCAGCACCATTTGAGGCAGAAATCTCTGCTCAACTTAAACCCAAGTGGAAGATTACAGGGGTCACATTGGATATATTATTCCAGTTGGTACTTTGAGAACTGAAAATCTTGAGAAGAGCAAAGTATACCTACAAAAATCAATCACAGCCACAAATCCAAGCATTTGAACTTATAACCAGCTCTTTTTTCTTGTCTTTTTTTTTTTTCCTGTGTGTGTTCATAAATCAAGCAAGGAGAAGTAAAATCTTTGAAGGGTTTCACAGAAAATGTTATTAGGGGTTACAAAAAAATACAGAGCAAGTTTCGTGGCTAGAATTGAACTTTTTGAGCATAGGCTGAGGCAAAGGGTGGGAGGAATCTTTCAGTTTTCATGATTTTACCCAGCTGGTCACTTCACAGAGCTGGTGCAGGGGAATATAGGAGGTGAATTGTGAACCCTGAGGAACAAAGAACCACCAAGGAACGGTTTCAAGAAGGACTTTCCTTAGCACAGACTGGGAAACAGTCCTATTAAAGTAGGACCTCCCGGTAAGGTAGACATGGACATCAGTGGTGTCCCCTCTCCAAACATTTGCTCCTGTATCCATACACATCCTTGCTCATCATCTAAATACTTGGCCACCACCTCCCATGGGAGAGGGCAGTGCCACATTCTGGAACAGCCACAGGAGAGGGTGACCAAGGTCCAGGAAGCACCAGTGTCATGGGAGACTCCCTCCCTTGGCCAGCAATCCCAGGAGACACTTGGGATTGCACAGGGAGATGCTCATGTGCCACAATAACTACAAACCTCTGGTGAAGCTCCTCCCATTTTCCACTGAAACTCTCCTTCCCTGCTAATGGCAATAAACCCAACAAGGAAATCTGTTCCATATTTCAAAATATATTCACCTCAGTCAGGTTTTCTCCTCAGCAGGAAAAGACAATATCCTGGGGTTTGTTCCAACACCTTGAGAGAAGTGATTCAGCTCCCTATATTTTCATGCTAATAGACTTTTATTGTTTCTAAAATGTTAATCTATTTAAAAGGTCATTTTTATTTTAAAAAATTCTCCATTAAAGGTTTCAGAGTACCTTTGACACTGGATTACCTCATGTTTCCTCTGACATCTGAGTCACAAAATGCTCAGAGCAGGATTTCCAAGGCTTCCCTTTATTTTCTGGTCCCATGAATTCCACTCCCACTGCGATCAATAGGATTATTGCCACAGGCCTCAACAGGAGAAGGGCTGGAAAATGCTGAACACATTGGAAGGCCCCAACCTCAAAGTCAATATTTTCCAGTCAAGAGAACAGCACTTTTGTTATCAATGAATATGTCAAATAAGAGGCCCATTATGAACAAAGCAGGCTGCTAAAGGAGCTCAAAAGGAAAAAAAGAAGAAATGACACTATAATGTAACATGTTCAATGAGCCTATGGCAGTTCAGGGTGATGAATTTGGGCTGGTTTAAGGTGCCTGTTCAGTGAATCAAGAATGACAGCAGTATCACTGCATATCTCCAGGAGAAGGATGAAAGGGATGCCATAAGGCTGTCATAGTATCCTGCTTGCACTCCAAAGCAAGATCTGCCCATGTCTTTCCTGCTAGATGATTCCCAAGGAACTATTAGACACCTTCACTTGTTCCATGCTGCTTTCAAACTCCTCCAGGGCTTTGTTACCTGCACGGCTGGACACACCTCTCCTAAAACCTGCTGGTTGCAGCCCCTCCTGTAATGCAAACCTGGGGTGACACAATCCAGAAGTTCTCCTGATCCTCCTTCCTTCTGCACTCATGAAGTCAGTTCCTCTAATTTAAAACACCAGAATTCCTTGTCTTTTATAGGTCACGTTTTCTCAGGTCTGTAAGTATTCACCTGCAGACTCTTCTGGAGGATCAGCCTTTTCTGAATCCTTGAATCAACCCTTGCTCAAAAAAACACCCCAGTGTTCAAAGCCAACAAACACCAGCATTTCCCCTGATTTTTCAGGGTTCAACCCAGTCTTCCAGCTCAAACCTCAGCACAAAAATAGCAAAGACATTTCTGATGCCATTTGGACACAATTCCACAAAACTTTTGGTCAGCACAAAACCAGCCAGGCCTGGAAGCACGTGCTGGCAACAGCATCAGTGCTCCTGGAGCTTAAAGCCCAGTGCTGGACATGCTTTAGTTAAGTGGAAGATTCTTTCAGAGCAGTATTAAGGTTTAGGACTTATAACTGAAGAGTTCTAATCCTTCCCAGTAGAGGCCAACGGTGCATGTAAGAGCATTAAGCTTGGTATACATTAAATCCTAAATATTTCCAAGTTGCAAGCAGGAGTAGATCACAATCAGAGCCTGCAATTCAGAGATGCTCCCTCCAATGAGCTCAAAGCCAGGCTCTGATTTCGGCAGAACTCTTCTCCATACGTGGGGAGCTCCAGATCTGGACTGAAGATATTAAAAAGCAGTCTCAGTCCTTATCTTTAGCCCATCTGAAGATCAAAGAGAATTGGAAACAAAAGTAGTCCAAGGAATTGAAGAGAAACATTTATAATTACTTTCCTATTATTCCAAATATTTGGGATTTTTTTTGGGGGGTGGGGGGAAGGCAGGCAATTTTAGCTGCCAGTTAAGAAATGAGGATGGAAACACATTTTAACACATTTTATTACTGATTTTCCTCCCTCTTCTCCCCCTTTTTGCTAAATAAAACCACTGAACAGATCCATGAAATTACAGGAGATACAAATCCTTTATCCACAGTCTGCAGTTGTTGACATGCAAGACCCTTAATATGTAAATAAATTGGGCTGGGCATTTTTTTCTTGCCAAAGCAGCATTGCTCAGCAGATAAACAGCAACAATGCAGCCTGTGTGATGGCCCAAATAATTAGTTCCTGCAACCAGAAACCTTCTTGAAGCACCTCTTCTGCTGGGGAACACGAGGGAAGGGGCTGCTCTTCAGCTGTAGGTGAGCCAGTGATATGGCTGAGAGTGAAATTCAACTTCAAATCATCTGCCATTTTGAAAATGATGTCCCTTGATCATGAATTAGTGTCAAGGCAGATGATGAGGGATGAAGTGAGGAATGAATGAGCGAGAAAAGAAAGCAGAGAGGGAGAGACAGGAGGAGAGAGAAACACAGAGACTCTCCAGAGGCTTATGAGGATCGTGCCAGTGAAGAGGCTGCGCACACAAACCATCTCCTTCTCAAAGTCTGTGTTTTGCCAAAAAAATAAAAAGCCCCTGATCCCTAGAAATGCTGCTGTCTGCTGGCTCCTGGAGATAAGGAAGCGGTATTTCACAGTCTGACACTAATCATATTTGGGCACACTAAGTAAGGACAGTCCAGGGGCTTTCTTTGCAGAATGCATATTCCAAGTTCAAAGCAAAAGCTCGTTACTGTGCCTAAAAAATCCTCTTAACTCAGAAACACGAGACAAAAAGGGAAGAGGAAAAAGAAAGTGAGGGAGGTGCTTGGAGGGGGGGAGGAGAAGTGTTATTATCTTTGTATTGTTGTCCCTACCCAGCCGTCAGTGACGTCTGCAACAATATATTATGATGGGGGGACGTTCCCCTCTTTTTCCCCCATCCATGAAAACAGAACAGAAGGCTTACTAATGCAATATTCCATGGCTGTGATTTACACATCCCAGATTTCACTCCATCTAAAGGTACAAGAGCCGCTATGGAGTCATCTCCTGGGGTGAAATCTGTGGAATTATCCCCCTTGGAGACCTGGCCAGCCCTGTTTGCTCCTACAGCAGGAAATTGCTCACCTGGCTCTGCTGCTCCCTTGGAGCAGAGGTCACTGTCTGCCTCCCTGGCCTTGGCTCCTCATTCCCACTCTGCTGCCCACGGCAAAAGGGAAAAAAACCCCAAACCCTTCACTAAAGCTTGAAACAGGTGGTTCCTTTACAGGGACCTGGAGGCCAAAGCACAGCTGGGATGGAGAGCCAGAGGAAAACATCCCCTGCTCAACCAACCCTCAGCCTCCTCCCCAGGCTGCCTCACTCCACTCCAGCTGTGGCTCACAGGGTATGAAGCCACCAAGAAGAAAACCCCTCTAACAGCTCCAGGCAGCAGAGGAGGCTTTATCTGACACAGCCCTCTGTAAAATAACAATCCTCACCAAACTCAGCCCATCACTTTGTGCTGCATGTCAGCGAGACCCCACCTGCAGGGCTCAGCAATGGATGGGCCAGGGCAGACCAAAAAGATAAAGTTTCAGGAAATATTAGAGTAAAAAAAAGTGAATCAGCTTGGAGAAGAGCCAAGGAAGGTCACTGTGTTGAATCTCAGCATTACCCAAAATGAATGTTTCAACTCCCTTTTTGCCAAATTATATTTTTAGCTGGAGACTAACCTACTTTTAATGAAGAGGATGAAATAACCCACACATGAACTTCAATTTGTTCTACCAGTGACAATTCCCACATATTTAATTTTTTATTCTGCCATGCAAGCCAAAATAAAACCCAGACTGCTCCTAACAGCATGAGGTGGAGCTATCACAAGACAGGGGCTTGCCAAACATCTTTCTCATCCCTCCCAAACTCTTCTGAACACCTCAAACTAAGTCCTGCAGATTGATCCAATTGTGGGAGAACTCTGCTCAACCTGGAATTGTTCAAAGAGCCTCTTTGTTTCACTGTGATTAAAGAGCTACAATTGACCATCCTTGGGCTGGGATTCTCAAACAGTGGATTATTAAAGAGTAGAAAACTGATTGGGATTGAAGCCCAGCTAAAAATCCCACTGATCCCTGAGGAGTTATGTAGGGAAACACTGAGAGGTGGAGGTGGCTTTTTTTTTTTAATTTCAATTGCTATTTTGGAATAATTCAGATGGCACCACCCATGGCAGTGTCGGGGTACAAGAATCAGAGTTTGTTTTCACATGATAAACCTACAGGGGCTTCACCTGAACCACCCCTAAGAGCTGGCTCTGCTCACTAGGGCAGACTTGTACTGCTCCTAAATGAGAACTAACTTGGACACAAGCAGCCATACATCAGGATTTAACGTATTCCCTGGTCACATCTAGGCTAATCCAGCAACACAACATCCTCCCTGGAGCCCACACTGCTCATTCCCATAAATCTGGGTGTGTAGTAAAGCACTCTGAAAGGTACAACTTAAAATTTTTTCCCAATGGGAGCAGCCTTCCCCCCACCCCAGGCTTATTATATTGTACACTGGCCACTCCCATGCTGATCACTCTCATTCCAAAGGCCAGCATTTCCCACATCAGCTCCCCCCATTTCCAAAGATCTCAGGAACTGGAAGTTTTCAGGTTAAGGATGAATTTGGTTTTATGTTTTTCTTCCCTTATGCCTTACAATGTCAAAATAAAATCACCCCCTAGAGTCCTGTTCCTCTGCACAAGAGTGACTGATGACCAGAAGCCTTAGGGACAACAGGGAGCACTACTAAACCCCAGGAGGAATTTTGGGGTCATCACAGAAGACATCACCAGTTTCACATGGTCACAATACCACCACAAATGGCCCCTCAGTCTAATCCCAGAGGTAAAAGATTAGTCCTGTTTCCTTCTGTTGAAATTCTTACAACCTGAGATTCGCTTCCTAGCGAGGTAAGGCTGGACACAGCCATTCCTGTATCCTGGAGCTGGCCCTGGGCCATTCCCTGCTCCTCATCTCCTCTCTGTCCATGCAGCAAACCTGCCCACAGTGAGCTGTGAGCACCTTCCCAGCTCCTCTACAATTCTGCTCATCAACTAGAAAATCAGTTTTACTGGAACGCAGCCTTCCAGCTTCACGGAATGCAAGGAATGAGATTAAAAGGGATTATGTGTTTCTTGCAAGCAATGAGGTTTGATAGCTCAGACAGGCATTGCCTTAACATGTCCTCCACTCTGTTTGAACAGTTATTACCCCCCAGCCCTTTGAGTGTGAGGGTTTGTAGGGATGAGCCATATGCCATGCAATTAGGATTCCATTTCTGCTCGTTGTTCACCCAATTTGGAATGGTCTTTTGGAGGTTTGCAGGTTGCTGGCATTTTTCTGTGTCTTCAGGCAAGACTGCATGTGTAGTAGTCAACATTCCAGAGGGGAAAGGAAAGCCTTAGAATTGAGCAGAATGAATACAAACTTCCCTCCAGTTTAAGCAGAGAAATTTTAGAAGTAGGTTATCCATTACTGTAACAAAGGCCATCCACGAGGTTCAGATGTTCTTAAAAAGGGGTCACAGGCTTTTTGTTCAGACTCTCCAGTTATTTCATGTTGAGTGTTCATCTGCCATGCAACAGGATCCATGTGGATAATAACTGTAACCAGTTGTACCACGTAAAATATGTGTATTTTATGAAATGACAGAGGAACAGGTCTTTCTCAGGAGGCTGTTCCAGTGACTCTTACTTGAGCAGAAACTTGAGGAACCCACAACCAGCATTCCCTGACATAACACCAAGGCATCTGAATGACTGATTGCTCCACACCAGTGCAAAACTCGTGGAAATACACACAAATACACGAGCCTTGAGTGGCCCTGATCCCAGCACTTCTCAACTGACCTTCATCTTGCTCTAGAGGTTTAGCTGGAAAGGGTGCTCTGCTCTCCAGCATTATCCCACCTTAGTGCTGGAAACTTCTCACAGGGCCATGATGGACGTTCTGGGATCCAGAAATAGAAATGTTACTTTTAAAAGCAATATTTACAGTGGCAGAACCAGAGACCCCAGGAGCCTTGGCCTCCCCAAGCACTGCAGAATATCTGTGCATCACAACACCCACATCCCACCTTCTCATGTTATCCCCACCACAGACAGGCACCAAAAGCAGCCAGAGCTTCCTTTTCTCCCCTTCAGCAGAGGAATCCTGGAAAGGTACAATCCTTGCAATGGATGGATTGACACAATCAGAAGTAATTTAATTCATGTTTAATCTGCAGCTAATGACTGCAGGTTCCCTCCAACTCTGGGTCCCCTTCCAATTTTTCACTGGTAAATTGCTACAGTTTGCAGTTGAAGCTCTTCACAGTAGATTAGTTAACATTATGTTTTTATTAAAGCCAAAGTTAATATCCTTATTCTCTGAAGGAGACCACTGGGGTTGTTGGAATTATTTTTTCCCCTTCATTTTTTTACTAAGAGCCTTCTCTGCTGAGTTAGAAACACAGAGCCTGCAGACCCCCAGCTGAAAGCTTAAGGGAGCCCCAAACAGTTACCTCTTAAATGATTATTTACATTGGAATATAAAAATCACTCTGCTGGATCAGAGTAGGGGCCTGTCTACCCAGTATCCTGTCTCTGATGGTGGCCAGCTGCTCTAGAGAAGGGCTGGTCATAAGTTTCCTGTCAAAGCTTTACTGATACGTTATTTTTTTTCCAATACATAACATCTTTCACAAAAAAAAAGAAAAAAAAAAAAGGCAACAATTTCTGCCCACAGAAATTGTTGATTTCACAATGAAAAAAGCACAGCTCTCTAACCTGAATGATTCTGTAATTTAGACATAAAGTTTTCTGTTTCCTGATCAAAGAGAATTTCTCCTAAACCCCACAAAGCCAATGGCTGCAAGGTACCAGAGAAGGATGTTTTCTGTGTGTTGGCCTTTTCTAAGCTGACTCAGAGATGTCACAGGACCCAGTGGAGTGCAGCTGGCCAAGGAACAGAAGGTGGGGAGCTAAGGAGGGGTAACACCTTTGCCACAGGCCATCCCTTGACGAGCAGTTTTAAATGGAAAAACAAGGGCTCAGACCTCTCATAGGCAGCCCCAGGTGCCCATTCATAGAATCACAGAATCATTAGGGTTGGAAAAGGCCTCCATGGTCATCAAGTCCAACCTCTGACTGGTCACCACCTTGTCAACTAGACCAGAGCATTCCTAACTCCTCAGTTACAAAAGCAGGCAGGTCTCACACCCACCTGTAAAACAAAATATCTGAAAGAATGGTGAAGGGAAACAACATATTAAAAAATATTTGGGAAAGGATTTCAGTGGCAGCAACGTGGCACCTGAGAAAAGGCCCTGCTTGCTGCAGAAGGTACTTGGAATGGAACTCGAGCAGAGAGTGAGGGGAAAGGAGCAGACAGACATTCCTCAGGGAAAATCCTACAGGGTTGTGACAGGAAGCGAAATGCAGTGCTGGTTGGAATCACACAATGGTTTGGGTTGGAAGGGACCTTAAAGATCATCTTGTTCCACCCCTGCCATGGACAGGGACACCTTCCACTAGACCAGGTTGCTCAGGGCCCCATCATGTTTTCATGCTTTCTGCTCCTTTCACACTCTCCTTCCCCATCTCTGCCCAGGGCAGGACTGATCTTCCAGATTCCATGTTACATCCTGCTCTGTTCACCCCTGTGCCTCAGACCAGCACTGAAAAGTCTCAAAAAGTGTAGCTCAAATCAACAAATGTCTGTTTTGAAGCCATCCTATCCATGGAGGATTTCCCTCCCACGTCAAGATCTTCCTGCTTTCCCTTCCCCTGGCCACACACAGCTTTGGGACATGACAATCAGACTGTGCCAAGTATCTGGTATCCTTTCCACTGACATAAACCACAAAAAGTCCTGTAGCACCAGTCACACCACCCTGATGAGAGCCCCAAACAAACACGTAGAGGCCCATCCCTCGTGGATGCTCCTTCAGCTGCTGGAGCTGCTTCACCCTTGGTTAATTGTTACACAGATCAATTAATTGCCTCTCACAACTGCATGGATTTATCCCCCAGCCCACCCCTGGCAAGCAGGAGGGGTGTCAGGACTATCTTTCTGTCCTGGGACACCACACAAGGAAATGTCTTACTGAGCAGTCAGAGCCCATCCAGGAGAAGCAGCAATTGCCAACACAGCCCAAAAAAAAAAAAAAGATTCCCTCAGAGCAAAGAGAGCAGAGCCATTATCATCCAGGGAGATTTAGGAGACAGCTCTAAATCCCAAAGGGATCATATATTCAAGTTCATCTCTTCAATCAGGAGAGATAGAAATTGCCTTTAAAAAAAAAAATTAATGCTGAACTGTCAAATAAGCACGAGATGAGGCTTGAAGAAAAAGTCTAATTTCTTTGGGCTCTCTGTGAAAGGCAAAGAAGCTGCCACAGCACACCAGGACACTTGGGAGCATGTTTCCTGCAGGGACAAGGGTGTGTAGGGACCAGGGCTTGACAAAAGGTGGTAGAAAAATCTCTCACCAAGATGGGCACTGACAGAAAAAAATTGCTTTTTCAAGTTAATTTTTACAGAACTTCTTTCAGTTTACTCAAAACAACTGGGGAGAATGGATCAGTTCTACAAATTCTCAAATGTTTGTGAGGGTTTCTTCCCCTCTGGTATCGATTCTGTGAGATGCTGAAACCTGAAAAATATTTGTTCACCAAAGAGAACTGCAGAAATTGCACAGAAAAGCAGAAGGCAACGGGCTCAGGTCTCAGATTCCTCCCCACTTCCACAATCAGCCCAGAGGAGCTGTGGATGCTCATCCCTGGAAGTGTTCAAGGCCAGGTTGGATGGGGCTGGAGTAACCTGGGCTGGTGGAAGGTGTCCCAAGCTCCAAGAGGAACACCAGGAATTGGGGAGTTCTGCCAGCAGCACGTTGGGTTTGTGCCTCTGAGCCCAGAGGGTGGGAATCCCAGCACAAGTTGAACCCTGGGATCTGCCTCTCTCCAACCTGACACTCCTGTGCACCGTGGTTTTTAATTAACCTTGGAACAGCAAAGGGTCTTCTTTTTTTCCTTTTTGCCAAACACAGCCATATTTTACAGGGATGGTGACAAGCTAATTAACTTAATTCTTATGACACCTCTCTGAGATGAGGCCAGGGTTGGCTGGCTCTGCAATGCAGTGTTGGGCTAATTAAAAAATAATTACTACTTCACCAAGGACAAGAACAAGAAGTTAATTAAAAGAATGAGGTGTAGCTTTTACATTATAAAAGAATTAAGGTGTAGCCTTAATGAAACTCATCAGATTGTATTCATTCAGATGTCCCACAGCCAAATCCCCCCCACTAGAATATAAATCCACCTGCCTCCTTCTTCACAAGTGTTTGCAAATGGGCTCCTTCTCCCCCTCCTCCCTTTTGTCTTTCCCTGGCAGAAACAACATGAATTATTTTGGGAGCACAAGAGTAAACCTGGGCTGAGATTTCACCCACCCTCAGGGGCTGGAGGAGGAGGATGGAGTATTTGGATCCCCAAATACCAGCTGGGATTATTTGCACTACCTCAAAAGCCACGTTCTGCAAAGAGACTGGACCACTTGTTTCTACCAGAAATCCTGTGGACAATGTGGGAGAGCACTCTGCCTTCCAAACAGCATCCTCAAGCCCTGGGATAGCAGAATAAATCTTCTTGGGGAAAATGAGTTTTTACCTGAGTAATTTTGAGCCAGGGTCCAGATTCAGACCTTGTGCTACATCACTGGACAGGCTGGAGTAGTAACCAAGAAGGAATTAGCTAAAGATGGAACCCTGCTCAGGAACAATTTGCTGTTTCAGGTTGGCTTAAGCCCTTCACAAGTTCAGGTCAAACACCTCTAATGCTTCCATCAAGGGAAAAATCTGAAATTAAATTTTGAATGGTAATTCACTTCTAAATTAGGGGGGCAGGTGCCCCAGAGTTGATCTATGCTAAATTTTCCAGAGGCAACATCATTCTCTTAAATGTATTTTTTTAAACCAGAGGGTTTGGCCAGGAGTTAAATTAAAATGTGTTTGGCAAGAATATTTTTTTTTAATGGAAAAAAATCACTGGGAGCCAGACCAAAACAAAAAGGGTTTTCCCCTTATTTTGGTGCCATCTCTAACACAAAAATAAATTTTGCAAATCACAAAGCACACCCCCATTTATATACCAAGGCACTGTCCCTACATACATGCCTCTGACACCAACAGTGTGAGGTAAGAGTTGAACTCAATGATCCTTGTGAGTCCCTTCCAACTCAGAATATCCTGTGAAATTCTGTGGAATTTATTCCAGAAATGCCTTGTCTTAGACACAACCAGCTCATTTCCCTTCTAGCATGGAAAACACAGGGCACACACCCAGCACCCACCCTCAGCCAGAGAATGATCCAAGGGATGCTCAGATTTCCCAGCACGTGCCACATCCCCTCAGAGGACTGATCGAGGCTGGGAAGCTGTGATGGTGTGAGGGATCCCAAGATTTGCTTGATGCAGCAAATCAGGTCTGCTCAGGCAGCATTTTAAGAGTTTGCTGAGCCTGGAAAACCCAAAGTTTGGCAATAATGGGGGCATGATGGTGGCCGATCCCTGGGGCAGCACAAGTATCCTCACACACGTCACTGCCAACTGAAAGAGTATCCAAGTTACAAAATCTTACTATATAAAATATATACATGAAGAGAAGCAGAGAAAAGCCAACATTTCCTGGCCCTGTTCATCACACATCACTTACCAGCAGCAGCTTTGGCTGCACTCACAGCCCTGAGCAGACGTCGCCCGAGCGAGGTGCAAGTTCCTTTTCCAGGATGGGACTGGTGTTGGCCTCTCTGCTGACAGTGCCAAGCCTGGCAGCACATGGAAAAATGAACTCCTCTTGCACAGAACTGCTCTGCCCAGGTTACCTTAGAGGGTGACTGATGCTGTAGAGAAGCTGGCATTACACCCGGGTGTCTTGTATTGCACACGGGCAACACAAAGCTCGGAGTCCTGGAAAAATGGTTTGCCCCAGGCACAAAGAAAGTGTTCCAGGATATCTCCTCCTTCACAGTGGGCATATCAGGTGTGGAGAAATTCAGGGTTTCAGGTTATCTGGTCTAAAACTAGAAAAAAAAATTCAGCAAGCAGTTTGTCTCAGCCTGATTTGTATCTGGGTGTGGAAGACCAACCTTCCAGTGCTTGTGACTGGTGTTTGGGCAGGATGCATCTCCACCTATTTTTGATGTTTGGATCAAAGGGCTCCTAAAACAGCAACTTGCAAGGAAGGTTTTATAAAAGGCTTTTAAAATCCCCAGGCAGTGTCCTTATTCAGCCTGGGTGTTACAGCAGGGTAACAGTGTTCAGAAAGCTTGCTACACTTACACCTTGTATTCCTTGTTGTGGTGATCAAATCTCAACAGTCTTCATTTATTGCCAAATAAAGGCTATTCTTTTGAGTAGGCTGGACTGTACCTCAGGGAAGCTGGAATTGCCACCTTTTAAGGCCATCAAGGCTTTAAATGACACCTCTCAGTCATAGGATTAGAAATTTAAAATGGCAAAAAGAAAACCAGTGGTGCTCTTGCCCAGGAAATCTTTCATGCCCTGTTCTTCACAGAGTCACAAAATGTGCTGAGTTGGAAGGGACCCACAAGGATCATCCAGTCCAGATCCTGGCCCTGCACAGACACCCCAACCATCCCACCCTGTCCCTCAGAGCACTGTCCAAACCCTCCTGCAGCTCTGGCAGCCTTGGGGCTGTGCCCCCTGCCCTGGGGAGCCTGGGCAGTGCCAACCACCCTCTGGGGGAAGAACCTTTTGCTGAGATCCAACCTTACCTTTCCCTGACATAATTCAGTGGTGTTTAGCACCTCCTGAAATTCTTCCACTGGATTTGTAGCACCTTCTAAATCAAATTTGAGATCCTGAAGGCTATCTATATAGAACATTTCCCTCTACCTCTAAGCCTTTCATTCTTTATTCCCTCATAGCAATTTTTGCTTATCAGCCAGCAGCTTGAATGCCTGCTGCCTTTTGCACCCTTCCAGCTTGCTTTTTTTTACACTACCAGCATCCTACAGTCCTTGCTGTGACATGTTCTGCCACGAGCTCTTCATGTTGAAGGAGTGTCCCAAAACGTAAGGATGCACTTCACACTTAATTACTGTAACTCACTGGAACATTTGTGTGAAATTCTTTAAAGCTGTAGCAAAATTCTCGTGAAAGTCAACCACTGTCACCTGTGAAGGTGGTTCTGAGAGGGGAAAAGACAAGCAGAGAAGAATTTTCTCCACAGTCCAAGTGGGGTTTGCCTCAGAATATGAGATGTTACCAGTTGTGCTGCACAAACAGAGAGAAATTCTAAAGCAACTCAGTACAACCAACAGTCCCATCACACAGACACCCCAGAGCATAGTCCTTAAGCTTCAGAAAATAAGGGGGCTCTAAGTTGAAATTATTATTAAAAAAAAAAAAGGTAGGTATTTAAATTTTCTTCCAAAACCCACAGTAACATAAGCATTTTCTTACTGATTATAAATGAAAATCTGGCTGTAACCAATTAAAGGTGGATTATACATTTGGCTTGACAGAAGGACTTAGCTTTGTGCAGAACCTTAGACTTGCCAGTTATGTGACATTGCCAAATTTCCTGCCCTTGTCCAGAGCCTTTGTTGATTTTTTCAGTATCCAAAAGGAAAGTTGCTTTCCCAGACCTCCTCCTCTTTCCAATATGTTTTGACTCCTTATTCAGGTGCATTTACATGGGGTTTTTATGTGCATGGTTTTCTTTGTTCAGTCTTATAAACACAGAATACCAGAAATTGCCCAGGATTTTCTTTTTTCCTCTCTTTCTTTCTTTCCTTTTCTGGAGTGCCCTTCCACTTGTCACATGTTTCCTCCCTCTCTTTCTTCCTCCTCTATCTTCCCAAATCCCTTAATTCAAAGTAAAGGAAACACAGTTCAATGGGGCCCTCTCTTGGTCTAACGCAGTAACTTAGCTCTGCCAAACTCAGAATTTTTATGAATGAATTCAACATCAGTTGCATAACTTGAATTGTTTGGATTGCGAATCTTGCTGCTGTTACTGTGGTTGTTATTTTAAAAGCTCTTTTTTGGCTTTATTTTGTGTAAGTGGTCTGGAGGATGGGACCTGGTGTTATGGAGAGAGGTGTATATGGACCAGCTTAAATGCAACACATACATGGCTACATTTCCTTTTTAAAAGGCAATAAGATTGAAAATCTATCCTAGGCCATCTTTTACTGCAAGTGTTCAGCAGAGTGGAAAAACAGAGTCATCTGAAGACAAATATATCAGCAAAACCGAATTCAGCTGAAAAGCAAAGAGAAGATCGCTCACATCCCCACCTTCATCTTTAGCTCAAGACTTTGAGTTACCTCAGGCTGATGCCAATTACTTTGCTACTGAAGATGACCCAGTCAGTGGAGGAGGGAGAGGCTGTGGATTTTGTCTACCTGGACTTTAGCAGAGCCTTTGACAGAATTTCCACAGCCTCCTCCTAGAGAAACTGGAGGCTCGTGGGGCAGATGGCTGTGCTCCTCTCTGGGTAAAAACTGCCTGCAATGCTGGGCCCAAGAGTGATAGAGAGTGGAGTCAGATCCAGCTGGTGCCCAGTTTTATGACTCTGTGCTGCGCAAGGCCCACACAATGCCAGAGGGTCATGGGATGTAACTTCTCACTGAAGCCACTGAACAAGAGATGAACAATCACACTAATTTACACCATCAGCCAATGCTGTACCATCAGTGCCCAGCTTAGGCTTTCTGGACCTGCAGTTGAAGTATTCCCTGTGGCAACCCTGCTTATTTGTCTGTTCAGAGATTTCCCTGAGGGGTAAAATGTCATACTCAAGCCACCTGACTTCTCATGCAAACACTGTCTGCATCTTACTCTTCCTTTATTCCCCTTGTTTTCCTCCCTGGAAATGAGCACAACTATAAAAGCAGTTTTGCAGCTACACACACATGGGTGTCTGGACACACACCCACATGGTCTGTTAGATACATCCTGGAGGTGTTCAGGGCCAGGCTGGATGGGGTTCTGAACAACCTGTCCACAGAATGGGGATTGCAACAAGATGATTTTTAAGGTCCCTTCCAACCCAGACCATTCCATGATTGCATGGAGCATGTGGACATGTGTTCAGAGGCAGGCAGGCATGTGCCTACATCAGGAGGGTTTCAGTAACATCTTCATGTCTGCTGCAAAGGAGGTCAGCTGAGCCCACCCTCTTCTGCACATGCCCCTCCAAAAATGCTTTTTGCTAGAAAAAAAACACCAATCTCTGACACGGTTCATTTTGGGCACTTGCTGATCATTTCTGTTCCTTTGAAAGGGCTTTCACTTCAATAGCTCCAGAAACCAGAGAAGATGAAAGAAGTTTCCCAAGGTCATTCAGCCAGTGTCCTCCAAACTGCAGGGCTGCTGAAACCCACTTTAGGATGCTATCAAAGAGCTCAGACCCACAGGGGTCCTAGACTTTTTGAAAGGTTTATCCTCAGATCTTCCCGCATTTCAGGCTGTTCCAATCCAGCAGATTTACTGGCTTTGGCAGATCTACCAGACTTGAATTAGCACAGGCAGAGGCAAAACTGTTTGCATCCCTCTGAGACAACAGGTTCACAGGAGGCTGAGCACCTGCAGCCTGAGCAGTGTGGACCGGTGGGTGAAGGATTAGGATGTGGCAAGTCTCTTCCCCATCCTAAGGATTCCCCCCTTTGATCCTCTGCAAAGTACCTCCCTATGCCCCCATAGCATCTGTGAAATAGAGCCAAAAGTACTTAGTTGTTGAGATCTCCAAGGAAAAGCAGCCCTAAAGCAGCACTCCAGCACAAGAGAAACACGGCTGGATGTGGAGCTTTACCCCTTCTTTGTCTTTGGTGTGATGTAAAGAACTGCTCAAGCCTACAAATTGCAGACCCCAAGTGAAGTCACAGCTTCAGCTGAGGAATAAAAGCTCGAGTCCTCACTTCTGCACAGGTCAAGACATTAATATTTTGTTGCACTTCAAACAGGATGATGATGCAAGGAGAAGTCAGCCAAAGCACCTTGGAAACACCCAGTGGTGATTATGTGAGGGGAAGGAAGGTTGCACAACTTTCAGACTGCTTCAGTACTGGGTGGGAAAATTCCCAATTAAACCCGAAACACAGTACCTGCAATCATCAAGGGAGAGAAAAATAGCCAGGAACACAAGCACAGGAAATTGGTTCTTGTTGAAATCAAGTGTCTTCCTTTCTCAACTTCCCTGCTCAAACATGAATTACGTTTCTTAATTCAAGTTCACTGCAGGTTGTAAAAATCCAGACCTGGTTTGTGCTGTCCCATTTGGATTGAGGACACCCCAAGAAAAGTCACTTCACAGAATGCAAGGAAAGAATCAAACCTTTCATCCTAAAAGGGAACATCAAAGCAATTCAACAGCAGAACACCAGCAACCTCCAAGCACCAGCTGGGAGATGAAGAGATTTCTCTCTCACTTTGTTCCATGGCAGCACTAAGGGGAAAGCTGCTGTTGCTTTGGCCAAGGTTGTTGTGTCTCTGCTCTTGCAGTGACCAGAGAACAGCAGTGGATCTGCTCCCAGCAGACCCACTGCCCATGAGCTGCAGTCTGTTGGCTCCCAGATGGACCAGCTCCCCAGTTTGTACTTCCTGGCCATCGGCTTTTAATTGTGGAAAGGGTACAAAAAGGCCTGTACTACACTGCTTCCTAATCCCAATCAACCTTCGTGCTCTGAGGAATGAGGGTTTGTGCCATTTATAACTGCTCAGGCTGGGAATACTTTTATTGTCCACCCAGATGCGAAAACTCTCAAACCAGGACTCAGCTGCCCATTAGCTGTGCAGCCACCTGGGTACCAGGCAGGGCCAGGGTACACAGAGCTTTAAAGGGTTAATCCCAAAGCAATACCAAGGTAAATACAAGGGCTTCAAACAAGGGAGTCAACTGAAATTATATTCTAAATAAAAACAATAACCCTCAAATAAGCTGTTGCCAAAGAGGCTGAGCCTCTGCATCCAATTTGTATCACGTTCAGACAAGTGATGTACAAAGCTGTGTCCCTATATTATACAATTACAGGAATGTGGCTTTCATTAGGTGATTAAAGCACTCCTTGTTCTGACACCAGCAGCAGATGTGGGGCCAGCACACACCACACCGTGGGTGCCTCAGAGCTTCTGCTGGGAGAGGCCAGGCAGGGGCAGCAGGAAGCACCTTCACCCCCAACCTGTTGCTGATTGGGATGAGCTTACAGGGAAAACAGCACTCCCACAGCACCCTTCCTCCCCAGCCCTTCCAAAACCTTCTCCTCCTTATCAGCAGCAACAAACACAGAGCAGATGGTCGGGCTGGTGTTCCCAGCAAGAACACGATCACAAGGGATGTGAGGATGGAGAGGAGCCCACATCACACAGGCTGGGCAATCCTTCCTGTGCTTCCAGCAAAAAACAACCCTGTGTACTACAAACACATTGCTCCTCTCCCAGTCATGGACCAAAGTCAGGGAACAACACTCAAAAATATTTGTGGGGGTTCTTTTTAGCTGTTACCCACAGAAATAACAGATTGTGATTGAAGCTTCAGGAGTAGAAATAGGATCAAGCTTTGCAGCCTTAACTCAAATGTTGACCCTTCCAAGAAAACACAGTTGTGCAAAAAGCAGCCAAAAATGAAATACAAATTGCCCTGAAAACTGTTATCATGTCAATCTGATGGAAGTTACACAACTTCATTTTCCCTCAGAGACTCTTGTTTAAATACGTATTACAAATACCAAAAATATTAAGAGGATTAAAGCCTGATTTGCAGGTTACATGACAGGTGATTGGCCATTTCAGTATTGCTTAGACAGTTCAGATACGATTGGATATTTTTTATTTTAAATAGACATTACAAATGAAAGTATGTTTTGTAATCAGTAATTTTCATTCAAGTGAAAGTCCATTTTTCAACTGCCTGAAAGGATGTTTGGTTTCTTCACCCACACACACTTCAAAACACTAACTGGGTATCATAGATGAAGGCAAGGTTCAAAACTGAGCAGAGACAGAGGTTGGGGTTATACAAACCTGGAGACAGCCTGTGCTTCCCCAGATATCAGAGCAATGCCACAGAACTCCTGGAAAGTGCAGTGGGAACCATTTGGTGTCCTTCCACAGAAAGGAGCATTGAAGGACACACTTGGATTTACACATGGGGCCCTCAGAGCTGCCATGATGTGGAGCCACAGCCATACCCCTCCATATCATACCCAATTATCCTCACAGCCCCCCTTCCCCACTTTACATCTCCCTGGTCCATCCTGCTCCTCCACCAGCCCTCCAAATCCCCTCTCCACGGGGCTTTCTCCCCTCTCCCTACATCCCAAAGACATCCCTGCAGCCTCCAACTAAATGCCAAGTCTCCTCTAAAGAGAAGTTTTTAAGCAATCAGAGGAGCCAATTTACAAGTTGTCACATCCTTCAGTTGTCGTTTATTTCCCTCCCCAGCTGCTCCAGCAAACAGCCCTTGTTGGTTGTGTTTTATTTTTGTGGTGCTCATTTAGCAGGCACGTTCAGTATCTCTCCACAAAATTACACTCATTTAATTTCCCATGTGGATCTGTTGACTGTTTGCAGGAGTTCAAAACAGCAGCACTTCTCCATAGTTCATGAACACTTCAGAACACATCTGCTGGGCACTGATGGGAAAGTTGCATCTGAACCACAGGCCCTTCAGTCTTGCAGAGAGTTCAGCTCATACAAAGAACTCACTTTTTGTTGAAATCTGCCCTAAAGAGAGAGACTGGAGAGAAAAGGAACAGGATTCACCAGTGCCAAAATGCCTGACATGTGAACTGCCAGCCAAAGTTAATCCAGAATCAAGCAGAGCTCATTATATTCCTAACACAATCCCCTGATGGGTTCCCTCCATTTGGGCCATCAGACAGCCCCAGCTCCTCACCACAGCACTGGGCCCAGATCCAGCTCAGGTTTCCAAGTCCCACTGAAATATTTGCACGATCCTGGGCTTTATTATTTTAGCTTAAGCTGCACAGACTGTGCAGTCAGCGGTACACGTCCCATTTTCAAATCCTATTCACCAGCACCTGAAACTGGCTCTTGATCAAAACATAACCCAGGCCCAGGTCTCACTTTTATACTGCCTTTCCCAGCAGACAGCCAATACTCCCCTTTTCAAAAGCCATTTAATCCTTCTCCAATTCTAAGCTTAACCCAAGATTTCTTCACTTAAAAGAATTAAACAAGTATAAAACTCACCCTAACTGAACAAGGATGTGCCTACCCCAAAACCTTTCAGGCACCCAGCCTGAACAAGCCTGGCAATGCTATCACAGAAATTCCTTATGTTAAGACATACCTGCAGGATACATACTTAAAGAAAAAGGTATTTTATTCATTTGTCCAAACAGTTGTTGTGTGCAGGCCAACAAGGAAGCAGAATTTTGTAAGGATAGATTAGGTGGTACTTCTATACTGTAACTGAAAAGAATGAACTCGGTACTGTTATTTCCACATGCTTGCTTTTAAAATGTATGTTTATTTTTTTGAAATAGGGATAAATATCTGCAGATACATTGCCTAGAGAGGGACAAAAATAGGTCAGCACACCACAGTGCCTGCTAAATGACAACCACGTCCTAGGAACGCACATGGGATAATAAAGATCTGCTCTAATATAGACACAGAAGAGAATGGAGGTTGTGCACTGAAAGGAGAGGGAGGGGGAAGGGATAATAATTCATTTAGCCTCAATCCATCCAAGACATTTACAGACACACGCCATTTGACAAGCTCCCAGCCAGAGCTCTTAATCCAAGAGCTGACTGACCAGAAAATTCCTCCAGCTCTGATGGCCCAGCCAGACACCCAAAAGGGGCCCAGAGCACTCAGGGGGTGAGAGCTCTGTGCTCTGCAACAAACAGCCCCCTCTAAAATGTGCTGAATGAGGCATCAAAGCCGAGGCACAAAACATCACTAATTGCTTGTGAAAGTCTAAGCTCCAGTGCCTGCAAACACTTCAGCACATGTATAACACAGTCCTCCTGTTGATTCCCGTGGTTGGCCTTGCCTGCCTGGGCTGGGAAGCTGCAAATGTACATGGTTGGGATGAGGGAGTGCTATTAATAATGATAATATTGAGATCTCACATAGCCTGGGGCATGTCAGAGCTGGATAATTATCCAGGAAGGTGAGTCAGGAGAAAATAACAACCTCCCTCTTTCACGAGGAGCAAATTTCAGCCTGACAAACAGAGCACGGTGAAAAACAGCTGAACTAAACAAGTCCTGAATGAATTCTATATATCAGGGAAACTGCAGGCATTGTGGGCAGCTCTGGAAAAAAATAAATCACTGTCCCATGGTCAAAATAAGCAAACTGAAGCCAAATATTGTGAAAACCAAGTGAGAGCAGCATTAAGACATAAGTCTTAGCCTCTGTGTACACCCTGCCCTGGAATAAATACCCTGGCTGCACCATTTCAGCCAAAACAGAAAGAGAACAGGAGGATTCAGAAACAACTCCCAGCCAACAAAAGGAATGATTTTAGTTCTGGTGAAATCATCACACAAAGAGATCACAAAAATCACAATCTTTCATTCAAATTCCTGCAGTTATGAAGCAGCTTAAAAGCAGCTCACAGAATGATGCACAGCAGAAGTGAATCCCATACCCTATTTCCATTCTCTTATTAAACAAAAATGGATCTTTTGGAGAAACTGAGGCATTACACATCTACAAGAGCAGCTCTGAAACCAAATTCACCAGCTATCCCCCACTGCTCAGCCCAGCAGCACAGCCAGGGTTGGATCAGGGATTAGCAAATTAAACACCAGGGAAAATGTCTTTAGAACATCCTGTCCTGAGCATGGCACATGGACCAGACACAAGAAGGGCTCTCTACAAAACCTTCATGAGAAAGAACTGTTGTGGGACCATTTTACTGCTCTAATAAATTGGAGACAAGTTCCCAACTGCCTTGAAGCCACCAAATTTGCCCCAAATTACAGAAGAGAGCTGTTGCATGAGAAATAGTCCCCCCCCAACCACAAAGCCCTCACAATGAGATGAAATTATCTGGAGGAGAGTATGTCCCTCTATAGCCAAGTTCTCTGAATGACAGCAGTGGGCACAAAAAGGTCACTGGGATTCCTCCTAGCTCAGTTTAGGCATTTGTGATTAGACATTAAGGTTTTCTCCAATCAAATCAATAACAAGATTTAATATATCTTAAAATGGGGTGAATTGACTCCTGGAGATTCCTGTCCCTCTCCACTAAAGAAACCTGCAGGATCAGGCAGCAATTCCTACATGGTTACCATCAGGTGCATTGAAGTCCTTCCTAAATGACAAAAGTTAACAAAATTAAGTGTTCTCTGCAGATATTTCTCTACTGACAACTATTTTTGGCCTGGTTCTGGCCACCACCAGCAGCAAAGTGCTTGACTCTGTGGAAATCAGATTTGACCAAGCATGGGAATTCCTGTGTACCAATAAGTTATCCTTTGATTCAGGGTGTATTTCAGATTAAAGTTCCAAAGAGCTACAAGGGGAGAGGGAATTCTCCATTTCAGTCCTGAGGGCTGCACTGATTTATTATTTTTGGCACCATACAGTGCATTGTTTGGTTGAGATTGGCTGTTAAAATCCATACTTATGAAATGTAATATTCCTCTGGAAATGTCCTGTTCTAATTCTTTTTTTAGAAGGTATTTTTATTCAGAGGAAGGGACAGGAATGGTGGAATGAGCCTAGTAATGATGTTCTAAACCATTTCAGCTGGTAAAGTCAGGTAGACTAATATTTTATTTCCATTTGGCCTCTTATTTCTTTAACCAAAACCGAGATGAGACCCTTGTGAGAATTCTGGTGGAATAATTGAGGAGAGATGGCTGTACCTCTTCCTAATAAAATAAAGGCAAAAATTCCAAAGGACTAGAGGATGGCTCATTGCTCAGTAAGAGACAATCTGACTTGTGAGTGAGCCAGGCAAGGGTTCACAACCACTCCAGTGATCAGATCAGTCCAGACCCATCTCTCTACTGGCTCAGGAGAGACCTTGGCAGGTTACACAGGTTATAGTGCCACCAAAAAGCAACTGCAGATGTTGACAGGCAGCAGAAGAGTGTAAAAGCAGAGTTTTCCCAAGCTCTGTGCCATACCTCCATCCTGGCTGATCACCTGCAAATCACACACATTGCCAAGTTATTAATAACTCCCTGATTTAAGTCACAGAGGACAGATCTTCAGCTCCTGCTAATTGGTGTCACTTTACCACAGTTCAGAGGGGATCAAGCTTGGCCAGGTGAGATCCAGCCTGCTGCTTGCCAACAGCAACCACTGTCTGGCAAATCAAGGCAGGACTTTGCAGTATGGGTAAAAGGAAACTTTTAGGACTTCTTTTCCCTGCTTTGGGAGGATTTACCCTTAGTTTCCACAGAGGGACCAGAGGCCTTCACCTTTCCTTGTGATGGGGCAATCACAGGGATAAAGGAGTAAGGATAATACCTGGAAGTGTCCAAGGCCAGGCTGTTCTGGACTTGGAGGAACCTGGTCTAGTGGAAGGTGTCCCTGCCCATGGCAGGGGGTGGAACAAGTCAAGCTCTAACACCCCTTCAACCCAAACCATTCTGGGATTCTATGACAAGCAGAGAGCAGTGATACTGTGCTCTAAGCCTGAGCTTGCTTTTCGTTTATCCAACGTCTCAGCCTCTACCAAAGCATTTTCAGAAAGCAGAGATTTGCATGTCCTGCAAACAGCACTGAGAGCAGGTCCCCCATGCCCTGGGCTGTGTGAATCTCAGGAGCCATGGCACTGCCACCAAACCTTATCCCACACAAACATGAGCCTCTCCTGACACCTGGTGCCTGGAATGCTGCTCAGAGTTTGGGACAGGCAGCTCCAGCCCCTTCCCACACCAGTCTGGGACAGTCCCTCACCCAGCGCCCTGGCAGCCACCAGCACCCATCACACAGGCAAACCACTGAATGTGCTGTCTCAGGGCAGTGCCAGGGTCACAGGGTCAACCTAACTGCATGCTTCAGGCTGCTCAAAACACCATTCCTGCAGAACCTGGTTAAAAATGGCAACTCCACAAATTGGAACTTTGCTTTTGATTTTCGCATGGTCCAGGAATGCACCTTTTCCTGTCACCCTAACAGGATTCTCTGGGTGTAAATACCTAATGGAAATGTTCCTGGAAGCACATTACCACGAAAAAGTGTGATCCCAGCAACATTTGCATGAGACAATAGTCTGTAGCTTTGCAACATCCAAATCCAGATGTTTCTGGTGAGAAGGAAATAGATGACCTGAGAATTAAAGCCAGGCCCCTTGGCTCCCCTCCAGATGCTCTACCAGCTGCTCACACCAAGTCCCCTCTGGTCAATTACTTTACTTGATGCTTCTAATCAACAATATTATATATGTGATGCTATAAACTTTTGTATTTAATATTAGCTCATAACTCAGCATCCAGAACCAGATGTTTTTGGTGAGAAAGAAATGGATGACTTATCAGAGGACTGAAGCCAGGCCCCCCTGGCTCCCTGCCAGACAGTCTACCAGCTGAGCTGCAAAGCTCACCAGTTCCCTCCTGCTCCCCCCACCCCGCTGCCTTTCATGCAAGGAAAAGGATCTCACATCTCCCAGTGCCATGGGCAGGAATATGTGAAAGATGTTTTTATGAACTCTTTTAAAACAAGGTCGCTTTGAGCCAGGAGAAGCCCCTTTTTCCCAGAGGAGGGCTCTGCAGAGAAGCTGCTTTCTTCCCTAATAGGAGCCCTCGCTGAGGGCTCACGTACAACTGCAGGCAGAGGCAGCAGATGATAATAGATGGCTGATTTAAATCCCAACTCCTTCAGCTTCCCCGTGCTCTGCTGAGGGTGGTTATGAGGCACTCACTGCAGGGCTGCCCTCGGGACAGCTCACTGGGTCAGAGGATGCTGCAAAATGTGAATGTTAAAAGGACTGAGAACAGGTTCCTGCAGGGCTGAAGGGTGGAACACAGTCATTTCTGATTTATGGAAATTTTATATGTTCCAACCAGGCAGAGCACTTAAACAAGTGCTTTACTTCAAACCTGTTTAGGTGCATTGAGTGCAGTGCAGCTACTCCTGTGTTTGAATTTAAGGACATGCTGAAGTGCTGCCCTGTACAAGGCCACACTTGGGGAACCCAGAGCAGAGCACAGCCCTGTTCTGCTGTTGCTTAACTACTCAGGATCCTAATCACAGCATCAAGCATTTATTTAATAAAGGACAGAGCATCAGTTTTATAAGTGTGTATTCACAGGGTTTTGCTCTTAAATTATAACTATATAAGATATGATGAAAGGCAACTTCCATGAAACCCCAAAGCCCACAGCCTTAAGAGCTTTGTTTAGGATTAGAGAAAACATCCACTACAGAGCTCATAGAGATCTACAAATATTTGCCCACAATTGTCAGGAACAACTGTGAAAATATTATTGCAACTGAAATGAATCTGAAAGCAAAACCAGCACACTATGAAAATCTATTAGAGAATGTTTTCCAAAGAGGCAATTCCAGCTTCCAAAAACCAATGAAGACAGTTTGTCTTCTCCAAGGAAAAAGTACTTTTTAAGAAATGAAAATATGGCTGCAAACATGCAGAGACTTGGCAGTGCTGTTCAAAGAGTTCAATTCTCATGTTAGTTCATTTGATTAGATTTTAAGACCAAGGTCTTGCCTTAAGTTAACCTAATTATAACAGTGTTGTGGTTTTGCAAGCTTCAGTAAGAGTCAGTATTCACTTGCTAGGGCATCTCACCCTACCAGAAAATGAAATTAGGCAAAAGCTTGTATAGATCCTACAGCTGCTGGAAAGACAAATCTCATCCTCACTGAAACAGAGTTCTAAATTTGGCTCTGTTCTACTCTGAAGACTCAGCATTATCTTGCCAGCATTTCCACTATAATCAAAGGAGCTGAAATCAAAGCTCAAATAAAACATTCTGACTAAACTGCAGTGACATAAAAAAACCTTCCATTCAAGGACTGATACCTGAAATTGCATTGAGTCATCTTTTACCAAAAATTTCACATGTCTCTGGTCAAATTACTTTCCCAGACAACTTCAAGCTGTTTGGGAGGATATACTGTACCAAAGCTCTTTAGCATGAAGAGAAGACAAAGAGAATCTTCATGGTGAGAGGTGACAAAGGAAAGGAGAAAACCCTTTGATGAGAACACCATTATATATTTTCCAAGACCAATATATCACTGCTGGGGGCAAGAGCACTGTGGGCAGAGGAAGGTACGTGGCACAGGCAGGACATGGCAAATGATGAGCCATGAGATGCAGCCTGAGGGCACAGGGCTGCAGGACCAGCCAGAGCACAAGGCACAGGTGGCCTCTGAAAACAAAACTCCCTCCTGGAGTCTTCTGCAGAGGAAGTAACATTTCAAAGCTCTCAGTGTCTCAGTTCTCCTCACACCTTCACCAGGGTTAGTTCCCCAGCACATCTCACTGGATGTGAGTTTTCAGTCAGCGTTCAACTAAGCACTGCAGTGTCTCAGTGTTATCTTGCACCTTTTAAAATCCTCAATACAGCTGTTCCAAAGTAGAGGTGTGACTGATTCTGACAGACTCAATCAGTTCTAAGCAATACCAGAAGCTACACCACCATTCAAGCATTCCCAACCTTTCCCTTTAACAGATTAATAAACACAGATACATAAATATATATATATGTTTAAAAGCAGAATTACCTCAATGGTACATCACAGAATCTGTCCATCCTGCTTAAGTAACTACTGCAAAGGAGAGGGGACTTGAAACACTTGGCCCTCATTTAGTGATCTGAGTGTTGCAATATCCATCAGCTGTGGGAACTGGGACACACAGAACTGCAAGAAGCCCTTTGGGGGCCCTCCAACACCCAAGGGTATCTACATGAGGAGCAACCAACCTGGTGGACTGTAAATGCTGGTTTTCACTGGGTGCTCCTGCAAGTTTTTCCTCTCATTTAGTTGGCACAGCAACACCACCCTCTGGCATCATTTTCCCTCTTCAAGCCCCAGGCCAAAAGGCCAAGGCTGAGAACCTGCATCCTGTGACAGCCCACAGACATGCAAACCAACATGACCAGGCACCATCCAGGCTGTGCTGCTGACTTCCAAGTCCAGAAAAAATTCCAAGACCAAAGGGCAAGAAACACTGCTCTTTCTTAAAATCAAACTTGGAGGTGTGTGGAGGAAGGGCTAATGAAGTGCAAACCAGAAACAAGCACAGTAATCAACAAGTTGGGAGAGGAAGGTGTTTCCTATTTCCTCGTTAGGTGACTGAGTTTCCAACAGCAGCTCAGGCTGCCTTTAATTAACCATGATTGCAATGGGTCATAATTCACAAGTTGCCAGTACCAGCATTAATTCAGAGAAAATTGAAACTGTCCCCTCAACCCTTTCCCAAGCTTACGTTGATTCCCAGATCATCCAGGGCTTCAGAGAGCAAATTCCAGGTCTTGAACCAGATCTGAAAGCAAAATGAGAATGTCTGGTTGTAAAAACTGAACATTTCCAAGGGTTTGGGGTTTTTTTGCATAATTAACTGATACACAACATTTTAGAGCACTGAAACACGCTCTAAAACCCTTCCCTTACAGCCTCCTCTCCTCCTCCCAGTCTGTTGTCTGTGGATACAACACAGACAAAATGATCAAATCTGCTTGTTGCTTCATATATTTTTTTTAATCATAAACAGGACGCTGTCCAGGAAAGAGCAGCTGGAATCACAGCTGCAAAGCTCTCACTAATGTGACACCACATAATCACACTTGATAGCAGAAGAGTTCTCTGGAGGAGGAAATCACTTCAGGAGATGGACTGTAATTGAGCAGGACTCCACCAGCCTTCTGGCACTTGAGGGTTTCTGTGCTCAGCCAGCTTTTGTTAACAAAATGCAAAACCTTCTACCCAGACAAGTGCAGCGAATTGACAGAGACATTTTCACACACAAAAATAAATAAAACAAAATACCTACAGGTATAGAGCTGAAAGGCAAAGAGGAAGCCCTGAAAGAGTAAAATTGCTGCACAGACTCCAGAGCAGATTTACCCCTTTCCACCAGGAACTGAGCTGGCCCTTTTTTAGGTTTGTGTGTCAACCACTCACACACAAAGCCACCAAAACTGAGACAGTGTTTTTCATCCACACCTGTGCCCAAACCTTACAGCCTACACCAAACAGCTTTCCTGGGTCCTCAAGGAAAACATGGGATTTGCAGAGCTTATTCACCCCACACAAGCACAGGCTTTAGATTTACTTGCAACCAGCCTCCCTGGGGCAGACAAAACCACCAAGAAAAGGGAAGTGCTTCAGGAGGGACAAAAGGAGGACAGCAGTACCTGGGTCTCAGACCAGAGCTTTGCAGCTCTTGCCAGCATTTTGCTGGAACTTCAGCTTGGAAAAAGCCATGGACAGAGATATTGTGGTCAAACAGAAACCTTCTTCCAGCCCTGCACAGCACCAGCAGGCTCCCAGCTCTCCCAGCCATTTTAGGAGAGGGGGAGGACCCTGTCCCACCCCTTCCTTTAAATCCTGCAGAGCCCTGTGTGGGTCCAGCAGCCCCTTAACCCCTTCTGGGTCAGCAGCTCTGCCATCCTTGTTAGGGATGCAACCAGAGCAGATTAATTACGACAAGATGAGAAGGATGTGCTCCAACTCACTGTTCCCCAAATCTAAAGAACAAACACTGCTGAGATTTCCTGGCTTTGTTTATCAGGAGAACAAGGGAAACCAAGGTAAAAGTTTGTCAATGTGGGAATAAAACCCTCCTCTGTGGGGCATGTAAATGGAGGTGGGGCAGGGAAGAGATGGGGGAAGATGTGCAGTGCAAGCCCCAAAGGACTTGCAAAGTCCTTTGCAAAGGTATTGTCCCAAAGGACAGTTCCTCAGAGCCCGTGGCCTCTTTTTCTCGTTGCCCAGTGTCTGTGCAGAGTTAGGACATTTTCAAGTTATTCCACAATCCAACAACCTTTCTCAGCAAAGGTTTGTGTACAGCAGTGTGAAGAGTCTGTAGGCAATGAGACAAGATGCCTGTGAGATGGTTTCTTTTCCTTTGTTGATTCTTTCAACCTGGGCTGAGAAGCTGAACTACAGCTCAGAGCAAAGCAGGAGTGGGTGGAGGAGCAGAAGGAAGGACACTGAAGGTTGACATCTCTTCCTCCATGATCCTTGACCTCAGCACACTGCCCAAAAGTACCTGGCTGCAAACTTCAGCTGGTGGACATGGAAAACATGCACAGCAGGGCCAAAGGAAGGAACTGAGCCTGGCTGCAGGCAGAGCTGTGCTCACCTCGTGTCAGCCTGTGTGTCACTGAGACAGCTCCCTGGGCTCTGCCACCACCGCTTTTTTTAACTAGTTTAAAAGCACATTTATTTCTTGGAAGCCTCTGAACATCAGATGGAACTAATTAAAACAGGGAGGGCTCAGGGGAGCTGGGGGGAAGAGGGAGACAGGCAATTTGGTTTCCACTTCAAAGTGGTTTAGCAAACTAAAAGCACTCAGGCCCTCTAATGCAAGTGCAGGCCCATGGGGAGGGGGGAGAAGGGGCCACTCAGGGCTCTCAAGTGGCCACTCTCCCCCTCACTTTTGCTCAAGAGGCTCAGTGGAGCTGTGTTTGGATGCTGTGGCAGCTGATTAGTCCAGGCATCAGAGGTTAATTGCAGTGATTCCTCCTGGGCCCTCCCATCAGTTTTGCAGAGCAGGTGGCACTGCACAGGGGTGGCATCATGGCCACAGGTACCCACCCACACCATCCCACTTGTCCACAGGGATTGGGATCACCTGCAGACAAGACAGGAGCTGCCCCTGTGGGGTTTCTGGATGAGTGTGAGGCACCAGGCTGGTGACTGCCATGGCCACTGCCACAGCCTGGCTCTTCCAGGGCACAGATCCTCCAGGATGGGCCTGAGCAGCCTCCATGTCCCACCATGAGGGACATCTTGCAGGCAACCCCACTGCCCCACAGCTGCTGTGTTCCACTTGTCCCACTCTCATTCACTCTGATGAGCATCCCAGCCTGGGGAATGGTTTATACAGCAGAAGCACTTGGACCCACTCACAGCTCATGCTGCACAGGTCACAGGGAGCCATGGGGGGGTAATAATGCCCAAGACCCCCCTCCAGCCCCAATTTACCCGGTAACCCAGGGTGGCACGTGGAGTCTGACTGTGGTCCCTCAAGCCAGCTGGTGTCCCATCCTCCCACACCCACTTTTGTTTGTTCTTCCCTCATTCTGTGTGGCTGAAGGAATGGAAGGGGAAGAAATCAATAAAAATTCATTCTGAAAATAAATAAGGAATGAATTGGCAACTTGCAAGTGGCAACAGATAAAGTGCCCCGTGATGGCCCCATAAACCATCTCTCCACACACCATTTATCACCAAGCCAGCATGTCTTAGCATCAGGCTTAATTTACTCAATATTGAAAGACATAAACCTGGCCTTGCAAATTCAGGAAGAAGAGTTGCAATGACAGTTCAGATTTTAGTGCTCCTGCTGCCTGTGCTTGGTTTTGGGGGCTTTGGGGGGCTTTTGGCTGGGCTGGGTCACTCAGGGGTGTCAGCTTCGTGGCACTCAGTGTTTGGTTGCAAAACATGAGGAGCTGTGGAGACCTGACCATGTCTGGGAGGCTGGGACAGAGTGATCAGACTTGCTGACACATCCAATGCCCTGGGCAGCCTCCAGCTGCTCCAGCCCCTGGGATGCACTTGCCCAGGGCTCTGGCCTGCTGTGGTTGTGCTGCTGCAGTCACTGCTGGATGAAGGGGAGCTTTCTCCACCCTCTGCCTGCCACAGAGAGCTATTGTGAGCACCAAATTACAGCCCCATGGGAGCCTCCTTGGCTGCAGCACAAGGAGTGAGGATGCTGGCTGGCCCTGGAGGGAAGCTGACTGGGTTTTATTCAGTTGCTTTTCTTTCAAGGAGTCTGTAATGCACTGCCCAAGACATAGTGCAAGCTCTGTATGAGACATGAATAACATTCACTCATGTGACTGTTTGTACAACCGAGGGCACTACAGGTCAGGCTGAGAAGTGTTGTAAGAATGATGCAAGGCCCCCAGCCTAGACAAGCAGGGAGCATGGCAAAGGAAGATAAAGAGGCATTCACAGGGCTGTGTGGGGTCCAACACACAGTAGCTGAAGGCCCAATAGGTCACAGTTTCAATGCATGTCCTTGGGCTACCTGTGGGGAAATGCAGCTCTTTTCTGGCTGCACATAATGTCATTATCAAAACTCACCTTTGAGACTCCTGCAGAGACAATGAGTGTGACCTGGGGAGAAGAAAACAAAAGAAATTATATTGTACACACGGAGGTGAAAACAGCTGAACATTCCTGGAAACCGCAGCTAGCCATGGACATATCCTGTGCTTCGGTGTCCCTGCTGTGTCCCCTCACATCCACTGCCTTGCTGTGCACCTTCACAGCTTCCTGGCAGGGGCTGGGCTCTGCTGCACCACTCCAGTCCATCTTCACAGCCTTCTAGTGGCTGTGTCCTCAGCTGCTCCAAGTCACCTCCTCAGCACCTCTTTCCTTGGCAACAAGCACTCTACAGACTTGAAGGCCACTGAAGGTGGGTGCAAAGGTGGGTTTATTGCAGCTTTTGTCCCAGAGCCAGTTGTTTGCTTGTAACTCACTGTAAAGAGAATAAAGAGAAGCAGCTTTTCCCTCTCTCTTCTGTAACATTTCAGTACACACGTTTTAGATGTAGCATTTTGTGAAACAAAAAGACCAACAGCAATACTCACAGTGCTGCAGAGGGGCTGCCTTCCTTTGGTCCTCACTCCTGAGAGCCACTGCTGCTGGTTTACAAGTGCACACACTCACACTCTTCATTTTTTAGCTCCCCAACCCAGTCCATCAGCTCCTGCTGCCCCTCTGTGTCCAACCCCCCACTTCCCCATCCCTCAGCATCTCTACCTGCAGCAGGGTTGTTCTGGTGACCCAATTCACCCCAGAAAAACAACGTGGCTTGGCAAAAGGGGCTCTTCTCCTTAATTTTAAGGGCTTCCCCCACATAAATCATGTATATAACATTTTAGTGGAACATCAAGAAATTGAGCATGGTGTTCTTATCACCAGTTTAATAATGTAATTCAAAAGGGCTTTGCATCACTGCACACCAGGAGCAAGGGGCAGTAAAATAAGGCCATCCTTGTGCAGCAGAGCTCCTGGGATTCCCAGGTTGGTTTTGTTGCATTTAAAGTTTTATTTGGACTCTGGGAAGAACCAGCTGAGTGTCCCAGCAGAAGCAAAGACTGTTCAGCCTCAAAGTGGAGCTAATGGGCTCTGCAGTGCTGGATGCTGCAGAAATGCCCATGAGGGTAAAGAAAAGGGCATTTTTAAGCCATTCCTGCAGCTCAGAGGAAGAATAGTCTTTGCACAGAGTGCCCAGGCTTTGCCCATTGCCCAGCCAGAGCTGTGCAGGCATGGGAGGTTGTCAGCAGAGCAGGAGGGAAGGGTCAGATTCTGTCTGTAACTCCCTGAAGTCCCTGGGTTCTTTTTTCTAACAACAGGCAATACCCATCCAGCTCAGGGCAGTGCTTTACCTTCCATATGCAGGCACTTGGCCAAAAGAACGTCAGAAAAACCCAAAACAAAACAAAACAAAAAGAACAAAACCCAAAACAAAACAAAGAAAACCAAACCACAACAGCAAAACCAAACAAAACAAAAATCCAAGGAAACAAAAAACCCCAACAAAGTCACCACCATAAAACAAACATACAAAAAGAAACAAACAAACAAACAAAAAAAAACCAGCAAGAGATTTATTTTCAGGAGATGAAAACTGTCAATCTTTGATCTAAAGGCCTCATCCTGTGCTCACTGTTTCTGGAGAGAGACTGCCTTCGGAGTGTTTGAAGCACATCAAGAGCTCGGNCTCTCTTCCTGTGCTCACCGTTTCTGGGGAGGGACTGAGAAAAAAGAATAAAGAGAAAACCAGGAGGAGTTTTGGGCGGGTACCGAACCCCTCCATGCCCCAGCCCTCCTCCCTGCCCAGGGTCTGTGCCAGCTCCCAGCTGCTGGCAGAGCCCAGGCACTGGATTCCAGCTGCAGGCTCAGTCTGTCCCCGCTGGAAAACAGGCACAAGACCAGCTGGGCAGCGGCAGAAAGGACGCGACAAACAGAGGTGACTGTCCCCAGCAGCACTGCAGCTGGGACGGGGCGGCGTGTGTGCTCAGGCTCCAAGGGATGCTCCGTGTCCTGCTCTCCCTAAGCAGCGCTGCCGGAGGTGAAGTGACCCACGGATGGAGATGAGAAGGATCTGATGGATGACTTGGTGAGAGCGGGGCTGTGAAAGTAGAAGCCCCACCAGCAGGGCTGTCAGCAAAGCTGGATCTCTGCATCTGCTGGGTAAAACGATCTAATCAACAAAGCAAGATCGTTTTTAAACTGCCTTCGGAGCGTTTGAAGCACATCAAGAGCTCGGGAAAAGCAGCAACAAGCTGTCATCTGACAGCCTTCCCCAACCTCAGGCTCTGTTTGGGAGCCCCTGAGTCCCCCTCTATCCCTCACCAAACTGCACCACGTGGAGCCAAAGCTCTGCACCTCAGGCTGGAGTCACTGAGGGTTGATTTTCAGACTGCTCTGAGGGCACTGAGGCTCTGATGTACCTTTATATCTCATGCAGAGGCTGGGAACAGGCGAGGAGGAGAAGCCCCCTCACATCCAAGTATTCACAGTCTACATTCCCTGAGCCAGGCAGCCTCTGGATAGGAGGGAATGGGCCGGGAGATCTGCAGACCACTGATGAACCTCAGCTGGGCACCAAAACACACACAATGACAAAGCCACATAGTTCCATTTCTGTGCAATGGAGGATCTGCTCCCAGCTGCTTCTTGTGCCCAGTGAAAGTGTTTGCAATACAAAGAGTAAACTGTGATTTTATACAACAATGGAAACCTATTTACCTTAGTGTTAAGTGCTTTAACACCTCATTTCCAGCTCATCATTTGGGTAGGAAGGTTTCTGATGCACTGCCTGGGGCAAAGAGGTAAGCATATGCCACGTTAAAAAAAAAAAAAAAAAAAAAANGCCACGTTAAACAAAAACAAACAAACAAACAACAAAAACAAACAAACAAACAAAAAGCTGGCTCGGACATCCTCTGTCCCCTCACCACACTGCAGCTTCATCAACTGTAGCCAGTCACTATTCCACCTTTTTGTATCCTTTTTTCCTACCCAAAGAAATTGCTCTTTCCTGCTTTGGCATTTCCCACCTGGAGGGCTTGTGTTGTGAAACAACTTGTCTGTCAGTGTAAAGAAGACTTGACCTTTATTCCCAAATTGCCATCGTTGGTCATGTTAAAGATTTAATCACACAACTATTTCCGAACTATTTGTTCCAACATCTCTTTGAGGAATAGAGTCAGGCTTCCAGCAGAGGGGGAGTTTTAAGTCGAATTTTTCCAAACGAAGAAAATTTCCCATTGCATGGCTGTCCCGATCTGCAGATGGTTCTGCCTTTCCTTCTGTGCTGCCACATCAGGCAGTGTCGGGGAATCTATTCCCGTCCCCACGGGCGTCTCTGCTGTAACCACAGGGAGATATCACCCCATGGAGAGCCCCACACAGGGACTGCAGCTGGCTCAGACATCCTCTGTCCCGTCACCACACTGCAGCTTAATCAACCTTTTTGTATCCTTTTTTCCTTCTTGCTCATCTAAGCTCTGCATGTCTCCAGCCACACATTCCTACTTCTGCTCTAAATGGTCCTGCTCTCAGCAAGTTCCCTCTGCACCGAGCCAGGACACACAGGTCTGAACTTGAACTTGCAATGTATAGAGTGTGATTGTTCATGACACTCCTGACCACAGGTTTTGTCCCGTGCCAACCAGCACCCTCCCAAACCATGCCTGGGCTTGGATGAGGGCAGAGAGTGGGCAGGGAGCTGTTCCCAGACAATATTTTATTAGAAGCACAGCTGAGCCCCTGTGGTGGGACAGCTCTAAAATCGGTTTGTTCACAGCCCATTGTGAGCTTTGTATCTCTGGCAGCCCTCAAACAGGTTTGACAATCAAGACCAAAGGGGATCACGGCCACCACCTCCTTGGGCGGCTGCAGGAGCTTGTTCCCAGCCCCAGGGCCACCAGTGCACTGGAGTCCTTCCAGTCCCCAGTGTCCCCACACACCTTCCCCACGTGTTATTGCTGACTTGTACCCGTGTGCAGACTGTGTGGCACAGCAGAGAGCGGCACAAGTTACAAACGAGGTGAAAAAGAAACCAGAACCCAGCGCTGGGTTCTTGCAGCCCCGCTGCTAATTAGGTGAGACGTGGTAAGAGGAACCCCTGCTATCAGCCAAGCCAGGGGAATGTAAATATTTGCAGGTCTAGGTCACCAGATCCATTATTTACTGCTCTGTCGTATGACATAAGGCTTGACATAAGACTTGAGGGTTTTAGGGGTTTGTTGGTTTTTTTAGGGTGTTTTTTTTTTTCTTTGAGCTCTGAGCGTCCCTTGATTTCTTGCCAGTTAAGTGACTGGGAAGGGAGGGCTGGCTCCAGCATCCCACACCCACAAAACAATGATGCTACTGTGAACTTCACCCATTCATTCCAGTTTGCTGGGGGACACAAGGTGTTGGGTGCTACGAGCCAGAAAGGAACATGAGGCAGAAAATACAGCAACACAGACACTGGTGCAGGGACAGCCCTGCCTGTGTGCATGGCCACTGCTGCTTCCAGGGGGGGAAAATACAGCAACAGGGACATGTGCTACAAAACCAGGCACTCCCACCCAAAACCTGGCCATGGGAGCCACAAACTCTCTTTGTTTCAGCAGGAATCTTCAGTTTGCACATTAACACTGGCCCAAGTCCTCAGGTTCCCGTTCCCAACTACACTGGACCCTGTCCACAGGCTCCCATTCCCAATTTCTTTGCCAGAAAGTGGGGAAGGAAAATGGTCTTTTGTATTTGAAGGGAATATTTCACATTCAAGAGGAAAAGCTGTGTTCATCTACCCATATTTCCCAGTCAAGTTTCAAAGCCAGCATCATACTGCCAGGGTGATATCTTCCCAAAGCTACTGATTGGATACAAACATTTCAAAGGTTTATTTTCCCTCTCTCCAGTAAATTTACCCATTGAGGGGGATCATGTCCATCTAGGTGCAGGCAAGATGAGCAGCACTTGAGCAGCCCCCCATTTCCCACTGCTTCCCACAGGCTTCCCCAAGCTGCAAAGGAACAATGGAAGCCAAGTGAAAGGGATGGACACCAAAGAGTCACCTTTGAAACTCTTTGTGCTCTGTTTGAACTTTTCCACAGGTAGGAAGGGCAGGTGTTTGGCTGCATTTTGTTTGTGTGGTTTGGCAGTGGGAGTGGAGGTGTGGGGTACTCTTCCAGTGCCCCCCTATGCTCAGAGCAGCTCAGATTTCAGGGGGTTTTGTGCTCAGAAAATACCCCAAATTTGAAAGGAAGACCCTCTCCACATCCCCCTGGCTGGCACAACAAGCAGGACCCATCACACCCCCCAGTTTCCTGCCAGTCCAAAGAGCTGGGGTGCACTGCCAGCTGCTGCTGCCCCTGGCACACCAGCCACATTTTAGGGTCATCTACACGTACTCAAAACAACACAGACACTGCTGAGACCACCTGGGCTTCCCAGCAAAGCTCTCCTGACCTGGGGGAATGCTGGCAGATGCCCTGAACTCCATGGGGTCCTTTGCAAACCCTCCAAGGGGCTGCACTGCCCCACAGGAGCTGCACAGCTCTGAGGCACCAGGGTGGGCTGTTCTCAGCCAGAGCTTCTCTTGGAGGGTCAGAGGGGTCTCTCCAAACTGGAGACACCTCAAACCAAGCTGCCACAAACACACAAAGCTGAGGGGGCACAGCAGGCAAAGAAGAGGAGATGGGGAATTTAATTTTATACGGCCTGTAAGGAAGGAGATTAAATGGGGAGTGTGATAATGCTATAAATACCTCCAGGGAGATACCATCAAAGGAGAAAGGGGGATTATTCAAATGATCTGGAAACAGTAAAACAAGGAGAGCAGGGGCCTGAAGCTGCAAATGGAAATATTTCAGGGAAGGCATTAAGAAGAACTGTCTCAGAAGTGAGAGTGATTAGGTGCAGAAATCAGCTGTCTCAGCAGCGAGTCAGGGCCTTATCAGAGGTATTTGAAGGTGGTGTAAGCACATGTTGGGAGGAAATGGGGATGTGACCCAGGTGAAGAAGAGGGGTCAGACCTCATAAAGGTAATTTGGAGCCCCCTCACCCAAGATGCTCCTGTCTCTGGTACCTCACCATCAGCCCTGGCCTTGGAGCAGACACCCCCTGAGGGAGCTGCAGGCCCAAAGGCACCCACGTGGAGCTGGTCATCCCAAACACATGCATCAGTGCATTCCCAGGCCCTCACCTTCCTCCCCTTGTCCTACTTTCCAGCTTTTCTCCATTTTTCTACCTTCATTTCCTTACCCTCTGCCCGAGGAAAACAAAGGTTGATGGAGCCATATGCTGACTTTTCTGCTCCAGGACAAAATGCCATATAAAATATTCCAGCCAGCTCACCACTGTGTAACTTGGCAGAGCGGTGTAAGTAGCTAATGAGTAAAGCTGAAGTTGGCTGCATAATTAAAAGTGATATATTTTTATATATAAATGATGAGTTTTCCATCCCCAAAGCTGATAAATTTCTCAGGCTAAATTTCTCAAGTAAGAGCCTTTTGTGGCCACATTTTTACACAGCGCTACTTTGGTTTTTTTTTTGTCTGCTCCCCTCCAAAAAAATTGACCAGTTTTCCCATCTACTTAATGGGCTGTAAATACTTTTCTGCTAAGATGAAAAGCCCATTCGATTTGCATTAAATCTTCATCGTTAGGAGCTCTTGGGAGGCTGCAGCAAGGCTGACACAGAACACTGCATCTTTTTCTGGAAACCTCCCCTTAAAGACCCCAGGGGGGAAGGAAAAAAAGCAAAAATGGGTAGTTAAAGGGTGGATGAAAACCCATGGTTGGATATTGGGACACAACTGATTGTTGGCAAAGGAATTGGAAGTCCTGGGGCCTCCTTCCCAGCCTTGGTGCTGCTGGGGTGAGATGCTGCCCTGTCCCAGGGCATCTTTGGTGCAGGAGTTTCCCAGACAGCAGCACTGGGAACCAGGGAGGTCCAAGCCACAAGAGCTGGTGCTACAGAACACCCAGGCCACGTGCAAGGCAGGGCTGTCACACACTGCTTTGAACCCTTGGGAGCAGAGAGGATCAAGGAAAAAGGATCTGCCACCCCAAGATATCCCATGTGTTCCCCATCCTGCTCTGCTCTACAGCAAACACCCAACACTCCACTTCTTTCTTGCTCCTCATTTCTTCCTACTGACAGAGACTTTTGCACAGAAGCAAACTCACTGCTGACTGCTCACAATCCAGGCTTTCCTGGTACTTTTTTCTGACTCAGTTCCAACATCTGAAGTGGAACTGGACACATTTGTTCATCACTTCCAACTCTTATGAACAATTAAAATACTATTGTTTCAAGGCAAGACTGTGGGATTTTATAAAAAATGCTTTATTTATTTGAACCATTCTCCCAGTCAAGCATTAGCCCAGCCTTGTTTCAGGTTAAACTGACCCACCCCCCCTGTAGGAGCATGAAGGACAAGCCTTGGTCTGTCCCCAGAGCTCCTGGGCAGCCTCTGCCCACACAGCAGCACAGACACAGCCCCATATGAAGGTAGCCCAGCAGATGCTGTAACTCCACAGTTAGGGCTGGATGAAGTCAGGATTTCTGCTCCAGGCCCACTCTTTGGATATCCTGTCAAGTCCCCTAGAAGGCAGCTCCTCACTCCCCTGGGTGACACTGTCAGCAGCACAAACATGTTTATTAAGTGACAGCAAGCCTGTTCCCATCCAGCTCTACTCTGATTCCTTCCTTGCATCCATTTCTCCAGTTCATCAGCTTTCCCATTTCTCCCTTCAGTCTTTTCCTCCCTCTTGTGGTCCCACTGTCCAGTGAAGAGACTGGCACAACAAAAAGCCACTTCCCCCCTTTACCACCCACCTGGGAGGAGCATCTGCTGCACACTTCCCACACCAGCTCTGTCCAGTCCCATGCCAGAGTTTCAGTGCCCACAGCAGGCTCAGACCAGGCAGGGAAAAGGAAACATGAATGAAATGACATCAAACAATGCTTGATGTTGTCCTAATGAGGACTCACCAAGCCAGAGCAGAGCTGTCAGACTGAGTTCCTGCTAAGGTCCAGGCAACAGGACTCTGACCAGAACTCAGGTTATAAGATTTTTAGAGCTGCTGTCTGCCCTAATCCCAGCCCAGCCAAGTCCCTGTGCTCTGTCACTCTGTCTGCATGTGTCACCTGCCAGCTGGATGTGATCCCCATCTCTGTCATTTCCATCCAGAGGTGTCCTGGGACATGCCCCTGCCTGGGTGTCAGTGCTGGACATAGATATTGTCAGCAGATAAAAAATATCCCCCCCAGGGCAAACAGCAGCCCTCCCTGGGGATGGGGTAAACAGGAGATCCTTCTGAATCCTTCCATTGGAGGAATCCATGTCACCTGCACTGCAACACTCCACAGGCACAGATTGTCAGCACAGGCACTGGTCCAAGGTGGGCCACAAGACATTCAGTTCATTGCTGTTGCAGCCCACACACAGAGCAGTAGATGTGTCCATGAACAGTGTCCTCATCACTGTCCTTTGGCCCCTACACACTGTGCTAGGGAGTGACATCTCCTTTGAACAACATTCCACCTGCATCAATCCCAGCTTAAGCTCCCCTGAAACACAAAAGAGGACAGAAGAAAATTCATCACCAGCAGCTACTACAGGTCTGCAGAGAACAGTCCTGCCCAGCACCAAGGCTTCTGATCTGTGCTCTAACACAGAAATGCACACACGGGGTCTGGAGCTGCCCTTTCAGCCTCATGCACAGCTATCATCCCCTCAGCCCCTGATCCTGCCAGCTCCCAGGAGCTCTGCATTTTGAGCATCACTGCTCAAAAGCTGCCTGCTTTGCCTTTCTTCTCAGCAAATTACAGGTGATTTAGAACGTTTTGCTGATTTTTGACAATGATGAAGAATAAGGGCTTGAACCAGAGCGCTGAGCACAGCACAGGGCTGTGCTCCAGCCAGGAACCTGTTCTGATTGTCAGCTCTCCCCTTGCAATTGTATTCAGGACTTCTGTTCTTTACCTGTTCTCCTGCACAGGCAGGACATAAAGGCCTCTATAACCTGTTCAACTATTACCATATTGTAAACCAAGAGAGGCTACCCTGCAGTTGTAAATAACATTATTCCAATGGATAAGTAATCCATGGGATGAACAGGAACAAAAGTGTTTGATCACAGCACAGTCTGTGATCACAGTATTGTAGAGCAGGCACAGGAGAACAGCTCTGAAGCCTGACCTGCAAACCAGAGCCCAGAGTTCCCTTGAGCCCCTGCACTGGAGAAGGGAATTGTGCTGCTCTGCTGGATCTGTGCTGGATCCACCAGCAACACCAGCTGTGGGGCATCAGCACCTCAAAACCCACCACAAGGGTGCAAGAGGCTTCCACCCTGGACCTTCTAGGGCTCAAAGACAAAACAACATGAGAAGGGAGGTGAGGTGGGCAGAGAAACCTTCTCCAGGGGCAGCTGATGCTCACCCTGGGGAGGGCTGACAGGCACAGCGTCCCCTCCCAGCCATGGATGCACAAACGCTCCCACCAAGGCTGTTTATTGTCTCTGCCATAAAAGAGTTGCAATCAAGCTGGGACAGTAAACTCCAGTTTAAATTAAACAACCCCATTTACTCACAATGAGGGCTGTTTGCATCCCAAACCCTGCCTCGGACAAATAGTGCTTCAGAGCACAGATTTGGCTTATAGCGTTTAAAGCAGCTGTCTTCATAAAAGCTAATAAAATACAGTGGGATAATTAAAAGCTTTAATTAAAAATGCAAAGTCCAAATAGTTTCATATTAACAAGGAAACTTGTTTTGACATCTGAAATTGCTGCACAAGCTAAATTCCCGTGTATTCTCTCCAGGCTATTTAGAGTTTGCTGCGTAGCTGGAAACGTCTCCTAACTCAGTGCAATCACCGTGTGTTGCTGGGGACGGGCACCAAAAATTGATGCTGCTTGTTTTACAATTTCAGTTTTAATTATCACAGTCTGAGGCAGCAGTGGGCTTATTTGCATGGCAATCCCTGAACACAGCCTGGGGATGGAACAGCTTGGGGATAAAATATGTAACTCCCAGGCACGGGCTGCCAAGCTCAAATGAGAGCTGAGCTGAGCAGCAGAGCCGGCTTTGGGTGGAGGTTTCACCAGCTCTGCCCTTACCTGTGGCACTGGGGCATAAGGGCACACAGTGCCAGCACCATGACCCCTTCCTGCAGCCTGGAGCACCCCCACACAGCTGCTGGGAAGTGGAATTTGGTGGGGCCATGCTGGGGGTGAAGGGGAAGCAGGACTGAGCCTGGATACAAGAGCTGGTTTTGCAGCTGAACGTGGGAGTTGGGTCCATGGCTGGTCCCAGGTCTGCAACAGCTCAAATGAAGAAGTTTTGTGGCTGTTTCTCCTTTTTGTCCATGCCAGGGTGAACTGGAAGCACATCTTGCCTACATGAAATCTCATTTCTGGCAGGACAAGTGCAGGCATGGACACAGCCAGGGATGTTCCAGGTGTGGGTGCAGCACGTTGCCACGAGAAAGGAAAATTCAACCCTCAGAGAGAGGAAAAGCAATGCTCTATACTGGTTGCTGGAGGCTCACTGAAGCCCCAGTCCTTCTCATACCCTCATTTCAAATCTCCAGCCAGTGGGAAGTCCCTGCTTCAGCCACAGTGTCTCCTTTGGACCCTCTACAGCATCAGATCCTGTTCTGCTGGGGCCCATCCCCAGATGGGATTTACAACCCCTTCACTCCAGTCAATGTCTTGGAACAAAACACTCTTGTAAATGAGCACCACTGGAATGGCAGTAAATCCATCAGTGCACCCTCAGGAATACAGATCCATAAGGCTTAAAACCAACAGGGACTGATTTAATTGTGTAATTTGGCATTTCTCATAACACAGACTAAACAGCCTCTCCAAGCACCAGCTGTTCCACACCCTTCACCACAGCAACTTCTCCTTTAGCTGCACATCCCCTCATTTCCTGGCCTTTGGCAGGGGAGAAGCCACCCCAGAGCTGCCAAGGGGACCTGGTTGTTACTGGAGCTGGTTGTTACTGCCCTCACTGTGCAAATGGGTGTCTCCTCTCCAGATGTCACCGTCCAGCTTCATCTCCAAGACACTGGACCTTGTTGGACCATTTTATGGAACACTAACTCTTGGACTTGATGGTCTTGGAGGTCTTTTCCAACGTTAATGATTCTATGACTTGCTGGATCATAAGAAAGCAGAGTTCTTTTTCCATGTCACAGGTTTTTATAGAGTTTTAATGCAAAGGAACTTAAAGCATTTACGATTTCCCCAGCCAGTGGCCAGTGTCCCAACTGGACATGAGCCTGAGTAGCTTGCCCCAGTTATCCCTTCTCTGACCAGAGGTCCCTGATAACCACAGTGATCCTGTTCAACTCACAGGAACTGTCCAGGATCATTCTCCATCCTGGGTACCCAACATCTGAGCTTTGTGTTTAAATCAGCCACAGGAGCATTTTCTGTGACTGAGGGAAGCTGTGGGCATGCTAAGTTTCAGCCACCCACAATAAAACTAATTAACATGTGAAAAATCAAAGGCAAACTATGCAAGACACTCAAGAAAATTAATCTGAATTGATTTTTCAAGTGGATTAAGATAAGTCACATTTAACTTCTTTGTACCATTTTTAGCAGAATTAAAACTACCATGACTCCATAAATGAATGCAAGTAAACTGAATTCCTCATAGGAGCCTCCTACCAAGGAATTTAATCCATAAACCTTTATTTAATTTTGATTTTCTTTCCTAAGTGTCCTTGTGAGCTGAAGCCAGTCCCCAAGGCTCTCTCTGCAGTCAGTGGCAGGAGACAGACACCTCTGGAGATGTTTTCACTGCTGCTGATGGAGGGGTGTGTCCAAAACAGGTGAGAGGGATTTCACTCAGGGATCTCTTACCAGCCTCCACCTCCCTCTAAAAGGCAGAACAGCAATAAAACCACTGAACCCAGGATGTACACTTGAGGAAATCATTCCTTGTCTTCAGTTAGGGAACGGAGATGTGATGGATGGGTGGTGCACTAGCAAACACCATGATTTTGATCCCACATAAATCTTCAGGAATATAATGAAAGAGAGCAATGATTGCTGCCCCAGCACTCACCAGGGCTGTGGTACCTGGCACTCACACACTGTGAACAGTCCCTGCCTGTGCAGGAGCAGCTCCTTGTGTTGTCCAGAGGATGAGAAATTGCCAGTCAGTGCTGTCGAGGTTCCATCCGAAGGGATTTTGTGAGCACAGGCAGATGTGATTCCAGCTTCACTCTGGGACACCCCACGTCAGCCCCTCCACACTTTGGGACACAACCTGGTGCTCAGGATGCTCTGCTCATCACTCCTGGCCCTCCAACCCCTGAGCACACACAAAGGTGGGGGGCAAGGATCAGAAGGGTCTCTGTGTGCAGTGGCTCAGCGAGGGGCTGCGTGTCCGCTGCGATCACACACCCTCTCGTGCCGCCTGCAGGCACCAGTGCTGGTTTGCAGGGCTGCCTCCTCCACTGCTTTGTGAGGAATTATTCCCACCTGAAAACAGCAAAGATGCTGGCTCAGCATCCCAAAAGCAATACAGGGCTGGTGCTTGAGCCCCAACTCTGCTGACATTTGGGGTGCAAAGTGCTTTCCGAGACTGCCCCCGGCCAGCACAAGCCCTTCTCTTCATCACTGCTGGAACCTGGCAGTTCTGCCTTAGCTGGGGAAACTGGGCTGATACATAAACACTGCTGGGATTTATGAGGCTCAGCCAATTACCTTGTGTGGGCACAAACTCAGCCAGTTTATATCTTGCTGCTCCTGAGATTTCTACCGGAGACTTAAAAGGAGCCGGGATAGGGACACCGATAAAGCTCAGGCTTTCCACATACTAAATCACTGTGGGCTGACTGCTGCTGTTTATCATTGCAAAGAAAGACCAGGACAAAGACAAAAGGGGGAGGCATAAACTCCTGGTCTCTCTTGCCCTCTGCTCTAAGGTGGTGTTGGAGTGAGACCCAGCATCCCTCTTGGTCCACAGAATCCCTCCCCTCTCCCTTTGATCATCCCACAACCTGCTAACGCCTCATCACAACCTGTCACTAAAGCCGGGCAAGAAACAGTGCTGTCAGCCCTGAAAACATCTTGTAATCACTGTGCTTTTCCCATTCCTTGTCAAGATGAGACCTGAAATTATTCAGCAGAAGATAAAGCAGAGTTAGCTCCCGGCCTGACCCCGATCCCAGGGGACTCACCAGGACACTGAGCTCATGGATCTTGTCTCGAGCGAGATGAGCCAGGAGTTTGGTCTTTGTTGCTCACACTGAGGGTTCATGCCCTTTTTATCTGGCTGTTTCTCATTCTCTCTGGGTCTGACAAGAAAGTCCCTCCTGGATTTCAAACAAGTTCTTAAGGGAAGTTTTATCAGGACCTCTGAAAATTTCCAGTTTCAGCAAATCAAAAAAATCAGGAATTTCCCAGCCTGTTGTGTTGTTGTCACAGCAGCCAGTGTGACACTGCAAATCCTGATCACACAGAAAGGTGATGGTGGGCTGGTGGACTGTGGTGTGCTCCAGCCTGGCTCACTGCAGTTTTCTGGGATTTGCTTTTTCCATTTGGTGACAGCATCGAGCTGTTTATAAGCAAGGACCTGCCCTCAGGTGCAGCTTTGCAAAAATAAGTAGAAACAGGTACGAGGATCCACAGCTCACCTGGTTGGAGACAGTTTGTCCTTCAGCCCAATGTAAATGCTGGGAACAGGACCTACCCCAGAGCAACTCCTGAGTTCCCAGCACTCCTAGCACAAGACAAACAGAAAGGCTCCCCTGTTTTAGGCCAGGATGCTGCACATCAGAGGCATTTTGCAGATGGATGTGGCACTGCAGCTGCCAGCAGCAGGAAATAAAATACTTGCTAATAAGTGAACACAGGCAAATGTAGGAATGCAATCCTGCCATCAATGACCAAAAAACCGCTGGAAGAGGAGTATAAAACAGCCACCCCATCCAAGCTCTGACTGGAGAGGGGTGGAAGAAAAGCTGCCAAGCAGCCTGTGCCCGTCCTCAGAGAACCAGTGCATGGTCCAGCCCTGCCAACTGCTCCAGAGCATCTCAGCCAGGTGGAAAACACCAGGCACAGGGATCCCTGCTGGGGAAAGGCCACAGAGGTCTCTGCAGACCTGGACTCCACCTCAGGCTGTTTGACCCTCACACTTGAGCAGAGCTTTCCAGGCAGCCAGGGCAGAAGGTGCAGGGTGGAGTATCCATTGCACAGCACCACCCACAACATGAAATTTTCCCTTTAAGTTTTATTAAACTTTCCACTCCCACACTGGCAACAACCACTTGTTCTGGAACTGGAGCCCTGCTCCTCCCAAGGGGGGAAGCAAATCCATCCAAGGGAAAGGACAAAGAGCATTGTTTTTCCAACCTCACTCTTTCCCATTTACCTCTCAGACTTGCTGCTGGGGCTACACCTGAAAATATTTGCTCTTCACTCACTCATGACCAGGTTTCTGGTTGTAGAGTTCAGTGCTCTGCCTCACATGTTGTCAGCTCAGTGTCCTTGGAGGGGCTGCAGGTCCAGCAGCTCCACAGCTCATTGTTCCCCAAGGAAGATCCAAGATGCTTGAGCCAGGCAGGACATCACCACCACCACCTCCTGGGCCAAACAGCAGCCACAGTAAAGCTCATCCTTTTTGCTCTCCTGAGCACTGGCTGCCTTCTCTGAGCCATTCAAAACCAGCCTCCACAGGGCAAATCTTTGCTTGGCCTTCCCCACTGACATATCCTTCAGCTTTGTCCCCAGGGAAGGTGTTGCCCTCATGGCCCCACACCACAGGGATGGACACTCTTCTGTGAGAGGCATTTCCCAACCTCTTCCTAAAGCCTGGGAAGCTGGTGCTGTAATCCTGGAGGCCAGGCAGGAGAGTGGAACAACACCTGAACTCTTGAGATCCCCCAGGAATGTTGTCACTTAACTCTGCCCTCTCCATGACAAGGCAGCTCTGCAGGAACTGCCCCATCTGCCCCCCAAGCCATCTCAGCCTTCCCACTTCCACCTCCATCCCTCTCTGTGCTTCCACCTGCCACAGCTGGAGCAGTTTCATCCTGGTTTAACCTCATACAGCAAGTAGGAAACATGAAGGAATAGTGGATGGAAAGTTCCAAAATGGGAAAAAATAACTGCCCTTTCCCATTGTTGGTGGTTTTGGGTTTGGTTTGGTTTGGTTTTTTGCTGACATGACGTTTGACAAAAGTTCTGTTTGGCAAAAGTTCAGTTTTCAAGCAGTTTTTAAGCAAATCTCACTCCAGCTATGCAAGAAGTGATTTTACTAGAGTTAGTTTTCAGCTGGTACCCAGAGCTCATAGAGGGGGCTGGTTGAACACCCTGATGTGCTCCACCTCTGGACAGCCTGTGCCTGGCTACAGCCTCAGCAAAGTCTGAGCAAGACTGTGAGATCTGGCTTAATAATCACACTTAACACCTCTTTTTGATTTTATAAACCTGGGCTGGTTGTGGTTGAAAGGGAGAAGCAGAGGGTTTTAACTGCAGAAATAAATTACACCCCGCTCTGAGGATGCTTCTCTGCATAAATTGTTGGGAAAAAAAAAAATCTCTCCCCTTTTTTCAGAGCCAAGTCCTTCCATTGCCCAGAGCACCCCAATGTGATCCCACACAGTGATGCTTTTTGGTTCCTATCCCATGCTCAGATCATCAACCCATCCCGAGCAGGGATGTGCTACCCAGCTGAACTTCCCCAGCAATCATTGCTTCTCTCAGAAAGCCAAAGCCAGGCAAAACCAGTTTTTCTGCAAGCTCATGCAGCTAGGGAAGAGAGAAAAACATGCTGATAAACATCTTGGATGGCTTCGGGATAAATTTACGTCTGATCTGTTCCCCAAGACAAAATGTTTCGGTTATTTTCTCTCCTTAGCAATTGTACATTAAAATGAAAGTTAATGAGATGAGGATTAAATACCCTCAGGATGGGGAAATAAACCTTGACTTCTGGCAAGATTTGAGAGGTTTTGTACAAAATAAGTCATGTGAACAGCAGTGTAAACTCTTCAGCATGAGATTTCCCACAGCGCTTTGTATCTTAAAGCACATTTTATATGTGAAGACAGAGGAGCACTTGCTCAGCTCCATCCTGTGATGTGACACGACAGAAGTGAAACCACCAGACATCCCCCAGCAGTGTCAGGAGGATCTGCCAGGCTGGAAGGAGGGACCCAACATGGGTACTCCAGCTGGGTGCTGGTGTGCCAGGGTACCACTGCCTGTGAGTGCCAGAGGGACAAGACCAGTCAGGACATGGGGCAGGTCTGATGACATTTTGAGGTGTGCAAAGCTTCCCAACCTCCCCATCCTGTAGCAACAGCCTGAGTTTGGGTAATTTTGGGTGCTCCAGCCCAGCCTGTTGAACACTGGGAGGGTGATAAAGCAGTAACAGCCCTGCATGCCCAGAGCTGGGCTCCCGTCACAACCAGGGAGAAACACAAGGAAATGAGGAAAATTAAACTGCCAGGGAGGGACATGCAGTGCTGAGGTCAACCAGTGTCCCCTGGCACCTCCAGAGGATGCACTGTGCCCCACATGGAGCTTCCTCCAGCTCGTGGTTTCAGTACCAGGAGAGGGAGCCCCAGTCCCCAAGCCCATGTCCAGGGCACCATCAGCACCCCAAAATGTTGTGTATCAAGGCAGGTGGCAGGAACACCAGGCCAAGAACAACCATTATTCACCAGCAGACATTAAAAATTACTTATTTTAACATCAGAACTCACTGATCTGAGATATCATTTGGAGACCAGACCAGAAGCAGAACAAGGGGGAGAGAGACAAACCCAGGGAGTTGCTGCTCCCCATTCCTGCTCTCCCCATCCAGCAGGGATGCACAGCACTGAATCTCCTTGCCAAGCTGTGTCAAGCAAGAGGTTTGGATGAAAACCCCCTTCAAATTCATTCTCCTTCTCTGAATAGGATTAATTTTCAGCAGCTCTACCTGAAAATACCAGCCAGCACCAACCTGCAGGATCCCCCCCTTGTTGGTGGCACCTCGGTCATTGAGGCTCCCACAGAAGAACTGGAGGAAGGTGCTGGTGCCTGTTTGGTCACTAATACAGCAAGAAACAATCCCATATCCAGACTTCCCAGCCCATTCAGTACACTGTGCTACAGGTTTTCACACACTAGATGTCAGCAGAAGAACAAAAATAATACCAAGAGGTGCTGGTGCTTGGGCTTAAACCTGGCAGGGATTTCCACCAGCCGCTAAAACTCACAACTGACACCAACAAACCCCTTGCTGCAGCAATAACCAGACTGGGCAGAGGGTGGCAGGGAGAACCCACCCAGAGGAGAGCTGGTGCTGCTCCATGAGTCCTGGATGGGAAAGTAGCACTCCCAGACTGACTCTGTGTGTCAGCAAAACCCTGAGGCACTCACAGACAGCAAAATTGTACTTATTTTGCATGCACATTTTTGGTGGGGGGCAAATCTGCTGCTGGCCCAGGGCCCAGCTTTCCAGTAGAGCTGATTTAACCACCCAGTGCTGCTCCCCTGCTTCTCCTGCAGACGCCTTTGAAGCCAGGGATTATGCAAGGAGGCCTCAGGTACAACCTGCCCCTTTGTTCCACCAGCAGAACAAAAAATTACAGTACAAACAACCTTTCTACACCAGGAGAAATGGTCCAGTGTATCAGCTCTTGTATCTTTATAGTTGCAGCAACAAACTCAGACTGCAGCCCTTGCAGCAGAGGGGAATGAATCAGTGTGATAAACCATCCCAAGGCTGTAGCTGCTCCTCCTGAGCTGGGCTGGCACCCTCTCCCAGCAGCTTTTGGCCACTTTTTGGACAGGACTGAGAGCTCAGAGGTTTGAGGCGAATGGATCATTGAGCCCTGGGAAAAGCTCCCCCCCAAAATCTGCCCCAACAGACTCAGCTGTACTTTCATCACATTCTTAACTTGGGGCCACCTGCCTGGTCTGGGCAGGGAGCATCCACAGCACATCCCAAAACATCCATGTGGGGTTCCCAAACCCAGGGCTGGGTTGCAGCCCAGGGGTCCCCTTCAAGTTACATTGCTGCACAGAGATCCCCAACACTTTGGGGCATTCCTAGTTTTCCTTCTAGGCCACACTCTTACCCATAGCAGATAAACCACACCAAATGGCATTGCATGTAGGGTAGAGACAGCCTTCCCAAGAACACCCCAACATCAAATTTGCTCTCTTCCTTCCCCCCCTAGGCCACCTTCCATTGCTCTGGAAAACACAGCTTGCTCCTTGCCCCCAACATTCCTCCTCCTGGCTAATGCCCTGGAGATGGATGGGCTCTGCAGGCTCTCCCATCCCTACCTCTCCCAGGCAAATTGGTCTCCCCTTTCCCAGGGTCTAGGGTTTCAGACCCTCCCCACCCCAGCCCAAGGTGTCTCCCCGTGCACTGACCCTGCAGGACACAGTTCAAAGCCTCCAACAGGAAAAACAGGAAAAGCCACCCCTGCTCCCTGCGTTGACATAGTTTCGGTCTAGTTCTTGGTGTCAAAGGAGGTATTCACCTCCCCTCAGCTCCTGCTGCTGCCTGGTCCCGCTCAGCAGATGCCAGGAGGCCCCCAAGGGAGGACAACCACGTTCAGGTGTGGCCCCATTTTGAGTGGGGAGCACCTGATAGGTGCCATAAATCCCTGCCAGAGAGAGTCTGGGGGCACCAACCCTCTGCTTCATGATAGGAAGAAAATCCCATGTTTAACTGGGGTGTGCAGGGGGAAATATCTGCTCCCCTCTGTGACTTAGCACAGCCCAGGGAGGCACCAGAGCATCTCCCCACTGCCAAGGGACGGAGGGAACAGCAGCAAACACCACAGGGCTGCGGGTGGGAGACAAACCTCTGCTGGGTTTACAGCCAGGAGGTGGTGACTCAGCCCACACAGGGCAGGGATATTTGGGAAGCGTGGAGCCTCAGTGTCTGCAGCACCAGGATGGCCTCCAGCAGCACTGTGTTGAAGGGGAGCACTTGGGAACACACATGGAGAGCACGGTCCCACCACCACCAGCTTCTGGCTCTGGAGGAATCCAAGTGCAGGATCCTCCACTCTGCTCCATCCAGCAGGTGAGGTACCACGCTGTAGTTAAGGAGGAATTCAGAAACTCCTCCTGTCATCCTCCAGAGCACTGAGGAGCCCGCCCATGTCTCACTCCCTGACTTCCTCACTGTCAGCAGTTACCATGTACTTATCTCCCCTGGGCCGGCCCAAGCCTCGGGCCATGAGGTGGGGAGCAGATTTCCATGACATAAGGAGGCTGCATTTCCTGTTGAGCAGGTTCGTGGCTCTGCTCATCCACGGGGCATTAGGTGGTGCAGCCAGGATGGAGCAGGGCAGTGCCCAGGGAGGGGACCTGGCCCGTCTGTCATCACTGGGTCGTGTGGAAGGGTGACACACTGGCCAAGTCAGGACCTGGAAGCAGGTGCAGAAGGGCACAGGTCTCAGCACCCCCGTGAGTGTGGGGTCACACGGCATCCTGGCCAACACCGTGGCTCCAGTGATGCCTTCCCATTAAAAGATACTCCAGTGATAAACCATTGATGGCCTGGAGATCAGTGTCACACCCACCAGGGGCACAGGGGACGAGCAACACCCCCCAGCACCCAGCTGGGGCACCCCAAACCAAAGCTTCAGCCTTCCCAGCCTGCACTAAATGTTGTGTGAACACCCTCACAGAGATCCCAGCCCCACTTCTAACCCTTCACCTACTGAATTCCTACAGCTGCTCTGCAGATGAAGCAGCTCAGATCTGAGTAGCTCCAGCGTGGCCTGTGCTCACGAGAGGGGGAAGAGCAGGAGGGGCCCATCTGCAGAGCAGGGCAGGCAGCACTGCCTTTGAAGAACTTCACTCTGACTTTTGGCTTCTCAAAAACTCAACCACAGAAAAGAATTTTTCTCTCCAGGCCTTATCTGGCAGGGTCCTTGCCCTGAGGTCTCAGCTCCCAGCATAAAAGCAAGAAATGCTTCCAGATCTAATGCTGTAACTCCAAAGGGCAGATGCAGCGTGAGGTAAGCACATGCAAAGGTCCTTTCTGGCTCTGTCTGCCATGACCCATCTCCTCAGATGGCACCAGTTCCACCTCCAGACACTTTCCTGACTGCAGTTGCAGAAGATTCTCCAGCTTTCCGATGTCTTTTGCATCCTCCAGCTCTTTCCCACACCTCCTTCCCACTCCTTGCACTGCTGTTTGCTGTCACCAAATCCATCACCATCACACATGGCTGGAGATTTCCTGTGGGTCACAGACATCCTATTGTTGACCTCCTGCTCAGCCTCCCTGTCCAAGCACACACAGTCCCAGCACTCCACAGCATCTGTCCTTCAAAAACCACCTCCACAGAGTGCAACCACCTGGGACCTCCTGGCATCCACCACACAGTGACACAGGCCAGCACATCCACAGGTCAGTTCATCTGCTGGCTTTGTAACCAGACTGCAGTGGTGCCCAGGTCATGCCCAGACTACAGGCTAGACCAATCCCTGTCCTGTGCCAGCAGGGAGCTGGTACTTTCCTCCCAGATGGGGATGAGCCAGCCCAACCCATGCACTGGAGACGTTTCTCCAGGGCTGGTGGGACACAGAGCCATGGTCCATCTCTCAAGCCAAAATCAAGGCAATGCTACCATAATATACTGGTTTGGACCAACTCAAACACCCTCTTGAAGATCAAAGCAGCAGGGATGGCAAGGACATATTGATTCCACTCTAAGGTCATGCAGGGGTACTCAGGAGAGTGCCCCTTCCAGCCCTGCCCTGCTCAGAGCTGCTGACAGCAGCAGCTGGGTGACAAAGAGGTTGAAACAGCCCTTTCCACTCCCTCCCCCCACCATGGGGCAATGCAGCAGTGGCTTCACAGCTTAATGTGAACCAGCTTTGGCAAATATAATGAAATCATAAAAAGAGAGGAAGTCTTGGCACAAAAGCACTGGAGACTGATGCAACTGGACTTTCCTCTCAGCTAAACTGTCATGAGCAGTGGATGGACCCTGATTCCCATGGGAACTTATCCACTTGCTGTTTATCTTCAGTGCAATAAAAATGATATTAAAAATAATCTGTGCAGTAGAAGCAGTAGGAAAAAAAAAAAAAAGACACTTGATGCTGTTCCTCTCCTTTATCTGAAATGCTATAGCTGGGCTCTGGGAACAGGCATGTCCATGTGATTACAGCTCAGACACTCCCAGACCTGTCTGGAACAGAAACTGAGATGAAACTGTCCTTCCAAAGGGCTGCAATGTTTTTGTGAGGGTATTGAAGCAGCAGGTATGGTGCTGCCATGTCTCCCTGGCCCCACATCTCCTTGGCTCTGTTCTGCCTGGGAGAACAGATGAAAATATCAAAAACCACAAGGCATTAAGGTATTGCATTAAAAGGCAGCCCTATAAAAACCTAAATGCTGCAGGAAAGCCCAGTTTTGTCACATTCAAACACTGTCCAAACTTCATAACAGAGGAAAAGCTGCTGTAAAACACTGAACTCAAGTGCCAGGGGGACAGGGCAGTGCTGGGGCTCCAATCCCACCCCCAGACAGGGCTCTGTGACAAAGGTGCTTCTCCAGGCTGGTTTGCTGAAGAAGTTTTGAATTAAAACTGGAATGGGGGAAAGCAGGAGGCTTGGGAACCTCTGCAAATCAAAAGTGGGGAGGGAGCAAGGTGCCAATTCATCCTTGCACTGAGCCTTGGGTTCAGGTCTGCCCCAAACTCTGTAGTTTTCCTGGGCACTGCCTGGCTGGGCAGCGCCTTTGCTGTCACATAGTGAAGTTTTTTTCAGTCATCATTCACTTTTACTCCTTTTTACAAGTTTTAGTAACACTCCCATAAACAGGTTTTTAATGCAATCCTTTTTCTCTGACACGCTGCACGTTAAAGATTAGCAGAGGCTTTTTATGGCAGGTAATAAAGAACCTTGATGTCAAATATTTTAACAAGCCAAGTGCTCCATGGGAAAAGCCCAAGGGGCTCCAAATACATTTCTGCTCTGCAGCCTCTGTCAGGGAGAGGGGGAAGAGAGTTTTCTGGGAAAATGTCTCAGATTTTATCTGTTTTTTGGAAAAGAAGAACAAAGTGGTTTCAACCACTCTGCTGAACTCGGGAGCAGTTACCCCACGCTTCCCAGCCAGGCGTTTCCCGTGCTCCATGCAGAGCTGCCTGTTCCCACCAGCATCTTCAGGGATCTGCTCAAGGGAGGCACTACCTTAAGAAAAAAGTGAATTTAGGTTTGCCTTTTGGGAGCTGCAGTTTGTTTTCCCCAACACTTCCTCCTGGACCTGCCTGCAGCCACACAGGAACGAGCAGCAGGTTGATGCTACACACACCACGGGACCTCCCAGGACCCAACAGGGATAAATCCATGAGGGGGTTTTCTTTCCCAAGTGATGCTGCCAGCTGGAGGCATCACATCCCTTGGCTGCAGGCAGTGAGGAGGAGGAGGTGATGAACCCCAGCACATCATCACACCAACCCTCCTAACACACACAGCAGAGAAAATGCCACTTGCCAGGGCATGGGAGACTCAGCCCAGTGACAACCATGGAAAAGAGCCTCTGCTGCCTTTTGGTTGGAACACATTGGATTCCTGATGGGGAAAGAAGGGCTTGGCAGCCCTGCCTGCTGCTCTCCACAGCCTCAGCACCTCCCTGTCTTCCCTGCTCCTTTGCAGGATCCCTGATGGGTACCGCGTGTGGAGTAGCATTCCCACAGCATCCCCCCCTGGTCCCAGGGTGGAGGGGAGACGCTGCCGAGCATCACATTGGATTTACAGACAGGAAAACTGGGCAGCCGCCATCCCAAAAGCATTCGGGGGTGGGCTCTCCGCCCCCGCACAGGATTAGGTTTGCGCGCCTCTCTCGCTGTCAGAGGGGGCTGCAGCCTGAGAAACCAGGAGGGGTCACAGGCACACGAGAGCAGCCCACGCAGTCACCGGGGCAGCTGCCAAAATTAGCGCTGCCCACGGATTGAAGGAGGAAGAGCCTCATGCCATTCCCCAAGAGCCCGAACGCTTTTTCCTGTTCCCTTTCTCCTCTCTTCCCACACACTCCTGTCCCTCCTGGCCGAGACAGAGCGCTGTGAAAGGGCTCACCCCGCAGAGCAGGAGGGTTTGCAAGCGCTGCTCTGGCTGCTCACAGGGGCAGGGAAGGAGTCCTGCAGAGCAGGATAAATGTTTGCTAGTGAGACAAGGTCCTGTGCTGACACTGCCTGCAAAACCGTAGGATCACGGAATCATTAAGGCTGGAAAAGACCTCTATCATCAAAACCTGCAGAAGCCTCACTGCACGTGGACACCCCACTGCAGTGCCACGAGACCCTCGGTGCCCTCCCTCCTCCTTCCAGCCCTGCTGAAACAAGCAGAGCTGTTTCTTCACTTTCCCATGACCAGATTCTCCTGAAAACAGCAGAAAACACATATGCTGATGGTAATTAATCTGACAAGAAGTCAGGAGACACAGATTAAATGTCTCATATCACTGGGGATCAGGGATAATTGTAAAGATAGGCTCTGTTACAGAGTTGGCAGACAGTCTCAGTGTGCATTTAGGGGAGATGGAAGGAGAGATAACCAGCCTGCACCTTGGGATTCCCCACAGCCTCTTAGTGGTGGTTCCCCAGCACTGCTGGAGCACACACAAACACTCCTTCATCCCAGGTTTGGGTTGCAGGGCTCCCCATCCTCCTGGGATATCAGACAGGCAGGTAGATGGATCCAACACACTTTGGGGGAGTGTGGGGACGTGGGCACACTCCTGGGAAGAGGGAAGGCATTTCCAAAAGTTCTTAGCACTGGGCCATCCCTGGTCCCAGTGAGGTGAATGACAGCAGTGGGACAGAGGAGTTATCCAGGTACTGAACTCCAGTGATGGTCCCCCCATGTCCAATCCCTCTGGAGACCTGAAGGTCTCCCCACTCAGCAGATGGAACCACCTTCCTAAGGCCTCTGCAGGGTCACTTATCTCTCTCCACATGCTAATCCAGGCACTTCCATAACTGCCATATACACACACACACACACATATATATATATGGTTTGGAAAAATGCAGCCACAGCCCAGCACTGCTGCAGCCAAGTTTCTTTGGGAGCAAGTCAGCAGCCACCACTTTCTCTGCCATCCAAGTCCCACATCACAGGTCTCTACAGATGGTTCTGATTAAGCTGATTTCTCCCAGCACCTGAACAGTCAAGAACACACTTAGAAGTTGTATTACATGACAGCCTTCATGAAGCCTTCAGCACCTGCTTCAGGCCAATCTGAGGGAGCCTGTAAAACCCCCCAGGCTGTGACAGCAAAACAAGACTTTCTGCTTTTGGCCTTGGTGCCAGGTAGGTGCTCTGAAGGTGGACATGGAGGAGTTGGGCTGTTTGAGAACCTGTTAAAAGCAGCACAGTCTTGGAAATGGCAGAAAGTGCTTTTGAAGAAAAGCAAGTTGTAGATGATGCAGTGTTTGCATAATGAACAGGAGCAGAATATGACAACTGACCCTCAGAGGAGCAGAGAAATGGAAAGCTCTGTCAGGAAAAAGATTTTCCAGCAGCATGAGGGAGTTGAATCCTGGAAGGCTATCAAAAACCACCATGGGAAGGCAGCAAGAGGAACACAGTGAGCTGCCAGAACTCATTGCAAAGATCAGGCAGCTTGGAGGCACCACAGCTGGAGCCCAGCACCATCACTGGACTCCACCAAATTCTTACTGGTTCTCACTGCCCATCTCCAACACAAAACAGCTGAGACACCTCTCCCTGCAGCCTGAGGTGGTTGCTGAACTGCTGGGTTCATGCACAAGGGAAATGCTGTCCTTGGGAACTCACCCTGCACCTTCCCTCAGGACCTCAGACCCTGACCTGTGTCACCAACCTGCCTGAGCAAATGGGCCTGTGTCACACATGGGCTGTGGCTGGTGGTGGGACAGCTCACGTGGCCAAAAAGGACCTGTCCTGTTCAGACAAGCAAAGAATCACTTTGCTCCTTACCTGCCTTCACTCCCCTCTCTCATATCCCTTTTTGCTGGGGCAAAGGCAGGATTTCCGCCCTTAGTTCAAATCCACAAGACAACCCTGGTTGCTCCCAGCACCACTCACCAGAACAGACCTTGCTGGTTTCTAGTAAACCCTTGCTATACTTGTCAGAGGAAAAAAATGCCTTCCAGATGGGCTTAGAAAGTGAGAGCTTCAGAATTTGAGCCTTTTTTTTTGCATACACACAAAATTGTACAATAAATATAAACACTGCCCAGAGCTGTCCTCAGCCCCTGGTTTGGGGGTTTGGGTGATAAGAGGATTTTGAGAATTCAGCATCACTCAGTCTCCCACTGATTCTACAAAGGGACATTTTTATTTCCTTGGAATAAAACTAGTGGCCAGATTTTAAATTGCCAGCAGATGGCAAGAGAAACAGTGCATGAGCTTCCCACACAATATAACTTCTTGCACTGAAGTATTTGGATCCAAAGGAATTTGTACTTATTGATGGTCTCCCAGCAGTCCAGTGCTTCCAGTTTAACACTGCCTTTGCAGCTGGAGGGCTCTGTGCACATCAGCTGCCCAGGACAGCCCTCTCCTCTCCCCATGCTGTGCCCACCTGAGACAGGCACAGGTGTCCCACATGGACATATATGTAGATATATGAAATAGATGCTTAGTAACCCATTTGCAACTGCAAATCATCCTTTCAGGATAATCCATGCAGACTTTGCAGCCAGCATCCATAATCCCACAACCCATCCCCTGGTCCTGCACCACCACTGCTTTGGCCGTGTCTTTTGGAGGACTTTGCCTTTTTAATCTGAAGGAAAGCTGAGCTTGGATCAGAGATCAGAGGGGTTGTGCTGTAGCTGTGCAATTTGAGGTTTACTGAGGCTGAGCAGACCCTGACAGCAGAGACGTGTCCCTGAACAAACCAGCCTGGGCTGTGGCTCAGTCTCAGAGATCTGTGGCTGGTTTAGGGTTTGAGGTGGCTCCTCTCACCACAGCTCTCCCTTCCTGTTAATCAGTATGGGGATAAACTGACCTCACTGCAAATGGAGTCAGTGGCATTTGGATCTCCAAGTTATTCAGGGCAGCTGCTGCTTGGCATTAGCTGGAGTAACCTATTGATTTTCTTTCCTCAGGGCTGGCAGGATTTCTCTTCCTTTCACATCAGTGTCTGCAAAAAGGCAGAAATTGCACTGGCAATGCTTCTGAAAGGAAAACTTCCTGTGGAAGGGCTGAGCAGGGCTCAGAGGTGACAGTGGATCCTCCATCCTGGCAGCCAAGGCTGTTAGACAGGCACATCCCACTCCCCAGCACACAGAGAAAACTATTCCTGTCTTACCCACAACTTCTCTACCACCTCAAACATAGGATAAGCATCTGATCTAAAGCAGAACTTAATAAAAGAACTAGAAAGGGGTTTCTGAATGTTACACTTGAACACAAGAACGTTTTTGTGGACATCAATGCCATTATCTTTCCTATTTTATAAAAAAAGTGCACAGTAAAAATTATCATGTCATTGAGAGCAAGCAGGAGATGAAATCCCTTCCCTTAAACACACACCTTGTCCTCTTCAATGACACTCTAGTGGAATAAAAGGAACCTAGCCTGACTTGGCATCCCCTGACCCCCTGTCCCTGTGCCAGCAGAACCACCCTGTGGCACCATGCAGGGACCACTGGCACCCTTTCAGTGGGCAGCCAGAGAAATGGTCTTCCTGGCACAACCTCCTCCTCACAGTCATGCCCAGACACATGAGCAATTCAGACCTGCACTTTCTACCAGCATGGAAAGGAGCGAGGGCACAGCAAAGTGAGCACCTGCCTGGCCAGGAGGGGAGAGGGTTGGCAGCACCCAGGTCTGATAGCTGGTAATTACACCCCTCCCTTTAAATCACTGGCTAATTTGTTCCTGCTGCAAGATAACCAGACAATGTGACTTTAAAGCTGCCTAGAAGGCAGAGTAAACCTTCCTGTTGGGCTGGGCTTTCTGAGCCCTTATTGTCTCCTGGGTTTTGGTTGGGTTTTTTTTTCTGTTCAGGTGCTTTATTACTTTGGGCAGGGGCCAGGCCTCCTGTCTGCCTAGGGCTTCTCCCCCTTGAAGTTTTCTCTCCCTAAGTGCTGAGATGGAGAGGTCAACCAAACTGAAAAAAACGCCACAATTAAAACCAGAGGTCAGCACTGTGCTCTGGGCATCCAGGTCCTCCAAGGGAGGGCTGAGGTTCAGCCACTGAAACCAGGAACCTGCAGAACCTGCTGGCTGCAGTTCCCAGGGACATCTCCAAGCTGATTTTTCCTCAAGAAGCACCTGTACAGGTGATGCCCCCTGACCCAAACCCTCTGCCCCCTGCCTGCAAAGGAGAGACCATCCACCTTGGAATTGCAGCACAACCACTGCACACAGCATTCCTGTTCCATTCCCACTTCTGGGAACAAGCTCCACCAGTAAAGCACCCTCACAACGTTGTTACCCTGGCTTTGACTACAGCCAGGACAAACCATGAGACCAGGAGCATCATAAAACCAGCACATAAAACCCTTCAGGACCTGCCTGCCCTTGCCTTCCATCCAGCCACTGTCCCAGCTCACTGAGATTTTCTGCTCCCTTCACATAGAGGCAAGAAAACAAGAGTGAACCAGCTTCATTCACATGTGCTCAGCAGCCTCTCAGTGAGGTAGGAAAGTTTTGCTGCTCCTGTTTTTTGAAAAAAAATACACTGAGAAAGCAGAGAACTCGCCCAAGGATGTGCAGAGTTAACAGTGGGCCAGGGCAGTGGAGGTGCTGTCCCACTACTGGCCCTCCAGCAGTACTTTCTCCTCTAAAACCCAGCACAGAAAGGAGGACAACAAACTCCCAGACAGAGTTAGAGACCCAATATTGATCAGAGCTGAGCACAAAACAGCTTCCCTGTCTGTATACTTGCGAGATCCTGCCCAAATCAGAGTGAACTGCTTTTTCCTGATAGCCAGATGGCATCCTGGCCAGGGCCCAGCCGGGATGGCACAAGGATCATGGGGTCAGCTACACTCAGCTGTGCCCAATCTGCCTATTCACAGACTGTGCAGCCACAGAAAATGTCCCCAGGAAGGTCTTTTCCAGGCTGGCCAGTAGATGGGGATGGAAGATCAGCCAAGGTCTGATCCACGGGGCACCCGTGTCCCTCCAGCCTGGTGTGTCCCGATGGCTGTCAGGGCTCAGGTGGCACCGGTGGCTGCACTGGCCATGCCTGGGGCAAGGCAGAGATGGGGTTCAGACAGGGGCTGCATGACTTGGAAGTGGAGAAAACCCCCAGAGTTGAAGTGCAAGTGTATGGTATAAACCCTAAAATAACTCCACCAGACGTCCCTGGGGCCTGCCTGTCCCCCACAGTCCAGGATGGGGAGACCTGTCCTCACCATGGATGTCCCCACTGCCTGCTGGGGAGGTTGAAGGGGACCAGAGGGCAGGTCCAGCACCTCATCCTGCCTGCAGCACCACTACCTGGTGGAACTACCACCAAGTGCAGCTCCTGATGGGAAAGAGAGCCCCAAAAGCCCATCATGTGCCCCTGCTTGCCTGGACCTGCTGGCTGAAACCCCCCTGAGCACACTCAGACCCCCAGATCTGCACACAGCACCCAAATCTACATGGAAGGAAACCCCAAGAAGAGCCCAGAGACACAGAGAAAACTCCCTCAACTCAAAGAGCTCTGTCAGGTTCAGCTCTGCCCCACGAAGGGTGACCAGCTGTGCTGGATTCCCCCAGGATTGTCCCCTTCAGGGTTTGCTCAGTGGGTGACCACGGTCAGTGAGTGGAATGGGCAACAAGAAATGACAAGAGACTTCCCAGCAAGGCAAAGGGACATGTGGGTTTCTGTGGGGTGCTGGTGCCAAAGGCTTCCCCCACCAGAGCCAGGCTCCCAGCTCTGAGCAAACCCCGGAGCCGCCTGCTTTCACCCTCCAAACTAAAGAAACAGGAGCGAACAATGAGCGACACTCAGTGCCCTGCCCCGAGCTCTGCCGTGTCAGGAGCCTTCATTATGTCCATGTGTAATTATACCATTAATTACTGACCATAAAGCTCTAAAGAAAACAGACCTGAAATGAATCTAGCGCTGGTGCAAAGTCCTGAGAGATAACTCTGTGGCTGCTAAGGTGATGGAGACCGAGCTGCAATTTCTAAACCAAAATTGAATTTGCAATTAGCTCGCCTTGCTGCCTAAATCCGACAAAAGACCTTCCTGTATTTAATCCTGAGAAGGGATGTCTCTGAGCTGCCATCAAACCACAGAGGCTTACAAAAGCCAACTGGAGCAGAGCGGAGGGGCCAGAATCCCAAATGTCTCTTTGGGCTGAGCAAGGCTCTTGTTTGAGTTTGGATTTGCTGCACACTCAATGTACATCTCCGAGCAAGCCACTTAATCTGACCCTGGCCCAAAGTTTAGCTGTCTGTCAAATGTTAGAAAAGGGCTTTGTCTCCCTCACAAGGACTTGGAGGTTTAATTACCGGCTGTGCCAAGATGCCCTTAGGTGGAAGCTGCAATGCAAATGCAAAGTATCATTATTAGAGCTTAGCAAATAACTCAAATGTTTTTCTGCAGCAACTCCCTCGAAAAGAAATTAGATTCCTTTCTGGTGTGTTTGGGCGTCTTTCCAGGCTCCCTTGTTGTGACACTTGTGAGCGAGCAGAGAACTAAGAATATGAAGGTAATTCACCAAAAGTCAATGCCCAGCTCCTAAACCTGAGCCTTAGCACGGAGCCTTGCTGCTGGCACAGCCCTCCTCCATGAGCCCAAATCCAGCCCCAAGAGAGCAGGTCATGGGGCTGCACCCAGGCAGGGTGTCCCACTGACAGATCCAGCCCATCCAAACAGGCCAGGGTGTCCCACTGACAGCTCCAGTGATCCAAACAGGCCAAAACCCCTCAGGGATGTGCAGACATCAGCCTTTGCCTTCTGCACCAGGTCCAATTCAGACCGACCTGGGTACTTTCAGGGCCTTGCTGAGCCAGGAGGGCATCAAGGATGAGAGAGATCAGGGAGAAAAGCTTTGCCAAAAACATTTTCACAGGAAGCCACACATCCCAATCAGCTCATGCTATGCAAATCCCAATGATTTGAGCCATTTCACACTCGCCTCTGAAAAGTCTGGGACAAACATTTGCATCATAAATTCTTTGGGATGGCTATTCCCTGGGGCTGAGCAGTTGCCATAAAGCTCCAAGAGTTTATGAGGAGCTGACAAAACCTCCCAGCTCCTGCTGTAACCACTCAGTGCCTTCCTCAGGCCCATGTGCCGGGCTGTGGCCACCGAGTCCCAGCCCATGGATGTGCGGGAACATCACCACAGCCCTGACCTCCCTGACAGCCTCGTGTGAGTGGGAACAGTGTGGAGGAACATTTTCAATTAGCTTTACAGAAAACATTTGCCTGAAACTGGATGCTGTGTGAAACTCCTGAACTCTCCTTTTTCTTTCAGAGCTGGGAGCGAGAGAAGGGGTTTGGGGGGGGTGGAAATTGGAAGAGCTTTTTATTTATTCGGATCTGAGCTGTGCAGCTTCAGAGCACGTGTGGTTTGGCTGACCAGAGCCAGAGTGGGATTAAGAAGCCGGCAGCTCCTGCTGTGCATCCAGGCTGCTCCATGGGACTGGACCAGGACACAAAAGCAGAGTATCTGTGCTCATGGAGGAACCAGTCCTTGGGCTCAGCCCTCACAGTGCATGCATGTCATAGAATCACATATGGTTTGGGTTGGAAGGGACCTTAAAGCTCATTTTGTTCCACCCCCTGCCATGGGCAGGGACACCTTCCACCAGCCCAGGTTGCTCCAAGCCCCATCCAACCTGGCCTTGGACACTTCCAGGGATGGGGCAGACACAGCTTCTCTGGGCACCCTGTGCCAGGGCCTCCCCACCCTCACAGGGAAAGATTTCTTCCCAACATCTAATCTAACCCTGCCTTCTATCAGGGCAGCCATTCCTCCTTGTCCCATCACTCCAGGCCCTTGTCCAACATCCCTCTCCAGCTCTCTTGGATTCCCTTCAGGCACTGGAAGGGGCTCTAAGGTCTCCCTGGAGCTGTCTGTTCTCCAGACTGAACACCCCCAGGTCTCCCAGCCTGTCTCTGTATCAGAGGGGCTCCAGTCCTCTGTGTCCTGTGTGAGCCACCACCCTGACACAAATCACCTCACTGGGTGCTGGTGCTGAGATATGGATTCAAAACAAAAAGTGCAGCAGGAGGGCAGGAGCTGGACCTGCCAGACAACAAACAGCTCCTGCACCCCAACAATTTCCTCTTACCCCGAGGCCAACCCTTCCGTGCCTAAAGCCCTGATCCTTCCTTTGGCTCTGACAAACACTCCTTGGTGCTCAGGAGTCAGATCACCCTCAGTGCTGATTCCGAGATGGTGTGTCCAGACAAGGGTGCCCTGCCTGGTGTGTTGCTCTCTGTGCTGGCCACCACACAGTCACTCCTCACCCACCACAGCTTCCCTGTGCCCTGATACCAGCACACGCTGTAGCACCATTTATTCCATCTAATTAACTTCTCCTTCCCTCTGTGGCTGATTTCTGCACTGTCAGGGCTCCACGACCTCTCCAGCCCATTGAGCTGCCAGCACAGCCTTTTGTTTCAGCACTTGCCTCTCCCTTTGCAGCCAACAGCCCAATTTGCTCCCGTTCCCCTCAAAACAGAGTTACTGGAACCAGCTACAGCACAGCAAACTGAGCTCCTGTCCCACCGTGAACTCCTCTGAGGTTTTCTTGTTTGTGTTTTCATTTGAAACAGCAGCAATTAGGAAAACAGCAAGAGCTTTTATTTAATTTGTTTTTCCTCCTTGGCTGGGCGTTTCCTCCCCAGACACCACCCTGCAAAGGTGCCTCAGCCTCCACACGGCTCCGCGGGTTCCGAAACACTCACTGCCCTCATTGCAGAGCAGAAACTCTGTTGAGGAGAGATAAAGACAGAGGTCTTCATCTGCGGCTGTCAACTTTGGCTGCATCATTTTGGACTCTTTGGGTGTGATTTTCCACCAGTCCTGACCTTCCACCCTCTTGCTGAGAGCTCTAGACCCCACTTTTCCCTTTGGTGTTCCCAATGTGTGCCTGATCCTCTCCCTGCAGATATCCTGACGCCTGTGTGGCCCACGCCTGCACTCCCAGCTGAGCCACAGCCTCTGCAAATCCCCCGTGGCTGAGGCACGTGGTTTCTAAAAATCTGTATCTGCCACGCAGACTGTGCTGATGTGAAAAAGTAAGAGCGTTTGTAATTAAAGAAACCCATTGCAAATTACTTAACAGCACAAGCTCACACCAAGGCCAAGGCTATTAACAGTCTGAAGTTGTTCAGCCAAGCCACACTCAAGCTATGACAACTCAAAAAAATAAAGTTAATAAAATATCCTTGAAATGAAATGCAGGTCATGTACTTGACCTGCATATTTATAAAAGCTGAGCCTAATCCAGCCAAACTTTCTCCAGAGTAAAAATCTTGCTGGTCTTTGATCCTGCCTGTGCCTCCTCAGGGAATATCAGTTTTCTTTCAGCAAAGTTAGATGGGATTAAGAGTCACCTTAAAAGGAGCAGGATCTCCACTGGGTGGGGAAGTGACTGGGAATTGTCCCTGTGCAGCCGCGGGAGGCTGAGCGGGCACATCCCACACCACGGGGAGGCTCCCGGGCACGCTCTGGGCACAGGTTTGCAGCACTTCAGGCAGCCAAACTTTACACCCTCCTGCCTGAGGTCTGGGCTAGAGCAGCACCTGCCAATCCAGTGTCAAAATCCACAGTCTGGTGTTAGAAGCACAGAGCCTCTCTGCCCCCAGGGCTGGCTCAACCTGCTGAGTCCGGCCTAGAGCCTCATGGCAAACCCTTCTCTTGGCAATTCGTTTGTCCAGCACTGGATAATGAGGTTTCTGCAAAGATCCTATCTTGCACCCTAACCTTAAGGAATCCCCCTTGCTTCAGCAACAGCAGGAATGAAGGTGAGGAGCATCCCTGGAGCTTCAGGATGGAGGCAGCCGCCTCCTGGATCCGATTATCCCCGGCTGCTGCTCCAGCTGTGCTCACGCAATGCCACAAGGCTCCATTTCCAAAAAACACAGGGACCCCCCTGGGTGATGGGGTTTGTGCCTCCTCCCCTGAGAGCCTTGAGGAGTGACATGAGCTGCAAGGCCCCTCGGGTGCCAGAGCACCTGGGGGGCTGTAAACCCCAGGGGTGGTCAGCAAGCTCCCTCCCAGCAAGGCGAGGGATTTGGCACGGTGGGTGTGAAGGAGTGTGTCACAGGCCAGGGGATTAATGGCCTCAGGGAGGGAAGAAAACTCTTTGAGACATCAGTGCTTGGAAGTGTAGGAAGCTCCTCTGCAATACCAGGGGTTGAGACTTTCTCCATGTGTTTGCAAATATAAATACTTGTGCAAACACAAGGGAAACCGCAGATATTATCCACCCAAAAAATTGCCCAGGAAGTGGCTCCAGAGATTATCATCTTGGCTATGGAGTAGTTGGAAAATGTGGTTTCATGCCAACAGAACCGGTGGTCTCAAAGTGTTGAGGTCAAGAGGGGGGAATGAAAATGGAAGAAACATTGTGATAAAACCAGTATTATAAAAACCCCTCTAGTCTAGACTGGGGCCTGCATGGGGTGTCTTAAACTCCCTCTCTTCTTTCTGGTCAACAAACACCATTGCTACAGAGCTCCATGAGAACCAAAGCAGTGGCACCAAGTCCCAGTTTGTCCAGTGCACATCCCCAGTCTGAGCTGGTGTGACATTGGCCCCAACTTGCTGCTACCACCAGCCCAAGCAGCAGCCTCTGCTCTGTCTGTCCTGTGCTTCCTACAAGAGCCCAGTCACACGCACTGGGTGATATCTCCCTTCCAGCCCGGCTCACAAGGGACATCTCACTGCAGCAAACACCATCTCAAAGTCTTTGCAGTCCTTTCAGTAAGGGCTGCCAGGGGGGATTCAGCCTCTGGCTCTCCTCCTGATTTTCAAATCCCTCCCTCATCATCCAGTGTCCCTGTGTGAGTCAGTAGGATGATGAAAACAATCCTTCATCCCTCTGGCTGTGCCTTTGCTCTCTGGAGACAGCGGGTTGAATGCTGTCACCACACAACTATGCAAGTTGCTCGATGCCTTGGCTGCAGAGAGAACACGAAGTGAGCAAGTACCACAGAGGCTGAGAAATCAGGAGTTGAGTCCTGGGTGATGAGCACACACACACTCAGCAGTCAGCACACAGGCCATTCAGCACACAGGTTTCTGCTTGCAGGCATGAGGGTATCCATGGGCTTCCAGAGTTTTCGCTCAGCAGTCTGGTCCAAATCTATCTATGCTCTGCTCTCTGATCTTTTCCATCCCTTCCTCTCTGCTTTCATTCTCTATTTTAATATATTATCTATTTAAATGTATTAAAGCATGAACTGTAACCCTCCCATGTGCATTCTAACCCACATCCATCCCCTGGTCTCCACTCCAGCCTGGGGCTGGTGCATTGCAGAACAAAACACCAGCTCCAGCTCTGCTCACTGTGGAGAGAGGAGTCACAGGGTGCTACAAACAAGGAGTCAGATTTCTCACCTCCTGGAGACAATTGTGACCCAGAGCCACCTGGGCAGGAAGGGGTTTGGGGTGGTGAAACCATCCATACAAGGCTCAGGGCACTGAGCACTGGTGCCAGTTGGCTACAAGGGACCTGTTGGGCAGAGCCAGGCTCCAGCCAGGACCTTGTCCAGCCTGGGGACACTGGGACACTGCAGCCACCCCCTCCTCAGGAATGATGGCACAGGTACTCAGATGCTTGGAGAGACCAGTGACCTCGCTGCCCAGCACACCACAGGGACAAGCTAATGGACATGGGGAAGCTTCTCCACCGAAAACGGGACTTTCAGCAGGCCCAAGTCCTGGTTTAATGGTCAGAAGGAAGGCAGGGATTTGTTTGCAGTTACACAAGAAGTTTGTGGAGAGGAAACGAGCCCAATTTTTCCAAGTCCTTGATTATCCCCCGAATAACGGGATGCACAGCACTTCCTGTGCAGGCCACAGAGATGCTCGGAGGCGGGAGGTGCCAGCTCTCTCCCTCCGAGGTCAGGGAAACGCTGGAGGCAAAGAAATCCTCCCCCTGCTTTCCCACCTCTCCTGACAGAGCACAGGGAGCTGTGGGCAGGGGGCTGCCCCTCTGCACCCCAGGGCCCCACAGAGCCCCATCCTGAGGCGTGGAGCTCTCCAGCCCCAGCATTATATCGGGATGAATCACTCGCTGACCTCTGCCTTCCGCAGTGTTCGGTTTCTAATTTTATGGGCTGTATCAACGGGGTTATTGAATCCAGATGTCTGCAAAATGCAACTGCAGCACACAGAAAGCCACAAGGAAAGGCGTTGGTGGCGAGGACCAGGGCACGTGGTGCGTTTTTCATAAGCAAACCCTGCCTGAGGAAGGAGAGGAAGGCACCTCCTGTCCCCCGCCTGCTCAGGGCTCTACAGGAGTCAGTGGGACACTGGGATTTCCACAGGCCATCTTGCCTTTCCCCCAATAACTTCTCCTTGCACTCCCTTTTCCTGAAAGCATCTTTCCCCCCAGGCAGCAGCTGAACAGTCACATCAGGCTCAGGCGGGTCCCACCTGGAGAAACTTTGGGAGATGCTGCAGAAACATGGATCCTGTGCAGCCTCAGTGCATTGGAGAGGACACGGTGCTGCCTTGGGACGAGCACTGGGCTGGAGCAGAGCTTCAGCTTTCCCAAACTGGGCTCTCCAGCACAGAGCAGTCCTGGCATGAGCCAGCCATGGGTGGCAACCCCTGACAACCGTCTGGGATGGGCATCTGGTTTGCATAGAGCACAGCTGGTCTGGAACAACAGGAGTGCATTTGTCCCTGCAAGGGGAGAAGTACAGGGGGAAAAAAAAGAAAAAGAATATCCAGACCTTGCCTAAACTTCAAAGAGAAACCTGCTGAGTGACCTGCCTGCAACGGGGCTGTTCTGCCCTGATAGGAACCCACGGCATTGCCTGAGCTCCATGGGTGGGTCCTGAGCATTGACACAACATGGGATCAGAGGCACCAGGTGATGGAAAGGGTTATTTATTTATTTATTTGATGTTTTTAAAGACCTTCCTACCCTTCCCTTCTCTGCAGCTCTGACATGGTAGACCTGATCTGAGCCTGTCTGGGCTGGGGATTCCCAAGAGCTGTGTGTGGATGCAAGGACAATCCTCCAACAGCTTTCTGCAGCACTGCAGGCCCTGATCCTTGGTCTGAGAACAAGCCACGTTGTGTCCAGGACCTAAGTTAACAGTAGCAAACCATGACCCAAATAACTGCACTTTCTGCTTAAATCTGTTGTACAGAGACCCAAAACAAATCATTCACTCCCAGGTTTTAGTTCACCTGACATCGTGCAGTGAAATCTCCACCTTCATGAGAAACACTGACTTCCAGGTGGGATGTTCCTAGTGGTGATTTGCTTCATGCTAACTGAAAAAAAAACAACAACAAACCCCTACTTGGCTCTAGATACCCAAAAGTGACTGCAAACTGCTGTCAGGAGATGACAAATTTGACTGTCTTGTCCATACTTTGGCCTCCAGTCCTCCTGAATAAGCCCCCAAGAGACATCTGCCTTCTTCAGAGAGGCCAGCACTGGTCCTTTGCAAGGCTCACAAGAGGTGGAAAATAGACCAGAGCTTCATTCTGAACTTCTCCCTGGCAATGCCAGAGTGGCTGTGGGGAATTTTTCTGCACCCACCTGCCTTCCTACTGCTGTGGGGCTCAAACTGAGCCGAGACCTGGCTCGTAAAGGCCTCCTTTGCTCTCTCCTTTTCCCTGCAGCTTCCACGTCTCCCTGCTCAGGCCAGATGGAAGTTGTGCAGAGAAGCAGAGATCCAGGAACACATATGGGTTTTCTCATTTTCTACCTTGTCACCTTGGAAAGAGTGAAGTATAATATATAAAGCAGAGGGAGCTGGTAATAGTGCAGTTGACCTTCACGCTGGTATTCCGGCTGCACCGAGTCGCTCTTGCCCTTGGCTGCTCTTAGGGCTGCTCCTGCCTCACAGGAACCCAGAAAAGAGCCTTTTAGGGCAGTCAGTGGATCCAGGCTGATATTTCTCCCCTGCACAAGCCGTGCACACGCACTTTGAGAAAGCTCAGAAGACCTGCAGGGGATGAGTTTAACGTACGGATGTCGTGGTGCCAAGTTTCAGCCTAATGGGAATCACAACAGCTGACTTACAACACCACCCCCCCTTTAAAGTCAGGCTTTATGGGGAGGGAATCTCTGCCAGATCCAGAAACTATAGCAACTGCTGTAATAAAATAGCATTTCAGCATAAAGCTATTTTTACAGCGTATCACCACGTTCGTGGCATGGCAGTTCCCCGTGTTTTTCAGATGTCTGCTGCCAGAAGATTTAGTTGGATTAGTTTCTTAGTAGTTAAAGAGAGAAGGATCATATTGGGTTGTCATATACACCCCTTTCCCTGCAATGGGAAAAATTATATCCTATGAGGTGATTCATCAGGTATTGAATTAATATAACACTTGATCTTGACTGACTAAAAAGCCAAGTTTGCCTCAGGGCCCAAACCTGGTTGCATTGAAGTCAACATGACTTTTGCAACTGGCTTTGGTGAGGCAGCTACAATCCAAGCCACAATCAGACTCGCCTGAAGCCTAGAAACCCATATTCACACTCCTCACAATATAAGCAGCAAAGGTTACTATCTATAACACATTAAGGTTTATCTCAGCTCAGCTCAAGATGATGCAAATTTTACCACTCATTTGCATGGGGCCAAAATGCCAAACAAAGTCGTTGGACTTAATTCTGGGCGGCACCATTTCTTCCTGTCCTTCCAGTCCAATGTTTGCCTCTTCCACTGCTCTTTGGTCTTTTCTGTCGTAGGAAAATTTATTTCAATATTAATGGGGCTGGAAAAGATGGTCCTACGAGAAGAAGTCAAGTTTTACCAGTATCTAATTTTAAGTTTGCACCAGTGGACTGGTAAATTGGTCTTGCAAGCTTCACCACTGACAGCACAGTGGAGACAAGAAATTAAAATGAAAATCAAATTCTGTTTCAAAGAGATCCTGATATCAGATCCAATGCTACATTAAATGAATGCTCAGAGAACTGTTCTTTCCTGAGAACTCAGTGCAAGTGATCCTGGCATCTCTGTGAATATAAAAGACTGACATTCATAGCTTGAAACAGGTCTCTTCTGGCTGGTAAGCCAAGATTCCTTAGACCTGACCAGCAGCCTCCCCGTGTAGGCCAAGTCCCACGTCCTATATTTAATCCATGGGTTTAGAATTGGAGACCTACATGGTTTACCCCACTCTTGGGCCAGACCCTCTCTGTCAAAGCACCTTTTTATTAATCTGCACCTTCTCCCCACAATTAGCTTGGGGTTTTGTCATTTCATCAAGCAGTTTGGGCCCCCACCGTGGTTTGCTGAGGCAGCCCAGGTCTCCCCAGCCCTACTTCCTCTCCTCCCACCCTGGCCACTCTCTGCCTGCTGGAAGGGGTGCTCTGTACCCGTGCACCAGAACCCACAGGCACCACCTGAAGCCAAGGTGGCTTAATCAGGGTTGAGGTTTTGCACTCATCTCTCTTCAAGACCCATCTGAAGCTGTGGCCCACTGTGAAACTGCAGCTACTCCCATTTCCACTCCTGTAAGTCCAGCAGGGATAAAAAAACCAAATGAGATCAGAAGTGATCATCCACAGGAGAGAAACTTGGTGCTAACCTTTTGTTTCCCAAGTAATGTTACCAAGTGTAAGAGGCTTAAAGTGAGAGACCAAGTGCACACTAAACAGACAAAAGGACTGTGCCCCATTTGGTTTGGAGGGGCTCATACCTGCAAACAAGCACACCTTGGGCAGCCTGAGGTGAACAAACCTGGCCAACACCCTTCTGATTGTGTGGAACATACATATCCTGCTCAGCCTCTAAAATAAACCCATCCATGCCTCGCTGGGCTTAGGACTGGTGAGGGAAGCTGCTCTTTGCTGAGTGTTTGCTGGAGTCTTCTCTGCGTGGCTCGGTGATGGCGCTTACACAAATACTGAAACTCTGTGGGTGTCTGGGTGAGGAGTGACCCGTGGCTGTGGAGACTGTGTGACTGGAGCTGTGAAGGGAGGCATGTTCATCTCGGCTCTCTGAGCCAGACCATCCCATTCCTCACCTTGTTTACCCATCCAGGGCAGCTGTGAAATGCGAGTGGGAACCATTATACACCCACTCAGGACAGGCAGGAATGACAACACCAGGTGCAGGGCGATGGAGAAACAGGCGGGCAAACAGTTCCTCATCTGATACCAGGAATTACAGTGAACAGCCCGAAGGGCAGTGCCCAGTGTGGAAACAAATTAGGAGAACCCCAAATCTGCTCCTCCTGCGCTGGTAGGTCTGGGGAAAGCTGGGAATTCATGGTGGATCATAATCCCAACAGCAACTGCACAGCTTGTGGCCATCCACCACCCAAATTGCCTTTCCTCCCTCAGCTTTGCCATCACTCTCCCACTTCTCAGCACAAGCTAAAGATCAGACACTGTTCCATGACAGTGACAGCACCCTCAGCACACTGGAGGATGAGTAACACCTGAATGCACCCAGAATTAGAGGCATCTTTCCACAACATCAACCTTCACCCCAGTGTTGGTTTGCCACTATCTTAAAACTTGCTTATAAAACTTGCTTGCTGACCAGGGTGTGATTTGAGTCTTCCTTAGGTGATCTGATGGAATCAGAAAAAGAATTCAAAGGAAAAGGATTCAAAAGAAAAGGATTCAAAGGAATCAGGGGATTCCTTTGAAGACAGAAAGTTTTATTAAGAGTTAAATCAGAAGATGATGTATCCATTGATCTAAAAGCTCTCTATACCAAGAGATTCAATTCATTTGAAAGCTGTATTCATACTTTACAAAGTGACCTGCCCATACATAAAGCTGCAAAGTGGATGTCTGGGAACTCATCTCCAGCTGGTGAAAAACAGCTCTGCTCTGAGTGACTGTGACAAAACTGTGCTGATTTACCCCAGGCAAAAATCTGGCTGCTTCACAGAAATGGACCTGTCCCTCCAAAATTCATAACAAGGCCGATCACCCAGACTTTGACCTATCTCAGGAGGAAAGAATAATTTTTTCCATTATTTAACAGATTTGGAAGTGAGACAAGGATATAAGAAGTGAATTACTCAAGGTTATGATAAACGATGGGGTTATTTTACTGATGTCTCCAGGGCCATCAGCCACCTCAGTTATCCATCCCCTTGAGCCTGTTGTGTTGGCTGATACCCCCAGCAGCCCCAGGGGTCAGTTTTTAGCAGGGGAAGAGCAGAATACAACCAATGTTTACCCAGAAAATACAACTAACTGACACTGGGGAAGCTGAAGAGGGAAATACATTAACTGTGTAGAAGAGATAACAAATAACACCTTCAGTATTTCCATAAATAATATAAAGGGGAAGGAAAGCTACACCAAAGTGGAACAAAGATGTCCCTTTGGTAGCCAAGCAATACCCGTCACCTCCGCTCAGCCATCACCTGTGGCTTCCAGTGCAGAATCCTTTTGCATCTCACCACTGTTGTCTGATTTTTATAATTTTTTTTTACCTGATTTTCTCATTTTGCACATCCAAGAGCCCCATCCTGGCCTGGAGGCAACAGCTCATGGTGAAGCACAAGGTGCTTTCTGCCCCCACCCAGGAAAAGCTTTTGAATCCCAGGTCCCACAGCATTCCCAGGACACAGCTAAATCCATGCTGAGCTGAGAGCACAGGGAACCACAGAGCTGGAGAGGGAGACATGTGCTGGCCCAAGCCCAGCCTGTCCCCTTGGCCGTGGCTCCTGGCCCTTTGCTTCCTCTGCCATGAGTTGCTTCACAGACACACAAGAGGCCAGAGCAGCAAAGGCAGAGCTGGAATTTGTGTGTCCAACACCTGGGATCCACAGGGGAGGGAGACCCTGCCAAGAATTATTTTAACCTTCAATATTTCTGGCAGCAGAATATCAGTCAAACTGTTCCTACTGCTTTTTTGGGTTATGTCACTCTGACACAAGCTGGTCCAGACCAAAACGATCCATGTGCTCAGAGAGAGCAGGGTTTGTTTTCCATCTGAATGGACTTTCAGTAGCAGGAGGAAAGGATGCCTGAAATAATAATCCCTGATAAATTCAACAGACTCAAGAAGGAAAATCAGGCTAGATACAGCTCATAATGTTCTGTACAGATGCAGTGTACATTTTTTCTCCTCTGAATCACTTGTCTGGCCAGTGTTGGGGCACTTCCCTCCTACATCCCAAGTCCTCCCTGCAGAGCCAGGTGGAAAGTGTTGTCCAGGGGCCCATCCCTAAAAGAGCATTTTTAGTGCAAGTTACTTGCTAAGAGTATTTCTTTCTGGAAAAGTAGGAACCTGAATGAAAGATTTCAGTTGATGTGGATGACATTGTTTCCAGTTTACCATAAAAATAAAAAGAAGGAAATGATGAGTTTTTAGACTAATTTGGAAAATCTTAGGGAAACACCCACCATTAGGCAGAGGGAATACTGGCTGTGTACCATTTCTTGTGCTTTTCTGTGTGTTTGTTGCTGCAGGTGGAGCTGAGTCTCACAACCTGATGTGCTGACAGTGAGGGCACCCACTCTGGCCACCAGCACGGCTCAGTGGGCTCAGGCAGCTCATGGCTCTGTGGCAACTTGGTGATGTGTCTGGGCCCAGAAGCAAAACTAAACTATTCCAGAGACACCAACAATAAATATCCCCAAACCCATCGTACTCAGATATCCACACACGCTGTCGCTGAGCCAGGAGCAGGTTTTGAGCTCATTAATGGGTAGATGCAAATCACACAGTGGCACAACCCAAGGTGATTTCCAAACTCTCTCTCCCCTCCCTTCACTCTCCTCTATTTCTATGACTTTGGGTGAAGGTGATAAATCAGCAAGTGTTGCAAAACCTACTCTAACAACAGCAAGAATCATACTTAGAGATGTGCTGGGGGTTCCTCTCATTACAACCTTTTTTATGACTAATCCAGCTCAGGTTTTCCAAGGTTTTGTTCAGGAAGCTGGAGAAGAAGGTGGGGGTAATTTTCCAGGTTGTTACATGAGTGACATTCATCCTCAGGAGAAATTCCTGCCCTGTTGGAAGATACTGGAAGCTGTACCTGGGGTAAGGAACTCTGTCTGAGCTGCCATGGGAGCAAGGGGCAGATGCTGATGCTCTGAGATTACTTTTTAAAATTACTTTTTAAAAATCATGTGAAAAGCAGCAAGAGTGGCTTTTTTCATCGCATTATTTGACTCCAGCTGCTGACCTTGGCTCTGGGAAAATAATTATTCTTGACTTCGAAGCGGGGAGTTTTTTTGCGCCAAAGGCAAATGTCTATAGATTTATACTATTTGGAAAAATCAAACGGCTGCAAGCCAAGCCATCCAGCTTATAAAACACAACCAATTCTCCAGGGATAATTTAAAACTGACCCTGCAGAACTTAAATTCCAACCATAGATGATGCAAAACATAACTCACACCATTTTCTTATCGGCTGGATGCTCCCATCAGTGTGTGTTTTGGGGACAAAGACCAGCCAGAGAAAAGAAAAAGAGGGGGGAGCGGGGAAATGGTTCCAAAATAAGTTTGTGCTAATGAAGGCAAAAAGGGTTGGCAGGCCAGAAGGCAGACTTTGTCATCCACACAGCCAAGAGTTGCGAAGGCAGCCACAGTCCATGCTTTTTCCATTGTGCTCTGCCAAAATAACCCTCAAAATTCTCCTGGGATGAAACAACCCACTCTCTGCTGCTCAGGCAATCCAGGCTTAGATCCTGCCTCTGACTGACAAAACTGTGAGCTGTGATGGTTTGTTCCTACACAATTAGGACTCATCTGCTGGCAATGGGTGTCTCCAGCCCTCAAGCCTCTAAGCACAGCTACCTGGGCCCCTTAAATCTGTGAGACCTCCCACAGCCAGGGGGGCACCCAAACCAGGATGTCCCATCACAGGGATCACTGGTGGTGGTGAGCCAGCTTGACAGGACAGGAAAAAGCATTTTCTGGGGAAGAAACTCTTGTGGAACAGGGAATGAGGAGCTTTGCCTATTTGTGCTCCCCACAAGCAGGAGCACTGTGAGGAGAGCCTGCCAGGGGGACAGGGCTCTGCTGGGGCAAGGGTTTAAACTGCCATGATTGCAGTCAGCTTTCTGCAACAGGTTTCTGCTCCAATTCACCAGGACATGGTGACTTCTCTGAAAACAGTAGGTATGAGGCTCATCCAGAGCAAACAGATGTAAGCCTGACACAAAAAAAAAAAACAAGGTTTCAATAAAAGAGTGATCATTCCTACAACATCGAACTGTGAACAAAAGTGTGGTGATGAGACATCCAGACTCAGCCATCTCAGCATTCAGCAAATCCCCTCCACAAATTTCTAGCACACGGTGCTCTACCTGTGAGGAGAACCTGACCATCAGGTTTCAGATGAGAGTTTCAATACTTTTTAATGCACAAAGCTCCACCAGACCAAACCCACCAACACCAGATCCACCTCCGCTCTGTCCCTGAAATGACCAATGGCTCTTGGTGAGCTGTGTGTGTGTGTGCACACCAAGGCTGTGCATTCACCCCTCAGGGATGACCAATTCAATGAGGGATAAGTTTTAATTTCAGATTTCCAACTGGTTTTGTCTCCAGCCTCCAATGAAGCAGAGAGTGGTGTTGCTTTAGGACTTCACAGCTGTAGACACTGGGGAGGAGCCACAAGCATCATCTTGCAGGAGTTTAAGTTATGATGGTTAAATTACCCCATGTGCTGCATGCACAGTGCAAAGGGCTGAGATCACCTCTTTGCTAATCCCCCTCTTTTACCCACAAGCCCTTTGCAGATGTCAGAGAACGCTTCGGGTTCGCTGATCACTCACAGTGGGAAATTTTGAGAGACTGAGCTTGTGACTCAAAGAGTTTTGCCAAGTAAAATATTGGCCTGCAACAATGTCCTAACAATACAAAGTAGTTGACACCATAAAATAAACAATTGCAGAGAGCACAGCAGAAGGGTATCTGGAACCACCAAGGCCCTTGCAGAGGTATTACTCAGCCAGACTGGAGTTAACAAAAGCAACTTTGATGACAAAAACAAGTGTCAGTCTTTCCAACACCCCAATCCCCACTTAGAAAGAGCATCTCTGCCTAGAACTGGTCACACTGCTTGCTTCTTCCTACAAGTTTCATAACTTTTACAGAGTGAAAAAATAATAGAAATAGTGAAAACAGATGAGGGCAAACTCTTTTATGAGGGTATAAAAGAGTGAGTGTACTTATGGTCACACAGCTCCACACTTGGATATACAGTTACAGATAGAAATGGCAAAAGGAAAAATAGAGGCTGCCATGTCCTCTTAATATAATCAGAGGCAAAGCCTTGTAATTCCAAGCAGAAACTCTTCGAAAGAATCAGCTGGGCTCGATTAGTGGCAGCAGTTGCAGCTGCCTCCCCATTGTGCTGAGAGCAAATAGAGAGCAGAAAAATAAATAAAATAAAATAGAATACATCATTATTTGTTAGCAGAACCAGAAAAGCCCTTACCAATTAGGATTTCCATCACCTTGACTTTCTGCTCTTTGCTGGCACTATGAAGGGCTAAAATGCTCATGGGTACCAGTTGGCAACATCAAGCACGTCTGTAAATCTCCCATAGGGAGCAGAAGGATATGAACATCCTGGGAGCACAACCCAGCAACTAGGTGCTCCCCCTAATCACAATTTCCATGGAAGACCTTATTTGCACTTCACTTTCAGAGACAGACCATACTTGAGGTCCATCTGGCAGCATCTGTCAGGTGCTTCAGAGCAGCGTGGGGGTTTCACAGCAGCTGACTGGTGGCACCATCTTGATCTCAGTCTCAAGCTGAGCTTGTTGGTAGGGGTGGACTAAAGCCCTGCACTCAAAGGCTTCATTTTGAAGGCCATCACTGTGGACTAGAACAGTTTGAGGGGTTCACCTGCCTTTAACAGGGTGCTACAAGTGACATGGCCAAATCTGAACCTGTCACCCTGAGCGCTGCTGAAGTCCATGGTGACAAGCAGCCACTTCCAGAGGATGGGCCTCCACCTGCCTTAGGATGAGGTACCTCCAGGGGGGAAATTACTCTATTTTTGCCTATTTATTCTGATTATAAAGAGATCTTCTAGAAAACAGCTTGGCCTTGAATATCTCATAGACAGTTTGGTGAGATGAATCCCGCTGTTGATACCTTAAGAAAGTCTGATGCCTCTTTGGATCCTATATCCAGCTTCTATTTGCCCAAAGCACTGTTCCCCCAGGGGAAGGAGCAGCAGCCTGGCAGTGATCACAGCAGCTGAAGGTGAGGATGGGGGAGGCACTGGGGCAGGATGGTGCTGCCAGGCCACATTAACCTCCCCAAACTCCCATCACCTCCTGAGAGGCTGCTCCACATTCCCACGCCTCCATTCAGCACATCTTCAACACTCTGCTCAGCAGAGCGCAGCCTGGACGTGGTTTTAACTGCCTCTCATTGCCAAGAGAGGGATATTTCTGTGACCTTTCTCACCATTTCCTATAGCAATCTAATCCTAATTTAAAATGTCATGCCCTGCGGCTTCTCCATGAAATTTAAAAAACACCCCTCACACAAATAAACAAACAAACAGATCAGATGAGTTTTTCCATAAGCAGCAGAAATAACACAGGGTAGTTTCCTGGGGATTTCTGAGCTGTGGTTGGATTCTCTGGTGCACTATAAAGGATGTGCTGTGATTGAAACTCCTTCTGTGGTTGGAGCATTTATGACATCCCCCTATGTGGATTCTCTGCAATCTACTAAGGGTTAGGCTTAGATGTCATTCTTCTCACTGCAGCTTTCAGTAAAAGTGCTTTTTATCTTTTGGGCTGCTTATTTCACACAATTTTAGAGATTTAAAGACTCCAAGGCCCCTCTCAAGATGTCAATTTTTTGCTGAAATTGGTCCAGGGGCTTAAAAACCAGCATGTAGGAGTGAATGTGGATGGATAAACAAACACATGCAAACACACACACAGTCCCATATGAGCACACCATCCTTTCCTCCTTAGGGAACTAGGATTAAAATAAAATTAAAATGCTGCTTAGGACTTGAAAATCCGCCATGACAATCTGCATAATTTCCTATTTTTAGCTAAGCTTTGCAAAGAAACAAATCTCCTGTGATCACCCCCTGGAAGCCTCCACAGCCCCGAAAAGGTTTGTCTGCAGTTGGCCGGGCTCAGCCACGTGTGAGACCTGGGTGCAAATCTTCAAGGCAGAGTCACCACATGTTTTTTGGTGGTCCAGAGCTCCATGCCCACTTCTACACAGATGTGTCCAATGGCAGATTTCACAGCTGGAATTTAAGAGTGTAGGATCCACAAGAGGGGACAGATTTCCAAAGGACAAAGAGGCACAGACTTATGTTTTGGTCTATACTTGTTCATTATAGAAATGTTGAGGCACAAATTTCTCTGTGCTCCTCCCTAGAGGTGGTAGATGCACATCTCTGAATCCTGGCCTGTTCTCTCTACAGCAAAAACAATTTGTCATCTTTCTTTCCTCACCAAAATTCATTTTGGCAAGCCTTGGGTATCTCTTTCATATTTGAAAAGCAGCCCAGTTTGTTTCAGAGGTTGATAATGCATCCACTTCCCTTGCCTTGTTTGTCTGATGGTGTGCTTTGCAGAGAAAAGGAGTGTTTTCAAAAAATAGAAACTACTCTTGTAAATCACTCATCATGTCCTTGTCATCAGCCATTTTCCAGAGACATCATCACATCAAACTCCACCTCCATTTCAGGCTTTGGATGATAGCACAGTCACATTTAGCAGACAGAGAGCTAGAAAGGAATGTAGAGCACAGCACACAAAAATTAAAGAAAGGTGTCGTTTAGCTCGTCCAGTTTTCAGAAGATATTTCTGCTATCAGCTCCTGGAGTCACAAAGCAAATCTCTGAACAACCACCACATCTCTTCTTATTGACCCACGGCCCTGCTGAGCCAGGGCAATGGTGCAGATACCCTCAAACTCAGCACACAGAGATGAGCTGACAACCAAACATCACCCCAGAGCAGGGCTCGTGCTGTAACCACACTCCAGCTGTCAAAAGGTGTCTCTGATATGGAGAAAGCAGTGGAACCCATAGAACCAATGGCCAGCACAGGCAGCACCAGCCAGGTGACCTCCCCAGCCTCCAAACTGGTGCTTCCAGAGCAGGCGTGGAGTCCAGCAGTGTGTGTCCAGATCTTCCTTGCTTCCTTGACATAAAACCTCCTTGCCCTGCACTATCAAGACTTTGCACCCTACACACACGAAAACTGAATTTCAAGAGTCTTCAACATCGCAGCGACAGCGAGCAAGTGGCAGGTGCTGAGCTGTTTGCTTTAGTGGCTCTGGAGTGATCACTGTTTGCACGTTTCAAGATGCCTGAAGTAAGCAAGGGAGTGACACATGAGTCACGGTGCTTGACAGAAACTGAGGCTTAAGAGGCCCATAGCAAAAACAATTACAGTCTCTCCCTTACTGAGCTGAGCAGATGTTTAAAATTATGTCAGCGACCTCCAAACCATAAACATTTCTCAGGAAAATGTAGATGTGGTTTGCAAAAAAAAGAAGTGTCCGATGTAAAGCAGAGGTCCTTGCTAAGCCAGCCCCCTTCCAGCAGTGGGAATGTCAAACATGCTTGACCTCCAAATCAGCAAATAAGCACATTATAAACAATGTTATTAATGGTTCTGCTTTCACTACAATGAGGAGTCTCCCTGTTTGTTTAACATACAGCAAGCTGGTTACAATGTACATAGTTCCATGGCCAAACCACATTAAAGCAGGACGGGGAATTTGCTCCTGTTACTTCCAGCCCCGCTGCTGTGGGGAGGGGTAGGTGGCAGGAGGGGACAGACGCTGCCAATCCCAGCGCCGTCAGGATCACTGTCGTCATTTCATGTTTAGATACTGATACTGTGCCTTGACTCGCCAAGTAATCACCACCCAACAGTTGGGAGAGATGTGAGAGGTCATCAGCTCCTCTGTGAAAACACACAAGAGGCTCCAAGTGCAGCACGAGAGGATGTCTCCATCCACATGCAGAGTCTGCTTAGGGCTCAGTGAGCCCAGCAAAAGCTGCTTTGGCCTCGGGTAGAAGGACAAGAAACAAGTGAGGTGCTCTACCAGGACCTGGCTCTTTTCCTCAGGTATTCCCACACACAAGATGTGTGCTACAGCCAATGTAACTGTACTCCATTTCCAACAGAAACATCCCTCTGATCCCATAACCTTCCTGCAAACAAAGCTGAGCTTAGGCAGCCAGTCTGCATCCTAACTGTATCCCAAAGCACCTTGGGGCTTGTCCATCACACACAGAGAGCTCAGATTCCCTTTTCACACAGCTCCAACCCGACTGCTGGGCACAGGTACCACCCTGGAGAGCTACAGGGCACAGCAGCAAATGAGATGGGAAGTTCCAGCTCAGGGTGTTGAGACAGAGGTGTGCAGAGTGACATTTCACTGGTTTCTAAGATCCTCCTCCACATCAGCCAACATTAAGGTGCAATGAGGCCAATGGACACGTCTCCTGAGGAGTGGCTCTGAGAGTAACAGGATCATTGCAGGTCTCAGGCCACCAAGGAAATCCCTAACAAAAATCACATTGGGTTTGGTCATGCCCAACCCAGCCCAGCTGCTGTGTTCCTATAATCAAGTGGAGCTGGCTCTAGTGGCAACAGGGCAGAGCTGAGATATTTTTGCTGCTTTTCATGAATCTGAGTATTTCAAACCTGATCCTCAAACTCCTAAACCTTCCCAAGTGATAACTCTGCAAGAGCCAAAGATCTTGATATAAGGAATGCAGGCTCACACTGAAAATGTATCAGAGCAAGGGTTAACACAAACCCAGAGATAAAATACAGAATGAAAGGAAATAGAGTTGTCCAAGAGCCTTCCTACCTGTGCAAATGAGCACTGACACACCAGGCACAGAGAAAGAGCAGGGACCCCCCCAAGGAGCAAGGCAACAGTAATGGCATTAAAGGAAGGGAAATAGAAGGATGGTCCTGGGAATTCAGTATTCCTGCACTGAAAGTTGGCACTTTCCAGCCTGACCTTGAGCAGCCTCACAGAGGCCAAGCCAAAACTGCTGGGTCAGGGCGACCCTGGAAGCCCGACCTGTCCCGCAGGGCAGACAGACAGCAACCTCCCTGCTGCTCAGCTCTGTCCAGCAACAGGGATAAGACATTCCTTTCCTATTTCACTGGCACACTGGGAAGATGCACACCAGCATCAACGAGGCTCTCGGGGACTGTGGTGAGGAGACCACACCGATCGCTCTGACAGCATCGCTCAAGGCCACAAGCATTTTGGGTTATGCAGCTGACTGATTATTTTTACCACTTAAGGACTCATCCCCACCTAATGAGACTCCTCCACGGATAAATCTCTTCCCTTCCCCCCCAAGACATCAGTTACTGTCTCCCTTATTTTATGAGCACAGGAAAAACCCCACAGCAGACTAAACACGTCCCCTGCCTTGGAGACTGCAGCTTGCCATTAAGGACAAAACAAGGTGATAGCCCAGCAGCATCCAAGGAAATGAAAAGCAGATGAAGACACAGCCCCTACAAGCTCCAAAAACATCCAGAGAAGCACAGGAGAGGTGGCAGGGCATCAGCACTGTGAAAGGAGATGACTCTGGGACCCCCAGAGGCAAAGCCCACAGCTGTGATTTATACTGAATGAGTACTGGGATAAAACTCAGTGTATCCATTCTTTCCCATTAGCAATAGGAGAAAGCTCCTCTCTCTCCAGCTTTGGCTAGAGGAAGTTGCAGGGACTGAGGAATGTGCACCAGGGAGAGCAAATAAACAGAGGTGTGCAAATCTGCTAAAAATAACCCAGGAATTGTGGCTCTTGGAGGGGAACACAGGCACTTGGTTGTTCACCACCGTCGACCACAATTGAGGCCTTGTCTGAACAGGTGGGTGGCTTTCCTGGCAAATCCTATCTTAAAAAAAAACACCACACAGAAAAATCCCTCCTCAATCATTCTTGCAGCCCCTCTGTTTTCATCTAGATTCTTGCCAGAGGTTGTCAAAACAAGAAAGAAAAATAAAGCTCCAACATGTTCTTTGCTGTTTTCCCACTGCTTTCCAGGGCATTGATGTGTTGTTCCAGGCAGCCCAAAACTGAATGCCAGTGTGCTGGTGACAAGGGGAAGGGCTGGCAGGGGACACATCAGCCAGCAGTGCCAGAAACAGGCAACAACCTGCCTGAGACTCCCATGCAAGGAGTCCTGGAAGGAAAAGGTCTCAAAGAACGCACTGGGAACTGGAAATGGGATTGAATTATAGATCCCTGTGTCCTTGAGGTCTCAAAATTGAGTAACACAAGCATCAGGCACAGCAGGAGGAGGGGAGCATGTGATGGAAAGCTCAGCAAAGGCACTGGAGAGATTGGGTTGTGTAAGACCAGTAAAATGCATCTCCTGCCAAACATGGGGGTTGCAAGCCAAACCCCCTGGTAAGAAACCCAAGCACTCCACTGGTTTTTCCAATTCCAGCCTCTAAGCTCAGTATGGGTAAATTCCCCAAAGTCAGGAGTGATCTGTGTGTATTAAGAAATGGCCTCACATCAAAATGTCCCGGTGACGTCTTCTGTTTCTTTGACTTCTCCCTTAATTTAAATGCTCCAAACCCAGATAACCCCAAGTCTCTCCAAACAGAACCTCAAAGCAAATATTTCTCTTTTTTTGGTTTTTTTTTTCCCCTCCCCTTTTTGGCCAGGCTTCTCAGAAGCCTCAGAAGTCTCCTTTCATCTCTCTCAAGTCTGAAGTTTGCTGAAAGGCTCCTTGCAGGGCACTGAGCACATTTCCCAACACAGCAACAGGAGTGCAGCCTTTCCGTCTTTCATTTTCCAGAGCACAAACCCGAGCTTAGACCCAGACTAACTGATTTCCCCTTGGTGCAGAGGGTGGCCACAATGACCACAGCTGTTATTTTTGCTCCATCCCTTTGCTGGGGATGGAGGCAGGTCCATCTCCTGCACTTTACACCCTCATTTCTGGAGCAGACACGATGAATGGCAGGAGCCCAGTTCCAGCAAGAGTGGTGAGACTCCTTGAAAGGGGTGGCACAGGAGACCAGGACATGGGGGATGGCACAGAGCACTGCACCAGGGCTGGTAATCACCATAAAAAACACAGCACTGATGCCTCCCCATCACTCCTGGGTGTCAAACCCCTTTCTGCACAGTATTTTATGTGATTTCATGCCTGGCCCACAGAAAATGATTCCTACAGCCTGGGTTGTCAGCAGAGACCAGATAAGCAACCTCAGCTCCCTCATAACCTGCCTCCCACCAACACACTGGGGTAAAAACAGCAAGTTTCGGGTCTCACAGAGCTCTCTGCTGTGTCATAGCCCAGTTGTTGGTAAAGTAAAGTAGAGTGCCACTGCTCCAGTGATTTGGGACAGGAGCATCCAGCTCACACTGCAGCAAGCCCTGCAGCTCCTTGGCTCCCTGTGCTGTGGCACTGTGGCAGCTCCAGGCACCCAGGGGCCAATTAAGTATTGCTGGGTAGGCTGGACAAGCATCAAGAGACTCCTCCAGCTGGTCCTGAAGACAGAAGACTGCACCTAATAGAAAAAGCAGACCATGCACACACAGCATGATGCCCAGGGAGACTGCAGCAAGCTCTGTGATACCCCACCCAGCACAAGATGTGTCTGGTAACCTCAGCACAGCTCCCCCGAGCCTTCCCATTCTTGGCCACTGATGGAGTCCAGCACAGCAGTATCAGTCCAGCTGCTTTCTGACTGGCTTCATGTGACATCAGCTCGAGTGCCTGATAAAGATAATCTGCACTCGTGGCTTCCTCTGGGTCACTGGGGATCCTACAGACCCGATCAAAGGGCCCTGAGCTGGGCTGCAGGTCTGGCTGCTCCTCCACTGCTTCAGCAGGACCAGCAGCAGCAGAACAATTCTGGCCTGTGCCAGGCTGATAGTAGCTGTAAAATTAATCTTCACTGCAGAGACATAGGAAAGTCTTTGAAGGGATGGAGTTGGGGTAGAGGTCAGTGCTAAAAAGTACAAAGTACAAAGTACACCAGAAGTTAAAAAGCCTCATGAGATAGGCCCTCAGTAATTAATATTCCTCCAANTGGTGCTACCAGTTAAGCATGACTCATTTAGGCACAAAGTACACCAGAGGTTAAAAAGCCTCATGAGATAGGTCCTCAGTAATTAATATTCCTCCAAGTTTCTCCTCTTATCAAGCCAGTGAGTTCCTTGGAAGTGCCTTTACCAGGCTGCCACCTCAGAGACCTGCTCTGCCATGTGCCACCTGTGCTGAGCATCTCTGGCATCTGATTCATGGTCAGCACTGGGCCCACAGTCCCTGTCACCTGCAGTTGACCTGCTACTAGTGCAAAGACAGGAGCAAGGGACACCCAGGGATGACTCCTCTCCTCCTGTAACAAACCCAACATGCCTTTCTCCCACCACCTTCCGGGAGAGCTGGTGCAGACCTTTTCTCTCCAGGCTGCAGGGAACATGGTCCCAAAGGAACTCTTTGGAGGAACAAGTGCACTGCTGAGCAGTAGGTGTTTGCAGGACAGTAAATAAAATCCAGATATCAATTCTGCTTCTTATTCTGACCCTGGTCTTCTGCTGTAGGAATATATCAGTCACCTTTTCAATATCAGAGGTTTCAGGTAGAATCCTTGCTGTTCTCCCCTCTGTTTTGGCCAAGACTAAGCTCAACTGCAAGTAGAAAAAAGCCAACTCAGAAAAAAGAAAAGACAACTTCAGTCTGAATCTGGAGTTTGTTGTTGCTTGACATATTCATCCTTTTATTTATAATGCAGAGCCTTTGAGGGCAGCAGAAGAATTGAAGTTTAACAGGATCACTGTAGGTATTAGGCTCCAGCACAGAGGAAGAAGACAATTTTTGGCTTGGAGGAGTTGGTTGCACAGCCCTCTATAACCTGCAGAGCAAATGTATTTGCTTTGGCTGTAGAACAATCCAAATATTCTGAGAGCTTCAGCTCTGCACATGGTGCATTCGTCTGCATTTGTTTCCAAGCTGTGTCCAACTCACAGCCAGTGGCTCCTCTGGAATAATCTCATCCCCATCTGTCAGAGCAGACAGGCAAATCCACCTGGGAGCAGAGGGCCCTGGAGAGGTGCTGCACATCCCTGCAGCCATGGGCTGTGACTCAGCCTGTATTGATATTGGTCCATATTGCTGTTCCACCCAGGAAAGAAAGTGCTTTGTCCATTGTTCACTTTTCAGAGCCCTGCGCTGAACCCAGCCATCCAACTCCCAAAATTCAGTACAGATAAAGATTCCTCCCAGATCAATGGTTCCCATGCTGAAAGCTCTTGCTGTCCATGCAGTGCTGAGAGTGGCTCACCAACTGCACTGGAGAGATGGAGGCTCAGGGCTTTCTTTCCTGGGTGGAACGACAATCGTTCGCTTGCAGGAGCGCTGGGCTGAAATGGGCTGTCCTACTCCCAACTCCATTAGCACTAAATTACTGCTTTGGTTGCCCTGAGCCCCAGTCCAGCCCAGCCTGCCCTAGCCTGGGTGTTCTATGAACACATTCAGCTCACAGGAAAAAAGACCCCTGCTCCTTCTCCAAAGCCATTTTCACAAAATTCATGTAGCAGCTCCCAAAACCCCCACATTTGCCACTCCAGAACGCCTGTTGTAGGAGTGTTGTTTGTGTGGACAAACAGCTCTTTTGCCACACACTGTTGCAATACCCACCTATCTCATCAGATCTTCACTCCTGTCAGCAAACAAGTCCTGAACACCACTCAGCATCGACACAGCACCTGGTTGCTGCCACAACCTCTCCTCACACAGCCCTTGCACAACAACCAGACAGTCTGGATTACTCACTGCCACACGGTTTGCTCAGGATTCATTGCTTATCCAAAATCAAAGAAGGATTTTTATGTTTATCAAGACAAAAGCACCTAATGTTACACCAGGTAGGCTTATGTTTGTCAGGGTTACAAAGCCTTCAGCCTTCAAGCCAGAAACCAACCTTTTATGGATTAAGGGAAAACTTCCCCTGAGTGTAGGTTACTCCACATGTGCTGCCAAGAGATTTTTTTTCCTCTTCCTCAGCAATGTCCAGCCAGGCAATGTAGGAGCAGGGTGGCCAATGACCATGGGACTGTGCACTGCTTTGCTCAGAGGCTTGGAGGAGCCAACCATTTAAACAATAACAAAACAGAGAACAAAAAAACCCCACTTTCATTTATTTTCGCCTTCACTGGCAGCATAAACACACTGCAACTGCTCCACAACAGCACACTGTACACCCAAATTATTTCTGTGGTTGTTTATTTACTGAGATTATAGTCATGCCTCAAGGCCTCAGCTTTGATGTCTGAAACTTTGTGGGCAAAGTTTTCTGGAGGAAAATAATGACTTCCAGTATTCCCCATCCAGCCCTGTGACTTGCTCAAGGTCACACAGTTGAGCAGTGGCAGAGCAGGGACAGCACCTCTCTGCAAGGGTCAGCACCAGAGTGACCTGTTGGCACCCATTTCCCAATTCCAGTTGCACAGGCACAGAGGACCATGTCATCATGGTGAAATCAATGATAAATTAGGCCTCTAAACCCTGCGTGGGATCTTGGCTCACCTCCATTCAGAAAAAAATTGGAACCAAAGTCAGCTTTGCTGTGAGGAAACCATTTGCTCCACAGCACTAGGAAAGGATGTAAGTGGGAAATCAAAAAATCCCAGCAAGAAACTCTATAATCAATCAGAGAAAAGAGGTCAGGAACCTGTGCCCAGCAAAAGACAGAGCTACCTACAGTAACTGAGCTTACTTTCACTCTGGAGAAACGGGATAGATTAACAGATACAGCAGCCTGCATTTCTTCTGCAGGTACAAGAACCAAGAAGTAGCAAAAAAACCTCTCTGATGAACCTAAACAAGGCAGCAAGTCAGGAGAACATCCACCTGAGTCCCTCAAGGAAGGGCAGATGCTGTAACAGGAGATGCTTTACAAGCCCAAGAAGATCATCTCATACAGCCCACATCTCTCTGGCCTAATGGGGTCCAGGGACACACAGCACTTTACAGAAAAGCAACTTTGACAGAGGCTGCAAGGCAAGGAGGGAGATTTCACACCAATTAGGAAATGCTGTGAAGGGGAGCCTAGGCAGGGGGAATAGAGTTTCCAAAAGCCATGCTATGCCAAGTGGCTGATTGTATCTAATTGGAATATTTTAGACAAATGAAAGCAGAAATGCTAGGGGGAATTTCTACATGTATAGTGAGTGGGGAGAATATCATATATTCCATCTGAAGGGGTAGTGAAGGAAAGACAGCCAAAAGCAGTTTTCCAATGGAGAGCCAGACAAAATAATATATTAGACCCAGTTTTTGGCAGCAGGGGCTAGACTTTGACAGTCTCAACACCGGCACAGCAAAACTTTCACCTTTCCAAAGACCCCAGTCCAATCTCCATTTAATGCAGCTTAAAACTTGGTGATCCAGATGAATCCCCAGTTACAAGGTGAAGACACCACATGATTTACCCTGGAAAGATGCCAGCCTTGTTTTCAGAAATCAAAAGCAGGGAAGACACAGGCTCAGGTTTATCCTTGCAAAGTTTCACATTGACGTTTTCTCAGTTCCTGATTGTTTGGGTGAGATCAAAACCCAGAAAAGTTTGGTCAACAACTTATAGTTAGCTCTGGTTTCTACTTAAAACCAAATGGCCTTCACCAAACTGATTCCAGATTTGCTCTGAGGACTTGCAGACTTTGAGGCATCAGCCAGGGAATCTGTAGGAAATTCAAATTAAGCCCAAGTATGGCAATGGAAACATGGCTCACAGCTATTAGCAAAGCACCATCAGCCTCACTCCATCCCCATCCTACTGCCTGTGCTGCTGGAAGCACGGCTCAAAAGCTACCACAGACCCACATATTGTGGATTTCTTTCTGCTGACCTCATGGAATGGGGGTTTGAGTTGGAGGAGACCTTAAAGATCATCTCATTCCGCCCCCTGCCATGGGCAGGGACACCTTCCACCAGCCCAGGTTGCTCCAAGCCCCTTCCAAGCTGGACTTGGACACACTTCCAGGGATGGGGCAGCCACAGCTTCTTTGGGCAACCTGTGCCTGGGCCTCACCCCCCTTCACAGGGAAGGATTTCTTCCCAACATCTAAAATAAATCTCTCCACTTTTCTTTTAAAACCATGTCCCCTTGTCCTTTCACTATGTGTCCATGTAATAGGTCTTTCTCCCTCTTTTTTATAAGCTCCCTTTAAGCACTAAAAGTTCTCTTTGGAATGCCCTCCATGAAAACACGTGGGGAAGCAACTCGAGAGCAAGGATGACACAGAGACCAGCACGATCCCAGCAACTGCTGCACTGGCTGCTGGACTCTCACAAGGCAAATAAATGCCATGGGGCACCTCTGAAAACACACCATGTTCACAGGCATGAAGGATACAGATGGAGCAAAGAACCTGGGAACAAAGAGTGAGCATTTTTCTGAAGCATCTTGGTGATGCAGAGAACAGAAATGAACAGCATGTTACACCACTCCAAAGCTATGCTGCATTTCTCCCAGGGCTGCCCTGGGTCCAGCTCAGTTTTATGATATAGTGCTTTATAGGACTCACAACTGCATTCCCAAAATAAGACCCTCGAGCCCTCTGAAGACACACCAGAGCTGTGACTATTCTAAGATCAAGTTATTAATACATTCAGCAGCGTGTGAATTGAAGGGGCAGGAGCTGCCTGCAAATAAACAAAACTATAATGTTCTATTTTGGGGCACGAGTGTGAGTGGATTGAAGTGCTGGAGGGGCCCTGTCAGACCCCTGGACACAGCCCAGTTCAGTGAGAGAAGTCAGAGCAAAGATGCCTAATAGTTTATATTTGGGGCACAGACACTGAAAGTTTGCTCTTCCGTGGTGTAAATATCCCAGGACAATGTCCCCATCTTCCCTACAGGAATCTGAAGAACCACAGAGTGTGCTGCTGTGATTTCGTACTGACTCCATTGGCACAGGATTTGGATTTTGGTGAAAGTGCCTTGGAGCAGCACTGAAGCAACCTTTAGCTTCGAGGCAAAGACAGTCAAAGGAATTTGATTTCTCACAGAATTTGTCCCAGTAGGATAAAGTTTTCTCAATATTTGCCTGCCCAGTAGCTGCAATTATGATTCTTTTCTCTTGTGCAAAGTCATAAAACAAAGGGTGACAGGCAACAGGTTGTACTCTGAGCAAAAAAACACATCAGATACTTGCCCAAACAGGCTTAAATAGACATTTTATGCATCTCTCATTTAATTTGTTCAACCCTTGCACAACTAAAGAGTCCTGAGACTTTATTAATTTTTAAGAAAACACTGGGCTTCGTGTACAAATGGGTAGTTCCTGGAGATATTCCCTTTGGTTTGTTAAGTTCGTTGTGGGTCTTGGGACCCCATAAAGGGAGAGCAGACTCCCTTCTGCCACAGAGTTAATAACCAGCACAGAAAGCAGAGCTGCTGCTGACAGACATTGTTTCTCTAACCTACAGACAGAGAGGGCAGAGGGGACAGGGGAGATCAATGGACCTGGAGTGTGTGTAGAAGTCAGCGTGTGTCTGATCAGGTTTCCTCCAGGGGCTGGATCTCCATTTTTTTTAAGTGAACAGAAAAAAATATCTCCCAGCCTGAAAGAGTAAGTTTGGACATAGATCTCCAGCCATAACAGAAGAATAAAAAAAAAAAAAAAAAAAAGAAAGAAAAAAAAGAATGTTTTTTCCCCCATTTGTGCTGGTGTGAAACCAAGCGATCGCTTTACAGGGCTGTGACTGCGAGCACAGATTATCTTATCATTTTACATGTTTTCATCCAGATTAATGAAGCTTTCATGCTCAGAGCATTTTGGTCAACACTTAACATTAACATCCCCTGTTTAAGTGCCTGTGAAAGCATTTGTAAAAGGACAAGTAGGATTGTTATTTCTACAGCCAGGATTCCAAAGAAAATTAGTCATACGCAGCAGCACTGCCTATTCCTTTGTCCCTTCCTCTCACAGCTCCTCCCCTGGAATTCTTGAACTTCATGGCCTATTTCAACCACATTTGATAAAAGAAGAGGCCTCAGAAGGACATTCAGAACCCACCAGTTCTGTAGTTTCTGGAGCATCTCCAACACCTCAAATCGCATCAAGGTCTCCTCAACCCTCCCCAGAACTCAGAGACACCAATCAGGCATCCTCTTGTGTGCCCTGCTCCATCCCTACACCTCAGAATCTCCAGGGCTGGTTNCTGTGTGCTCTGCTCCAGCTCTGACCTGAACATATTTCCATCCCTACACCTGGGTACTAGAGAAAACCTCAGAATCTCCAGGGCTGGTTTCTGCCATGGTTTGTCCAAGGTCTTCTCCTGCTTCTGAAGCCAACACAGCTGCTTTTCTTACAGAGACTGGTGCAAGAACACCTTAACATGTGCTTTTTGGTTTAGTATATCTTCAACTAATTCACAGAATCATTTAGGTTGAAAAAGACCCTTAAGGTCATCAAGTCCAAGCTTAAACCTGACACAATGAGACTTGCTCCTTCCACAAAGCCATTCCCAGGTGGAAGATGAGCTCTCAAAGCATGAGCAGCCACATCCAAGGCTGGAAAAAGTCCTTGTCACAAGCGTGGATGAAGTTACATCAAAGGATCCCTTTAGTAGTCCCTGCTTAACCATTTCCATCCTCTCCCCAAAAGCAAGCTTTTGAAACTCCTTCTTGTGTCTTTTCCTGAATCTTACACGGAACTTTTGGTCCCCACATTTTTTTTGCAGATCAGGGAGCACCACTTGTCCCACAGGTGGACCTGTCCCCATCTCCTGCCTGGATCTCCCAGGGAGCCACACAGCTCAGCTGTCACAGCACTGCTTGACAGAAAGAGGGTGTCAGGTTCTGTGCTCTGCAAAGGGCTCTTCCTCACCAGCAAAATGCTCTTATTCATGCAAGGCTTAAACACTGGACATACACAAGCCAGCCACAGCCCCTCCAACCTGACATTTCACATCCCAAAGCCATTTATCACTCAGCACCCTTATCCTGGTTTAAAATCCCCAAGTCACAAGGCAAACAACATTTTTCTGTGCTTTTGTACGTTCCTGACTGCCTTTCTCCTTCTGCCTATTCAAGTGCCTCAATCAGCTTCCCCAGCGATCCCAATCTCGGCCGCTCTCCTCAGTGCCACCATTGTGCACCCACAATACCTTTGGGGCTGCCCCATCCAAGCATGTCCATACTAGTTTGCCCATCAATTCCTCCACAGTTTAACAGTACCATCCAATTCACAGCTTTTTTTCTGTTCCCTGATAGCAGAGACCCCAGCGAGCCGCTCTGGCTGCCTCAGCATTTTAAACAGCTTTGCCCTGAACTGGTCAGCTGAAAAGCACTTATTTCTACAGAAAAGGAGATGACATCAGCTGATGTGGGATAACCATGACAACCTCCCCAGATCAGCAGGGCCACATGCTGTTTGAATAAGTAAGAAAGTTCAACTCCCAACAACTTTCTAGGCAGGAGCTCCAGTTTTAATTGGCAGAGTGAGATATGTCACCTTTGCACGTGCATTACCTGTGTTCCCATCAGCATTTTGATGAATTAAAGACTCCTGAGGTCTGGAGAAGATAATGGGAGAAGGAAATGTTTCCAAAGTGGCATTTTGCACTTCTACCTGCAGAGCTGGCATTTAGACAGAGGATGTTAGCCCCAAAACCCTTCTTCAGGTTGTTTTCTAGGAGATTTGCACCAAGCAATTCACAGTTTCGCCTAAGAAATGCACTTCAGGATTTGAAAGATGGCAGGACTTTAGGAGTCAGGCTCTCCACATTTAATCATCTACTAAGGAAGCAGAAAACTGAAAGTATTTAAAGTTTGGGTTTGGATCCAGTACCACAACAAATCCATCTTCTAAATGCCATCTTCCTGCAGAAAGGGCTCTTGCTGTTTTCTTGCTCAGAGTGGGGTAGAAATACTTTTAAATAGGCTGTTGTGCAGAATCAAGAGGTAACATGCTGGATCTGGAGAGGTTAACTCTCCACTGGTGCAGTTGTGAAGCACTGGTTCCATTATGGAAAGCCCCACGCTTATTTTCTACACTGCTTCTTTCCAAAATATAAACTCTTTATTAAAATAAATAAGTGTAGGAGGATTAGCCTTCTGCATCCAGAATCTCTTTCTCTCCACTTCTTCATAATGGTGTATTTATAACCCACATGTGTCCCATTTTGGGGCAATTCAAAGTTTGCCTAGTACATAAATGCTTCATTAAAACAGCTGCTCACAGTCTGTTAGTATAAATATTTTCCACCACTCTCTGATCATCATGAAAGGAGGCCAAGGCCAGAGCCATGGATGCAAACAGCCCTGCGTGTCAGAGGTGTTCACTATTTACACTCACAGCCATAATTCAGGGCTTGAGCCCACCAGCCATGGCTCCCTTCCAGGCTCTGGGAACAGCTGGTTTGCACCACTTGGGTTCTCCCTGATGGAGAAACCTCCAAGAGATGAGGGCAAAGGGAATCCAGGTGTATTTTCAGGAGCTCTCCTTCACCAAGTACAGTTATGGGGACACTTCAGTCCAGCATTGCCACATCCACTGCAGAGCAGGAGCAGTCCCTTCATCACCACATGTCCCTCCACATCTGCCCCCACTCCAGTCCTGCTATTCAGCCCTGCAGCCAACTAGATCAGGAAACTTATTCAGTTGAAAAATAAGATTTCCTCCCCCCTGCCTTTTTCTTGCCCCTACTTCAAGTGTTTCCTGCAAGTTAAAAAATACTGAGCAGAACAAAAAAAACCACCCCAAACAAAGGATACAGCCCAGACTGTGCAGCTGCAACCCTAAGAAACACTCCCAGCCCAACATCAGCAGGTCAAATATGACTTGCAGACAAAATGAACATCTCATCACCTATGAACAACATCCTAATTTGAGACAAGCAGGCCCCAAGGGGTCTAGCTGGCAACAGGGAAGTCTCCTCCTCCTAACACGTCCCTGCCAGTGCTGAACAAAGACTTGTTCACTGGCCCAAAAGATCTGTTTGACTTGGAAAAATTAATCATGCCCAGAAAGCCGGTCTCCTTGAGATCAGGAGGCTCAATTCCACCTTTCATTAAACCCCTGCCCTTCTGGAATAACTGCAAGCAAGTCAGCGGGGTCACATCTGATTCATACTGCGACTGGGAATGAAACCCGAACCGCGGGCTCAGATCATTAATCCTGTTATCTGCTGCCTCCCTGCATCAATCCAGGGAGGAGGAAGCCTCGTTATCGCAGCTCTATGGCCCACGATGAAATAATTCAAGTGGATTAAATCAGCTCTCTGGGTGCATCAATCACGCCATTGTCCCCGGAGCAGGAAGTTTCCTCCTCAGCCTTTGGCCACCTCTGCCCTGACCCATATTCCAAGGACTTCCCTGCACATTTTGCTCACGCCTGCATTTTGCTTTTGCTTGCACAAGAAGTTGTGTCCTGTGAGCAACAGCAATAAAAAAAGCTAATAAACAATAAAGTTAATAACTTTCAAAGTCATGCAAGGTCTAAGAGATGCAGACAGCGATGCCTGGTGAGATTTTCAACAGAAACAACTTCGAACTGGCTAAAATTTTCTTCAACAGGGTGCCTTGGAGCTTTGAAACTACCACTGAGCACCTGCCCAAATAGAAGTCTTACCCAGGGACCCACATCTTCAAAAAATTTTGACTCCCAGTGAGACTTAGGCAGTATCAGATGCTGAATGTCTCTCCAAGGTGGTTGGAGCAAGGCACCAGGCAGACACACTGTCCATGGGACTGCCCAGCTAGAGCTGAGAAACCCAGGGAATGCAGCAACTAAATGGGCAACAGCAACTCCAGCTGTTTGCTAAAATTCAATGGAAACATTGGGTTCTCCAAAGGAGAAGCTTTTTCTCTTAACTTCATTTCTTGCCGTGGAGGTTACAGCAAAATCCACCCCCTCTTTATGGCTCAGTTGCTGTGCTTTGAGAGATCAAAACCCAGACAACACAGGAACATTTACCCCCCGACTTGCAACCTGTGGGGGTACTGCCAGACTCACAGGATGAGTTTGGGGCCATCAATGGGAGTTGCTTGTTCAGCACTGCAGTTTGAGGTAGGGAAAAAGCATGAAAGCAACATTTCCCCCTGGAATCCTCACACCCAAAAGCACTTGTGCTGTCTGAGCAGGAAACACCACCTCCTTCCCAAAAGGAGTCCAGAGCTATCAAGGAACCTCCTGCTCCTCACTAACCCTCATTTGAACTCACATCATGGAATAAATTGCTTCTCTTTAGCAGAGGCACAGTGCAAAGGGACTCTGGGGGAGGGAAGCAAAAGTGATCAGAAACGCTCAGTTGTTGGGTTATGTGGGATTTGGAATCTGTACACGAACTTCACAGTAACAAAACAAGCTTTCCATAACATTATTTACTCTCCTGATACAGAGATAAACCATCACTTCCTTGCATTACCCTCTTCCAAGTGCGAGCAGTGAGAAACATGACAAAAAAGCATTCCCATTTAAATTGATGCTCTTTTTTCCCCCCCCTCTCCCTCTCACAAACACACATTTGCTTTGAGCCTCAGGTTAACAAAAAACCACAAAGCCCCACTTAGCCAAAACCACAACATTTTCCTTGATTTGGGGTCAAAACTGACAAGTTCTGCCTGTTTTTCTCTTGCAACCATCAAACTTCTCAGGTTCACTCTCGGAGCACCTCAGTTATACTGAAAAGTTCACAGACCTGGCACAAGTTTGGGATTTATTATTAAACCTGCCAGATTTCAGGTTTGATTTATGACTCTTTCATAGAGGCCTGTTATCGAGTAGAGACAGGCCCTGCAGTGCATGCTGTGAGGTGTTCAGAGAGCTGTAAACCTGGGAGCCAAAAGGGACCACTTGGAGCTGCTCTGACCCCCCATATAAATGCAGAGCAGCCACCCACCAGGACCAGGGGTGTAGCTTTTAACAATATTCCTATATTTTCTGTTTCTTCACCTTTTCTGGGGTTTCTAGAGGTTCTTTCCAGGAAAAAGGTCCCCATGGAGCAAAGAGGTCCTGCCCTTGGTTCTGCTGTGGCTTGGCCTCTTTCTCTGGTGATGCCAAAGGATGTGAGAAGCGCACAAGAAGATGAAGCTGCTCCTCCCCTGTTACAGACTTTCTCCTCTGGTCAGAGCATTTCAGCTTCATCCATGACCACAACATTGCTTTTGCCACTTTGTCTCAGAATGATGATGGCAGTTTTGCAATCAGCCTCATGCCTCTGCAGTCAGCAATAAGACAGCTCTCCACAAACACCCCTAACATCCAGGGACAAGGCAGAATTCCTGCTGCATTACATGAAGACTGCTGCTTTTGGGTACCTCCCTTCTGGGTCTAAAAGTCACAACTTCAAGCACTGCCCAAGGATTACAGAAGCAGAGAAGGGCTGTACACACACAGTCCCATCTTTGAGGAGAGGGAGGAAAACAATTAAAAAAAAAAGGCACAAAAAATAACCCTCAGTATTTTTGCCACTATTACCCATGACAGAAACAAAAATTGGGGCTAACTGACATAGTCTCAGGAGACAAATCTCCATTTATGTGAGCTTCCAGAGGTCTCAGAGAGATTACAGCAAGTGTGGAGAGGAAATAGTAAAAAGCACGCACAGGAAACCCTGACGCTCCGCCACCGAGCCATATGGCCACCATAAAACACTGAAAGCTTTTGTCCTGGATTTGCAATGTGACATTTACAATATTTTTATACATTTTATGTATACACTTATCTAATATAAATATAATTTATTTATTTTACGTTTTAAACCCCGAGGATGTCAAAGGCACTCTGCAGAGACGGGACGGGGCAGGGGGGGGTTGGATTTACTGCCAGTGCCTCGGGAGCCGTCCCGGGGGCCCCGTTCGCAGCTACAACAACACGTTTTATCTCCGAGCAGCCAGGAAGGGGGGGCGCAGCGAGACGGAGGGACGGAAGCAGCAGCTGGCAGTGAATCAGATGATGTATATTAGGGAGATAATAAGCAGAGATTACACGCCTGGCAACCACCCCGCGCCGTGCCAAGCGCAGGTTCCCCCGCCGGCATCACTCGCCGGCCCGGAGCGCCTCCGGTAGTTTAGTCTGAAAGCACATCCCGCCAGGAAGAGCTGCAGCGGCCAAGATGCCTCGTGTTCTCTCTCCAACCCCCCTCCTTTCTCAGTTTCAGCGAAACTCCCGTTTTCAGCAGAGGATCAGCACAAGGCCGGTGAAGCACTTCAGCCCCAGCCCTTCACAGCTTCCGAGGACTCGGAGTGCCGCGCATCCGGCGCTCCAAGTGGGTGGCATGCCCGACTGCCAAGTTCTCATGCTCAATAGTATCATTCCAGCACTAAGGGTTTTTTCTTTTCTATTTTTTTATTTTTTTTTAAGCAAACAGCTGCATGGCAAACACCCACGAGGGCTCAGCAGGAGCCATCACCATCAGGTAGCAGTGCTGCCTCTCACGGTGCAAACTGTTCGTTTTGGACGGGGGCTTGGCCGACCCACACCCCTGTTTAAAGTGCCTGGGAGTCCAGTGGAAGGCTGTTTCCAATTCAAAGTTGCTGAAACTTCAGCTATTCTTAATTTGACAGTGTTGCTTAATAAAAAAGTAAAAATATAACCCATTCAAAGCTTTTTTCCAACATTTCATTGTTCACTTGAAAACAAGGTCAAAACTTCGTAAGTTACCCAGGTGAGCTCCAAGTGTTGCATTTCATTTCTTTCATAGAATGGTTTGGCACGTTCATCACCGGATGAACCTTAAAGTTCATCCAGTCACAAGCCCCAGCCATGGGCAAGGACACCTTGCACCAGACCAGGTTGCTCCAAGCCCTGTCCAACCTTGCCTTGAACACATCCAGGCTGGAGCATCCGCAGCACTTTGTACAGCAAATTTCAGCACTGGCTCCCTATAAAACTTCAAAAGCTCCAAAGGACTTGACTCTGAGAAGTGTTTGCTGCCTTAGCACAGTGACTCACTGGTTTTACTCCAGTAAATGGTCACAAACTTGTTTGGTTTTGCAGATGCTCCCTGGCTTCTCCCAAGCATCACTCTGCCCCCTTTTGCTTTGGCACTTGAAGGTTTTCTTGCAGCAAACCACAGTGCCCTGTGCCCACAAGGTAACAGCTAAATCTGTCAGTGGTAGCAGACCTGTGGTAAGGGTAGGACCAAGGAAAATATTGTCCTTCCTCCACTGTGAGGTTTGTCCACCTGGTTCCCTGCACTAAAACCTTAATTAAGTCAGGTACAGCTGCAGGAATAAAACCGATGAATCAGCAACTCCCCTTCGCCACCAAACAACTCACAGCACAGAGCAACAAGTGTGGGAAGCAGCGAGAAAAAACCCAAAACAACTATTTTTAGTAACAGGTTTTTTTAGGTGTGACCCCCAACTGCCCAAAACAGGAAGGTAATCAAGACCAGCATCTCCAGCAACCAGCACTGGGGCCCTCTAATATATATGCTAAAGCTTCAGTAGGAGATGCCAAACCCAAGAGTTAAGTTTCTTCAGCCAATGTTGGGAGCAAATTATAATGAGACGACTGGAACAGGCACTTTTGGACCTAAACATAGAAAAACCCACTTGAGCATGTGCTGAAACACTTCGTTCAATAGCTATCATTTAGACAGATACTGGACTAGCACCATTTATAAACAAAAATCCTTCAGAAATGGATAATAATTCATTTTTTAGTTCTTTAACTGCACAGCTTAATGAATGAGTTTTGTCCTGAATACGTCCACATCCTAATCTGTTCTGTACATTAATTCTCAAAAGAAGCTTCAGTAGAGGATTTCTTATCTATGCATTCATCAGCTCTAACTCCCTAGTGAGGTCATTTCCGAAGTTTTTAATAAAAAGAGACTTTTGATTCTTGGGGTCATGTTGCAAATTATATCTTCACTAATCTAGCAGAGGTCAAAAAAAAGTTGGAGCCAAAGAACATCTCTGACTCCTCAGCACACGTGTGTCTCAAGGCTTTTAAAAATACACAGTCTTGCTGTTATAAATAGAGCATTCTTCCTGAAGGTCAAAAGCTTTCAAAGTCCAGGAAAACAGCCTTTTCTTTCTTTTTATAACTCTTACATGTTTTTTCTCCTCAGAATAAGGGTGCACTAAACAGGGACAGGAGTTGTTCTTGGGGGCAGAGTTTCAACCCAGTTATTTTTACATTGCCAGTGTTAACATGAACATCAGTGTCATTTCCTTTGTCAGACACCAAGAACAGCAGCAGCTATTTACTCAAGTAGAGAAAAAGAGCATGAAAGTCAAAAGAGTGAGGATGAACAGTTTTCCAGGACACAAACATTGGAAGGGGCTGTGGTGGGATGAATCCTGTGCTTAAGGGCTGTGATCTGTTCTCTTACACTAAAAGGTACTTGAACTTCTAGAAAACTTCTCACATGAGTATTAAGAAGTAAAGTCTGCTGAATAACTACACAAACACAACAAACTAGCACTATGTGAAAAGAAAACAAAGAGGTCAGTCAGCAGTCAGATGTGACAAGACTAAGATAGTATCTGAAGAGGTGTTTCTCCACACATTGGGCACTTATTCATAGTCTTCCTTGTTCTCCAAGGGTGCAAGAATCCCTCTTCCATCTCAAATACTTTCCAGTTTCCTCAGGGATTGATGAAAACAACAACCTTAGTCAGCAGTTTAACTGGCCTTTCTCGGGAGTGATCTCACACAGCAGTTCATGTCTCTGCATGCAGGATCTCTCCTTTCTGGTGAGCTGAAACTCTGCATGGAGACAACTCCTGTGAATGTGGCCCCAGGCTCTGCTTGGGGGGGCTGCAGAAAGAACAGGAAAATGCATTTGTGTGGCACTTAAATCCAGGTTTTATACAGAAAATTTAGTTTTTCCAGGGGGTCAGACCTGCAAACAGCACCTGCAACCTCCAGGAACTGTTTTAGCTTCTACTCTTGAATAGTCAAGATACAGAGCCTGTTTTATTTTCAAAGCAGTTCATGGGGGTCTGTTGTGGGGGGTTTGGCCATTATCTTTGATTTCATCTTAAAATAAGGGAATTCAAATCAGATAAAAGATACCACCTCCTTTTATCTTACTACCACTTCTGTGCCAGGCTGAGCTGGGCAATGACTGATAGAGGGTGGTGGGATCTTTGAAATAAGTAAAGCACATGCACTCTTCCAAAAGGGCACTGTCAGGACACAGTGGGTTTGCTGAGGGACATGTTGCTGTGCTGACCAACTGGTTTACTTGAGGCTTAAAAGTGCCTCCTTTGGAACAGCACAGAGAAGCCTTAAACACTTTTAGGATCTCAGCTTTTGAGGAGCTGCTCTACAATGTGATAATGTACAAGCTCTTTCCAAGCTCTTCTGTTCCTGTATTGATGCCAGGAGATTAAAAGGGTGTTGAGTGGTGCTGAGCCTCTGGAGGGGTCATTAACATCACGTGCAATACTGGAGTTATTTGCACTGGCTCAAACCATCCTGGCCTACTGGTGAGCAGGCAGGGGTCAGGGGGAGTTCCTCTATCCTCCCTCTCCTTTCTCCAAGACACCTTGGAGCTCCTGGCCAAGCCCAAAGCCATTTTTTCCCAAGTCCTGAGCAACATCTCCTCCCAGTTGCACTTCCCACCATCACAACAGCTTTGGAAGTGCAGTAGCAGTGCAAGGGCTGCATCTGGGGAGTTGTCCTAGCAGAGCCCGTGGCAAAATGTACCACGTGTGAATTTTACCAGTCCCAAGACCAGAGTTCATTATTCATAAACACACCACCTCCTTTCACATGCTCAGACAACTTCCCCCAAAAGCAGTGTCAGCTTTACACAACCCCAGCAGCTCAGTTGTTTCACAGAAGTTAACACCCAAGGGCAACATGAATCTAACAGCTTGTACATTAGGCAAGTGTGAAAGTGAGGTGCTTTTCCCCACCCTTCTTCTGCACCAGTTCTGCCCTGGCCAGTCCCTCCAGTGAAAAACTAACTCTGCTGGTCAGGAGAATGGCTCCTAAGGTTAGAGATGGTCCCTGTATTGGAGACAGCAGGATCCATCCCACCAGTGCTTTTGCTCAGGGTCACCTCAGTGAAGCCTTTCCCAATCACATTCCTGCACAGGCACAACCAGCAGTGGCAGCTGTGCCACCACCAGGCATGGCAGAGGCATGAGGTGACACCTGCCTGCTGAGAACCTCAGGAAGCAAAAGGCCTGAGCAGCCACCAGGAACAGGCCTGGGGGTGGGAATAAAACAGGACATGCAGGAGAGGGGCTCAAAAGGACCTGCCAGGGCAAAGCCAGACCTTCTGCCAGAGCACCTCCATTAGCAGCTCTGCCTATCCCTTAGAACAAGTTTTAGGTTAAGGGCAGGTGAGTCTCACCCTGGAGACTCTGTGCCCTGCTCAGGTGAGACCCCCCTGCAGAGCTGCTCCAGCCCTGGGAACAGCACAGGGAGGACATGGAGCTGCTGGAGAGAGTCCAGAGGAGGCACCAGGATGAGCAGAGGATGGAGCAGCTCTGCTGGGAGGAAAGGGGAGAGAATTGGGATTGTTCAGCCTGGAGAAGAGAAGCTTTGGGGTGACTGATTGTGACCTTGCAGTGCATGAAGGTACAAGAAAGATGGAGAGAGACTGTTTACAAGGGCCTGGAATGGTGGGACAAGGGAAGATGACTTCAAATGGAAAGAGAGCAGGTTTAGATAAGACAACAAGAAAAAATTACTTAATGTGAGGGTGGAGAGGCCCTGGCACAGGTTGCCCAGAGAAGCTGTGGCTGCCCCATCCCTGGAAGTGTCCAAGGCCAGGTTGGATGGGGCTTGGAGCAACCTGGGCTGGTGGAAGGTGTCCCTGTCCACGGCAGGGGGTGGAACAAGATGGTGTTTAAGATCCTTTCCAACCCAAACCATTCTATGACAGTGGTGTCCATCCCCCACAACCCACAAACTTTATAGCCTTGACTCTTTCCAAGCCTCCTCTGCTCAGCACTGGCAGCACCCATGGCAGCTCTGTGGCACTCTGCTCACAAGGATGGGTGACACTGTGACATGGGGTCAGCTAAAAGTTATTGAGCAGTTAATCTCTCCTTGAGCCTTCACCTTGGAACATCTACAGTGTTTTCTCTACCATAGCCTTTCAAAATCCCAGTCTCCCTGGCATTAGATCTCCTTCTGTAGCCTGACCTTTCTGCATGAGTGAGAGATGCAAAAAAACCCTAAATATTCACCTTTCCCCCCCTTTCTGAGCAGTGAGTCCAACAGGAGATCAATAATTTAGTCCATGGGATAATAAAAGTCCACGAGAACAATGTGCTGCTGACAGGGGAGTTGTGCTGTGGCACAGCAGGGAGGGGGGCCCAGGCCAGCCAAGAGCTCTTCACTGCAACTAAAGAGACCAAACAGAGCAGGGGAAGAGGGAACTCTGGTTTAAGAAATTTCTAATCTTTAAAGAGGGCCCATGGATTAAACCACAAAGCCAACAACATGAATATTTACAGGGCCAAAGTCAGCAATCCTGTACCAAATAAAGTTTTTCACTGGCTTTGGTAGGTACTGCACCTTCCTTTAGGTGGGGAGCCCCTTGTCACTGCCTCACTGTGGAGTGTGGTTACCTTCTCCCCTGCATGACCACTTAGCCTTGCTTTTGGAGCAGCTTCAACTTGCTGTGCATCCATTCTCCTGTTTTAACTTCTCTCAGACTGGGCTTGTGAAGGTGGAAAAGCCTTTTGGAATCTCAGCAAGAGGAAAATAGAGTGGGAACTGTGGAAGGTCCAAGCTGATGGTACTTTTGCTTTACACTCCTGTTTGCTTAGGGAAATCTTGGTTCTTTCCAGACCAGGAACAACTGGCCATCACCCAAAATGCATTGAAATGAGAACAGTTGCATAAACCCAAACTCCTCCCAACATCAAATAGAAAAATCAAATTGCAGGACAGAGTCAAAAATAACTTCCTAGTTTGCCAAGATAACATCCAAGTCCCCACCTCCAGCAAAGGACATTCTCTCAGCCACATGTCCTTAATTCCACAGAAACTTCTCATCCAACAGGGGAGGGGAGGAAGCTGCCAGCCAAAGAAATGGGCTAATGTGTTAATGATCCACCTCTAATATGGCACATGGAAGAGAAGCAAAGTTTTCCTTGGCCTGCTGCACATCCCAGGAGATTCACTGCTGTATCCCTTCTCCTTCCTCCTGCAGCCTCTGCTACCAGTGCACCAAGCACGTGGTGATTGGAGCAAGTGAGCAGAAACACTGTGGAATGACAGGCCCTGGCCAAAGGACAATAATTAGATCAAGTGCTCATCAGCACACATTCCTCAGGCTGCAGGAACAGCTGGGGCTTTCCAAAGCTGCTCTGATACTCATCCCACTTGGCCAAAGCAAGTACAGCCTGGTGTGATGGTTCACTGCTGGGCTGGAGGACTCCAGAGAGCCAGCACAACATGCTCCAAGACAAACCCAGCCCCACTTCCGCTGCTCTGATGGAAGGCTGGAAGCAGAAACACCCAAACAAAACAAACTCCAAGTTTGGGTCTGACCTTATGATTTGGACAAAGTTCAAGCCATCTCCTGTCCCTCCCTCACAGGAGGAAGAGAAGGTCCTCAACACAGCTTCAGAGGCCCCATCACTGCTCACAGCAGCCACACCATGATCAGGGTTTGCTTCCTGGCATCCTCCAGGATCTGGGCTTGGATTCAGCAGAAAAAGCAACCAGCCCAAAACTAAACCAGCCAGACTCCAGCCAACCCTTTCCAGAGGTTTCAAAGCATCAAGCTAACATGTCTTTTTGTCAGGCTTCATTTCAGCATTTTTGCACATCTCCACATTGTGTTGGCTTTGGCAGGTACCTGAAGCCATAATACCACAAGAGAAGCTGATCTCTCAATGCTCCACTTGGGCAAAACCAAGGAGCAGTGGAAACCTCACACAAGTTGCTTCTAATTTTGTGATGTTCCCAGATCTCAGTCCAGACCAAGAGCTTATAATGAGTTTGGATAAACCCTGGATAGTCCTCTGAACTCTCAGTGTCTCAGGAAAACAGTCAAATATGGTATCTGGGATTTTGAAAGGTGCTTCAGAGTTGCATGTCCTGGACAGCACAAGTATTAAAGATGCATTAACCACTCCACCCCACAAGAGCATCCCAGCCTTTCATTAAAGCAAAATAAAATAAATTTAAAAAAAAAAAAAAAAGAAAAAAAGACAAAAACCAAAACAAAACCACACACACTTTGTTAAACTGATGGGAAAGAAAGGTAACCCAAATTCTCTCACTATATACCAGCCTAAACCTGCAGGGGAGTTCACTGAGGCACAGAAGAGTCAGAACAGATTTATCTAGCAGGTTTAAAGAAGGGAAAGGATGAATGACAGCTCCTTTCTTGAAAGGGAAAGAAAAGAAACATTAACTCCTGGTGTTAAAATGCTGTAAAACTGGCTTTTGACTCAGCACAGCACAACGCTGCTTGTAAATGGGATAATTGGTTTGTGTGAGGTCATGAAATCAAGCATGTCTGTTCCTGCCCATCCCCTGGAGCACAGTCAGCTGCAGGAGAACACAACACAGCACAGGTGAAGGTAAAAGGACTCAGCTATCAGGCAACTCATTAATCAGGGCTAAAATGTATTGATTAATTTAAGTGTGTGAAGCACTAAATATCTGAAACTCCTTGACACTTGGAGGTGACACCGTGCCACTAACTCCAACTTTCTTCAGTGGTACAGTCATCAGCAAGTGCACACAGTCAGTGCTTTGCCACCTTTCCAGGTTAGAAGTACTTAACAGACCCAAATTTGACCAGCACTGAGCATGCAGAGAGCAGTGCTGTGCTGGAAAGACATTGGGAGGGTGGCAAAGAGCAGAGCATGAAGCACAACATGGTTCAAACATCCAGACACCGGGAGAACTGCTGGAATCCCTTCTGTTTATGTTTCCAGACATCTCCATCAAGCAGGGGGTAATTAAACACTACAGCAATTGGGTGATAGAATGATTTATTTTTAAAGCACCCTCACAGCCTGGGGCTTTGGGAAGCCCATGGAGATGTGAACCTTACTCTAAAGAGGAGAGAGAGCAGAGCACTCCATGGAATCCTGACTGAGGGCAGGCAGAGGTGCAGGAAGGAGTGAGCAACAGGCAGCACAGAGAGGTGACACAGCTCCTTATTTCACCATCAGCTCACACTCTTTAATCTTTGCAGGGTTTGTTTACAAATTCAGAGAGAAAAGGGAGTGGTGCCAAAAAAAAGTAAAAAGAAAATAAAATTACATATTCCAATATGAAGTGTCCCACTTGGAAAGCAAAGTCCAGCACACAGAGGAGGAATCCCAGAGAACACATCCATGGATCAGTAGATAAAAATGAAAGAGCCAAACCAAGACTGAAGAACTTGCCCAGGGTCACCATGGCAGGTCTGGGGAGGGGGATGGTTCCAAAGTTCTGTCTATTCAAGAGCTGCACATCCCAAAAAGTTGCTGTTCCCTGGTTTCCCTGGCTCTGAGAGAGACCAGGGGGAAGCATAGCAGTGCTCAAGCATAAGAGAGCTGTGACAAGAGACAAAAGACTTCCTCCAAAAAGGACAAGCAGCAGAGATAAAGGCTGCAGCAAGGGAATGTGAGGATGGATATTAAGGGCATCTCTACCACCAGAACATTGGGACCTGAAGGTCCAAAAACATGAATGACATGGGACCATTTGGCTTCAGGAGCTATCCAGTCTCTAGAAGCCTCTTCTGGTCTTGTTTGTCCCAAAACCCTTCCCAGTAAAATCATGGAAGAGGGAAAGGGACAGCAGCCTGTCCATCTAAAGGCACAGAGCACCAAAGGCATCCTGCCCTGCCACGGGGGTCAGGAGAGCACATCCTCCAAGCCAAGGACCATGGGAATTCAGCTTTACATCCAGTCCTGCTTCAGTCCGTTTATTTTACATGTTTATTTAACATCTACATGAATCAGGGCAATATTATTTCATTAAAAAAAAAAAAAGAAAACTTGGCTTCACTTATTCAAACATTTGGACAAGGAAGGAAGAAAGCCCAGCTCAGGATTTGGCTGGGTTAAAGAAGAGGAATATGCAGTTATTACCCTGTTGTCAGTGCTTCAAAACCAGCCTGATGGAGGAACTGAATGCAGTTGCCATCTGGCAGCTGTTGGGGGAACCTCCCTGAAAGAAGTCATGGCCTGGGTTCAGATCCAAGTAGATAAGAGTCCTGCAAGGACAGGGAGCCTTAATTTTCCCTGGAAAACAAAAGAAACCATGGACCTTCTGGAGGTGTGAGTGTCCCAGTGGGAAGGTGTTCACACAGCTCTTGCACAGCCCATTTGTGACTAAAAGTCAGACCACTGAGCCCACGCAGACCCACCACACTCTTACCTACCTGGCACCCCCAGAACATGTCAGTGCCCACAATAACAAACACCCAGAGAGGAAAAGGGTCAGGAAAATGCTGCTGAAAGCTGGAGGATAATACCAACAGCACAAGGTCATAAACTAGAGCTGCCAAGGCATTAAAACAAGCAAGGGTTGTTATTCCCCCCACTCCCTTTCTCCCCTGAGAATAACATTAAACACCAAGGCAGCTGCAGAAGCCATATTTTTCTAGGCAATTCCCAAAGCAGCTACCATCTCTTGCCTTTAAATCAAGGCTGGATTGGTCTTTGGAAGACGTGCTTTTGTCAAATGCAAGTTATTGGGTTCAATAAGGGTTGAAATTCTCTGGCCTGTGCTACACAGGAGGTCACAGCCTGGATGATTTAAAGTCTCTTTTGGTCCCAATATCTATGGAAAAAACTACAAAGCCTCCTGTACTAGAAATAAAACAATATCTATGGAAAAAAACTACAAAGCCTCCTGTACTAGAAAGAAAAGTATAAACAGCAGCAAATAATAAAATTGTCAAACACAGACAGCTTTTGCCCACAGAATAGCTGTGAGCAAAAGGAAGGCCCTTTGCCTCTGCTCATTAATCCCAAGGATTTAAATTCATTACTGGGTCTTTTATCCCACTTTCCAAATGAAACAAGGTTTATGGAGTCACTCTGCACTCTCATTGGATGCTATCTGGTGTTTGGGCCTGTCATCCACATTCAGCAGGGACTACAAATCTGAGATATTAACTTCCTTCACATGTGGCAAAAGAAAGTGGGTGGAAGGAAAGAGAGCTCAATGAACATCCCCAGTGAAAGAAAGGCAATAGCATTAAGAAACAAAAATCCTTTGCACACCTGAAAATGTCTTGGAGCAGGGAAAGAGGTTAAATGTGCCCCCACCATGCAGGGTGGAAACCTTTAGTCATGATTGTCATGCCCTGAGGAACCTACTCCAGCAACATTTCTCATTGCTCTGGATTTTCTGCCTTCTAAGGACGACAGAGCTCACGCCGCAGTTTTAATACAATTAATAAAACTTGAACGAGCCACCAGGCACCAATCAACAGTAAGCTGAGCTCTAGCAGCTTCAGGACTCACAAAATTACTTTTATTTATGGTTAATAAGCCACAGCATGGATGGCAGAGCTTCAGAGCCCCCATCACAGAGCCTACAGTACGGATACCACTGGGAGCACCGATGGGCTGGGGCCAGACCCCTGCAGCCCCCTCTACACACACTCCTAATGAGCAACAGAGCTTGTATAGTCTCCATCTAGACAGGACCTAATTTAACAGTTTATTCTCTCCATATTCTGCTGGGGAGGGGGCCAGGGGGAGTAAAACCAGACCCAGTGCCATTTAGAGCTTCCCATGTGTTGGTGATTGTTAAAGTTTTCCTCCCGTTGCTTGGGCACCCTGTGCAGAAGGCAGAATGTAAAGAATTCCTGCAATGACCTCATCCTCCTGGCTGGCAGGCACTGCTCTCCCTGTGTCCTCGGGTGGAATTCATCATGAATTGCCTTTTGCTTGTGTCCTTGTATATGCAACAGTGACATCAGTGGAGCTGTGGGAGCAGGGGCTGCTCACTAGTGGTGACTGCAGGAGCCTAAGAAAGCTAAATAGGGATTTGTACAAGGTCCTATATAAATTTTACCCCCATCCCTGTGCCATTTAGCCCAAGAACTTAAAATATTTTTTTTCTCCCCCCATACAAAATCAGATATAACTTTGTTGTAGTTTCATTGGTTTTAATCAGGGATGATACCACAGTGCACGAAAATTAGTTCTACATGTCCAGATTCATCACTGCCTTGACTAGAAACCCCAGTGAAATCAAAGGATTAAATGCATCTTCCTGGCATAAATCCAGAGTGAACCTCAGGAACCTGTAGGAAAGGCCTGGGTTTGGTTCTGACATGCAGATCACTCAGGATAAACAGGTGCTTGCTGTAGTCAGCACATGACAAGCACATCTCAGGAACAGAGACAAAGAGCTCTTAAAAAATTGAAGTATTTTAAATATTAACACTCATGTCTGACCTGCACCCCATGATTACTCTACTCCACAGTGAAAGCTAAATTCATTTTCCATCATTGCCATTCATCCAGTGTTCATTTAAGCACCTCTGAAATCCCAATAATTTGGGGTGTTTATCCAAGTTAAGGAGATTTAATGAATCTGGCTGTGACTGCTAATACTTATCATTTTTGCAGGTTTGCTCCATCAACAAATAATACCCTTTGCTTTTAACTGGGGCCAAATCCAGTTTCCTTCACACCAAATCAGGACCAGTCTTCAGAAAACCCGTTCTGGCCAGCTGCTATGGAAAAACCTGGGTTCACCTGGAACTAATGAATGAGTAAAATAAACCCTGAATGGGACAGTCAGTAGCAACTGTTTCCACGGAAAAAATCCAGCATTTTAACAGCCAGGTGCCAGAAACAACCCATAATCCTCTTCCAGGCTGGATACCAGGCTGCATCAGCTGCTGCCACAGCAGAGTCCTTTCTTATTGCAGAGTTTTCCCTTACCTAACCTAAGCCAAGCATTTTTTTTCCCTCCCCTCCTGATGTTTTTCTCATCTGGGCTCTCATTCTTCCCTCTGTAAAGCCCAGTAGGAGAGTCATACCAAGTGCCTTATATTTACATGCTGGATGTGAGAAACCAAGTAGTTTTCCTGCCTTGAGCCCCTCCATTTGCAGAGCTCTGCTGTGCTGGACACTGCTCTGCCCAGCCCATGGACAGCACATTTTCCCTGTAATTGGTTGCTTTACTAGGTTTCAAAACACATTTCAAATCCAGACATGACTAACTTATTGATTCCACATCAAGGTGTGGATTTATGGTTTGTTTTGAGAGCTGCAGAGCCCGATATTGAAATGTGCTCTCTGTGCATTTATACTCGTGTAGAAAATTACAAGCTTTGGGGGAAAAATTAAAAGCAAACAAAAAAAAAAATCAATGGAAAATGAAAGAGATTGCTTTATACTGGTTCTAGCACTGCTGAGAAATAATCCCTTCACTGTTGAATGATTCTTACACAACAGATCAGGTTATCCTCATCCTGCCTTCCACCACAGGCACCTAAGCATGGCACACCCTCACAGGATGCCTGTCACAGAGCCAGGAGCAGGTGACAAAGCCTCATCTACCACTCCCTTGCCACTCTAGCTCAGCCATCTCACCAAAATCATGTGTCCTTTTCACTCCAAGTCAAGATTAAACACCAAAGACCCACTTTGCAGCAGCCTGGAAGGGCCAAGGTCCCCATCAGTCTGGCAGCATGGGCAGATTGCTGCAGTAGTCAGGGAACCAGGGCTTGGGTTCAAGTTAGAAAACAGCAAGAAACTTCCAAGCCAAGAACAGCAATACAGCTGGAAAGAGTGCAGTGTTTTACACTGAACAAACACGAGATAATTCACCAGAGCACTGGCTCCAGCTCCTTTCCAAGATAGTGCTGGCGGCACCTCTGAGCACAGGCAGACAGGAGCAGCAGAGCAGAGGGTAGGTAGGGCATGGAGAGGGAAATTCAACCAAAACAGCCTTTTAGAGGGAATTAGATAAACCAAAACAACAGAGAGCAAATGCTTGGAGCTCCCTTTGAGCTTTGCCATTGACTGCAGACATGCTGCACTTAATGGATGTGGGCATGAGACAAGCATAAAGTGAAGGCAAAAAAAGACATAGATATGTAAAGACACACACACTGCCCTGCCTCACTGTGCCAGGGTGCTGGACACATCTATCCTTCAGGAAAAGTGCAGCTCAACCAAGTTATTTCAGCTTGCTGCAGATCACTCCTGTGATTAATTTTATCCCCCTTTGAGTTTGCCCTGGTAGAGTTGTTGCACAAAATCTGGCTTGAATGTAGGAGAACTCCACACAAAGCTGCACTCAGTGCCTTTACAAGAGAAGAAGGAAACACAAACACGGCTGCCAGCAGTTTCCAGTGTCACAACCCTTGCCCTTTCCTAACACCAGTCAGAGGAGCAGCACGAGGCATCAGAAACCTTCAGAGATGGCCCATTTCTTGTAAAACTTCTTTTGCCAGCTCTGATGTTCCTGTAAAGATCAGGAGGTTTGGATCTCAAAGTCTCTGTGCATTCAGTGGCAATTCCAATGGGATGACAAGGCTGTCAGTCAACAGCTGAGTGGTTACTCAGTGTAGGTTACTCATCCCCACACCAGCACGGCCAGACCCAGCTCTGTGTTGTCTGTGCCACCTCCTCTATCAGTCACAAGCCCCTTTGGGCACCTCAGGGACACATCCCTTCCTGCTGGGTGCTTAGCAAAAGCAAAATGCAATGAAAAGAATAAAACCTTTACTTTTTTTCCCGTAGTTCAGAATTTTTGCTTCTTTACTGACTCCTTTATTATGTCACCAAGTCGCCCATATCTCTTTACAAGTAAATATATGCTGGCCCTTCATTTCCACGGGAGGGATGGGGGTAGAAAGGACACTGTTTTCCCTCTGCAGTATCAGTTTTCAGTGTGACACACAGTTCACTGTGAAAAACAAACAGCCCTAATGAGAGTGGCTGTGCAGTTGCTGCTCCCGGTGTCACTTACTCGAGAGCAGCCCCAGGCCCTTGGCAGGGTCAGTGCTGAGGGAGTGGGGGGCAGGACATGTCCCCCACCATCCCCCTCGCTGGGGGACAGTGCATGGCAGCTCTGTGCCAGCCTTGTGAGGCTCCAGCCCAGTTGAGGTCCCTGCACTCACTGCTGTGCTCACACCACAGCAAGGATTGAACAGTGATGCTGCATCACTTCACACCCAGGGTGGTGGCATGCCAGGGACATGGATAAAGCACTTCTCTAACTTTGGATGGTGTTTGGATGGGAGGAGAGGTCTGGGGCATTTCATGAAGTGCCTCAGGCTGGGGTCAGCCCTTGCAGGGGCAGTTCAGATGTCCCTACACCGAGGGATCAACATGTCCTAAGGAAGCTCTAGGAGCAGCAACCCAAAAGGGCTCCATCCACAGAGCTGGGCAAGCAAACTCTGCTGCCATTTGGAACATCTCTGATCCCACTGACCTCAGCCACAGCATCTACACCCCATGGACCATGCTGGGCACTGGAGAACTCACCCAAAGCACCCATTTCCTGCTCACCAGAGGTAGGTCTGAGCAGGAACCTCCACACACTGCTGGAGGACTCCAAGGAAGAACCTGTCCCAAAGGGGTGAGCTGTAGGTTGCATGGTCCTGCCCATAAACCTCTAGGAACCCCCCAGGCCCTGAAAGAGCCATCCACCCCCCCCCTTTCCCCTCTCAGCTGGAGGGTCAGAGTTCCTCCTGTCTGTTTGCTCACATGTGCCTTTTCTCAGGCTGCATTTTTCTTTTCACTTTTGACCAACAACCACCATTTTAATTAGACTCCAGCCCCACCACAATTATTTCCTTATATATCCTTGCCTTTTATCTGCCTATCAGAGAGCTGTCTATCAGATTTAGGACACCCCACAAAGCTGCTCCTCAGGCTTTGAGTGTCCCCATTGACTCGAGACAGGATCCCAGGCTGGGGAAACCGCCATCAGATCCTCATTCTTCACCCAGCTTTAATTTACTCCTGACACCAGGAGTCCCAAGCTTCTCCTCTTTACCTTCATTGTGGTCTCCAGCCACAACAGCCCCGCTGAGCACCAGGGGCTGAGGGGGGATGACACCCCAGGGGCGTTGCCATGGGCACAGACGGTGGTCCCTCAGTGTTCCCATGGCACCGGGTGAGACATGCAGGGGGCGAGGAGAAGAAAGAACGTGCACCAGCCAAGCTATTTGCAGCCCATCTAAGCACCCTGCAAGTTAAACAGTTTGCCTTTTTTCCCCCCCTGCTCCCAGCACCCAGGGAGAGACCCCGGGGGCTCCCCCACCCACCAGGGTGCACAAAAGGCGAAGTTATTTTCCTGCCCGACCTGGAGACAAAAATAAAGTTCTGCTGGGGGCAGAATTTGGCTCCAAGGAGCTGCCTGTTGGCTGGTTTGCATTTTACAATTTTTGACGTGAAGGCCTCACCTTGCTGCAGGTAGGGGCAGGGCAAGGGGCTGTGCCCAGGGCTGAGGTGGAGCAGGATCCTCAGAAACCCGTGGTGGGGGCATTTCTCCCACCCTGGGAAGCACAAGACAGCACAGCAGGATGGATGGAATTGCCCTGGACCTTGCCATATCCTTCCCATGGCTGTGCAATGGAGACTCATCCCTCCAGCCAGGAACAAGCACATATGGGACAACTCCCAGGTTTCAGTCTCCCTTGCAGACTGACTTGAGCACAAGGGATCATTTGCCCAGTCTGGGGTGGTTTTCACAGGTGGAGAAGCTTCAACCAGCCCTTGTCCACATGACACAGAAAGGTTCCTGCTGGTCTCCCTCAGCTGTGCCTGCAGACCACTGGTCACCCTGCCAGGAGATGAGGCTTCATCAGCTGCCAGCACTCAAATTCTGTAGCATTTTAAAGCCACTCTGATGTCCCATTCCACTGGTGATGTCAGCCAAAAGATATTTTAGTGGAGGGCGGGGGAAAAGCCCAGCGGAATCTTAGGAAGTGACCAAATCCAGAATAAGCTTTGCCTACAAATTAAGCATCTTCCTTCTCTAAACTGATCCCCTCCTTCTCTAGGCCCTCAAACTCATATCACCCCTCAGATCTCCCCACAAGCAGGGGACATCAGCAGCAAGCCACTCATCTGGACATGGTGCTGAGAGCAAGAGGAATTAGTCTCCATAGTACATGAAAAGAATTAGGACTATTTAATCTCCTTTCCCCCTTATCAGTGGTCTCAAATGTCACTTTGAGAGGGAAAGGCAGTGGAAATTCCTGCAGATCTTTCCTACAATTAAGGAATTGACAAGATTTTTCAGCTTTTTCTCTGTGTGTTTGAAAAATTGCTACATAAAGGAAACAATCTTCACAGCACATATAACTCACAATGGGCTGAAACATTATCTTAAACTATTCGTCTGTTTCCTGCTTAAGTAAATATATTAGGAATGTGTGTATATATTTCTTGGGCAGCTTAAAAATAAAAAGAAGAGAGGTATATAGTGTGTCCTGCTTTTGAGGAGCACGTTGTTTATGTTGTCATAAGCACAGGTCATAGTTAGAGCTGAACACTGCGTGAAAGTGCAGGCAAGCTGGGAAACATTTGTTAGGTTTAATGATCTTTTATTTAACTGGTGCAGAAAAATGCATCCCTTTGGATTGATTCATGACATGAATTGTATAGAAACCTTCTTCCTCGAGAAAAGAAAAACCTCAAAAGGTCAACGTGACATTTCAGCTTTCTCAAACATCCAAAGATGTTCACAGAGCAAAATTCCCAGCCTCACAAAGCTGGATGGGGTTAGGGCAGGGAAGGGATAAACTACAGCTAGAGATCCAGTCCAGGTGATTTGGATGGCTCTGCTTTATGTCCTGAAATATAAGAGACCCATCCTGCATCACAGCAGCCCCACTCCACAGCCTGTGAAATGCATCACTCTCCTCAAAGCACCCCGAGGCAGAGGCTCCACAGCCTGCCAGGAAGGGGCTGACACAGCCTTTTGTTTTGTGGCATCTCCCCCAATCTAACCAAGGCCCAGCCCATCCCTCTGGCTCAGCCACCAAGTCAAAACCAGAGCTCAGAAGAGCTTTTCTCAGCTTCCAGTTGCCTGAACTGGCTGCAGCATCTCATGCTTAGAGATCAGCCCATGTGGGCAGAGCAGCAGTTTCTGCTGCATCCCTCAGTCAGTCACAGGGTTTTACGGTTTGACACCTCTCATCTTGCCAAGGTGTTGCATCTCTGCACTGCTGCAGAATTAGCTCAAGCCTGGGCCAGCCCTCCCTGAGCAGAGTGGGCCCATCCCAGAGCTCTGCAGCCCATGCTGAGCTTCCAGCCCCGCTCCAGGCAGAGCAGGAACACACACATGTGTGTGCACCAGGATCTGCTGCCCCAGGGGTGAGGGCTGGCTGAGAGCTGCTGGTGTGGTCACAGAGGGGGAATGACGTGCAGAGACCTGCACCAGGACACTCCTGTGAAGACAAGTGCAGAGCCAAGCAAGACCAAGGGACTGGTGCAGCCAGAGCTCCCTGGGAGCTTGTGCCCACCCCATGAGATGTGTGACAGGGAGCAGCCAGTGCTCCAGCCAAGTACCTCCCTCTGCTGGGGACTTTTCCTGAGCACCCACCAGTCCCAGACATTCCACTTCCACTGTGGGGCTGAACACTGAGCACTCATTTGTTTGGGTCAAACCAAAACATCCCCCAGTTTTTCCCCATAGAGTTGGGTGCTTTGTGGAGGGAGCTGCCAAATCCCAGGACAGCAGACTTATCCATTGGTCTTTCCCTTTGGAATTACAGAGCCTTTTAGAGTGGAAAAGACCCTTAAGATCATAGATTCCAACCACTAACCCAGCACTGAGCCATATCCCCAGGTGCCACACCTACATGACTCCTCCAGGGGTGGGGACTCCACCACTTCCCTGGGCAGCTGGTTCCAATGCTGGCAGCCCTTTCCATGAAGGTATTTTCCTTTGTATCCAATCTAAACTTTCCCTGGAGCAACCTGAGATTGTTTCTTCTTTTCTGATTGCTTGCTACTTGAGAAAAGACACCAGCTCACACCTCATGACAACCTCCTTTTAGGTAGGTTCCTGTTCTCCAGGACAAACAATCCCAGCTCCCTCAGTTTCCTCTGAGGACTTGTTCTCCAGAGCCTTGTCCATTTTCATTGCCCTTCTCTGGACACTCAAAATCTCTGTTGTAGGTGCCTCAGGTCACCACTGGTTTCCCAAAAGGAACAGAGGGAACACAAGTTCAGCACTTGCTAAAAAATGCTTTAGAGGCAGAAAAAAAGGGGTATTGGCTTCCAGAGATCACCCAGTAGAGAGCAAACACTCATCTGTTCTGCTGTCTTTCTCACAGGGGTGACTGTAGAGGCCTCCAAGCCTCTGGATTTTGCTTTGGTCTGTAGTACATGTGGACAAACACTTCCACAAAGCCAGCAAAAGACAGCTGCTGCCTTGCAGAGCTGATCATCCCCACCCACATGCTCCCCCCCCAGCCCTAAATCAGGTAAGAAGTGACCATGAACTTTTATTTCCTGCTCCTGCCTCTTCCCATTACCCACAGCAGGGCCCTGGGGTAAAGAATGACAGGACAGCAAGAGCTACTTCACACTGGTCACATTCTAGGAAAATCTCAGGGTTTTCAGTACTTGGCAAGTCACAAGTTCAAGCAGCAAGTAAACAAAACATAAAAACAAAAACAAAGCACTCAACCACATTATTCTTATCTGCCTGAATTTTCCCTTTTATCCCACAACTCAGGGGAAACAAGCCCACAGGCAAAGGGGAGCTGTTCCAGGGTGCCCATTTCACCCCCAGAGTAGCTCTACCCCTCCCCACACAGGCAGCTCTCACAATGCATTAAACTGCACCTTTGAAAACCAGCACCCTCGAAGAAGGCAGCCCCAGGCCTGGCTGCTCTCAAGCCAAGTACATTTGATTACTCCCATTAAATCTCTGCTCTACCAGTTCCCCTCTGAAAATTGTATCAGCTTCTCTCACCCCAAGACATGTACCCACCAAACACCCCCAGCACTGCAGGATCCTGCCAGATTCCCAAAAACCCCCTCCCCAGACACTGAGCCCTCAGGAACTCACCAACAGCATCTCTTCACAGCCAAGAAGTGGGGATGAACTTGCAGATGAGGTGTCTTAATTAATTCTACAGACCTGAGGGAGAGCAGTGGGCTCCCACCTGTCCTGAATGGCAGCACCTTCTCACCACATCACTGACTACAGAGCAACACCAGCAGGACCACTGTGATAAACTTAGGTGGAATTTTCTCCAGAAAGAGCTTGCTAAGTTCTACCTACAACTTGCACCAGTTCAGCAAACTAAACAAACTCCTCTAACAAAGGTCTCTGGGACAACTCAGCTGCAGCTTTTTAGCCCCTGCTCATTTATACCAACTCAACAGCTGCAACAGCTTAAAGCACAAAGACGCACACCTGCTCTGTGTTACTGCCCCACAGCCTGGAGACATTTCCCCCAAAGCTGGAGGGGCCTTGTTCTTGCCCCTGAGCTGCTCCTGCTCACACTGGGTACTGCTGTGCCAGCCACCCTCCCTGCTGAGTGCTGGAGATGAGGGGCAGCCAAGGGACAGAAATCCTGCTGGAGGGGTGGGATGAGATGGGTCCCCAAGGAAAGCAAAGGTTTCAGCATCTGCAATGAGCTGTCAGAGCTCTTGGTCTGTCTGGAAATGCCACCAAAGAAATCCAAGGCTCCCCACCCCGACTGACATTACTGTCCTGGCAAAAGCTCCCAGGGTGGAGTCACCAATTTCCATGTTTGAGTTTGAGGAGATAAAGAGCTAATGTGTGACTTGTGCCAGCCAAACCCAATGCAGCAAGTGCCATCCCTGTGCCTCTGGAAGGGCAAGGTTTATCCACACAGAGCAGCTGCCAATGAGCCATGAACTGTGGATTGCATAAACCAAGCAAATGTCACAACAGATCTGCCTGGGGCTTGTCGAGTGACTCACCTGCAACTGGAAAAGGCTCTGAGGAGTGTTTGGCACTTACAGGGAGCCCACCCTGCCTTGCCTCTCTCTGCTGTGTTTGCCAGGACTGCAGACCAGCACCTCTGGAGGTTTGCACTGGTGAGCTCCTCTCCACCACCAGAAAACAGGAACTCTTTCCCACCTGTAAAATTAACAGCACAGCCTCTGCCAGGCTTTAAACTTCAGCATCCAACTCCCTGATGCAAACACCTTTCCCAGCCTTTCTGAGGAGGTGCCAGAGGTCTGTTTGATCCTTATAGGGCACTGGGCCAGCAAAAACGTCACAAATTTCACTTACTGGCAGAGTTCAAAGCACTGAGGTGTGACACACAATGCTGGGGGACACCCCCTTTGTGGGGATGCCACCAGGCAGGTTGGGGGCTGGGGCTGGCATTGGGATGTGCTCCAAGGGGGTTGTTTTCAAGGAACATAAGAAATAGAGTGAATGCATTAACACTCATACCAGCCATTTATCTACAAGGAGTTTTATTCACCCCCCTCCAGGGAAGGTGCAGAGAACTCTCTGTGTTGCCCCTGCTCCTCATTGTGTAGTTGGGGCAGTGGCACATTTTGGTTGGAAACTCTTTTAGCTCTTACAAGAACCAGGCTTGCAGTGCAGGATCTGTTTGCTCATGGACTGCTGTGTCTCCTAAGCCTTATTTTTGGTCCCACTTTTCATAGGCTGGGGGAAAAGACATTTTTTCCACAGCAGATAATGGAGAAAGGTCCCAAGGGAGCTCCATGGAGCACCATGTAATGGCACTGTGAAAATGTGGTCAGGATGCATTTTTGCTGCCTACACAGCAGCGTCCAGCCGTGGCCAATGGCTGCAGGAAAACGTGGAAGGTTGTATCAGAGACATGACTCCATGGGACAATTGAGTGTTTGTCCTTAGGATGAAAGCAGGAATTCAGTTTGGGCTATGGCAAAGCCCGGAAAGCACAGCGGGAAGATTTAATGGGATTTTAATCACCGCTTTTAATGGGATTTGCCAGAGGTCCCACAGGGCACAGAAATCATAGAATCATTTAGGTTGGAAATGACCCCTAAGATCATCAAGTCCAACCATTAACCCAGCACTGCCAAGCCCACCACTAACCCCTGTCCCCAAGTGCCACATCTACACATCTTTTAAGTCCCTCCAGGGATAGTGACTCCACCACTGCCCTCAGCAGCCTGTTCCAGTGCTTGACAGCTCTTTCCATGAAGAATTTTTTCCTAACATCAGATCTAAACCTCCCCCCATGCAACTTGAGGCCACTTTCTCTCCTTCTAGCAACTTTTTACCTGGGAGAAGTGACAGACCAGAGCTCCCTGATTGTCACTCTGGGTTCTGCACTGTGGCAGCAGCTCCCTCACTGTACAGCTCCAACCTGGAGCAACATGAGGTCCCCACTGCACTTTTTCATGCCCCATTTGACCACCTGACTGTGGTGACTACTCCCAGGTGGGCCCTTAGGACAGCTTGGAAGAACCTAGGAGGGAGAAGGTGGTTTGGAAATCAAAATGACCATTGTTTTTCTCCATGAAAGATGAACAAATTTCATCATTACAGGGTCAGCTTATCCATGTGAAGACCAGGCTGTCGTAGCCTCTGCTGCTTCTTTGAGCAGTTTTTCTCCTGAGGAAGGAGCTGCCAGGCCAGTTCAGAGGGATTGCTCCTTCTGAAGGTGAAAAATGCCTGGCATTGTGTCCAGCCTGTGTTTGAAGTGGGAGAAAAGCAACTTTGAATAAGCTTTTGATGGGGCCCATGGCTCTGCTTGACCATAATGTCAGCTTGTAATTAGCAACAGATACCACTTCTGTCACTCCCGATGTTATCATCAGCCATCTTGCGTTTCAAAGTGAGGAGAGGCATGTAAATTATGGGCAATTTGGGCTCTGAAATGGGCCTTATGGGTTTTTTTCTTCAGGGAGACCGGGAAGCCTGGAATTTGTTACAGAGATAGAGGTTGAGCCGGCAGGGAGAGGAGAAGGGGCAAAGCACTGAACACTTACAGAGCTGCTCCAGCAGATCCCTGGAGGAAACACATATGTGCCAGCTCCCCTGTGAAGGCAGAGCTGAGTGGTGGCTCTCACAGGGACTGGATATTTTGAGGAAGGAGCAGAGGAGGTTTGGAGCAGCTTCTGTCCTGTGTCTGAGATGTGGGGCTCTGCAAGGCTCCATCCACCACAGACACAGGGAGCTGGGTGGGGAAGAGGATAGCTCGTGCCTGGGCAGCCAGCACAGCCCTGTTTCTGCTCAGCACATTGCAAGTACTTTGGCTGATGAAGTGTCAGATGGCCCAAGAACAACTGAGGCAATATTTTACCCTTATTGATAGAAAACGTTGCCTTCAATTAAAATGCAATTTCCAGAGTGAAGGAAAGGCTTGTGCTTCCCAAAACAGACTTGAGTTTTTGTAAGAAACCCACATAATTTCTGATTTTGACCAAAAGTAATTTTAATTTCTTTCAAAAAAAAAAAAAANGCAGACTTGAGTTTTTGTAAGAAAAGCAAAACCCCCAAACCCACACAATTTCTGATTTTGACCAAAAGCAATTTTAATTTCTGTCAAAACCAAAACGGAGCAAAATTTTTTGCTTTTTTTTCCACAGGAAGTGGAGCAGGAGAAGTCAATCCCTTACAGCAAGCCCAGTGAGTTTCCCAGATCCCCTGGCACTGCTCTGCAGCCTCACAGATCTCCCTGCCAGAGCACTGGGCTGAGTATTTGATTTCATCTATTGCTGTATGAATTACCAAGAGTCCTGTTTCTGCCCTGCTCTGGCCTCCTGCAGAAGGAGTCACACCAGAGCTGCTCTTTTCAAGGGCTCCCCAGGAAATGGGCTAAAACAGAATTTGGCCCCACATTGACTCTGCGGTGTCAAGTTCTCCCCTTTTATTTGCAGGAGGAACTCAAGCATCACTCTGCTGCTCCAGACTTTCTTTCTACCACTGGCAAATAGCACAGCCAGAAAGGTTATCTGCCTTCAAACACAAATAGCTTATGTTTAGAAAAGAATTAAATTTTGTTCCCTTTAGAGTTGCAACCACATCCTCAAAGCTGTTAACCTGAATGTGAACTTCAGATAATAAAACTCTAACCTCACCCCTACAGAAGAGCCAGCAGTCAGCAGCTACCTTGTGTGCTCTCCCACTATCTGCCCCATCGATTGTCTGATAGCACAGCTTGTTTTCTTTTTCAAGGGAAGACAGCTACTAAATCTACGCTCCCCATCCCTCTCCTTAGCACTCCTGGGCTCCTCCACAGCTGTGCTGCTTCTCCATCGTCCCTGCTCTCAGTTAAATAAACATTATGACACGTACTGATTGCTTTAACAAACTTTACTGCTCCACGTCCTCGGCGAAGCACCGTTATCTTTTTACAGGGAACATTCCTTTCCTGTTGCTATGCCTACTGCAGCGCCATCCAGCACGACAGCCAAGCCCGCTGAACGAAGCCACAATTTCCAACCCCTCCGTTGTGCTCATCCTGAAATAGCTGCCGAGGGGTGTGGGGCCAGACCGCCGGCAGATGTGAGCTGTCACAGCTCCTCTGCCACAGCTCATCCCAGCAAGGACCCGGCTCTCAGAGCCTTCTGAAAATGCCCTGGAGCTAAAAATGTCTGGGTGGAGTGAGGTGGGTGAAGGAAAAGAGGGGTATAGTCGTTCATGTACATCCCCCCCCAGCACAGCAGGGGGAAGGTTGGTTTTTTTATCCTCGCCGTAAAGGCTGCGTTTGATGTTCTATAGTTTGCAACTAAATTGCAGAATCCAGAAATACTTCTGGCAAATGGTATTTCACAACCATTCATCATCCTGGTGCACAATTTCCTCCACATGACAACCTATGTTTTAAAACTTGCAGAGAGAGGGGAAACTGCCATTTGTTTTGGCCAAGCCAAAATAGCTCTTGGCCCGGGGACTGGGGGTGCTGTGGCTGCTCTGGGTGATAAGCCCAGCCTTGCAGGTCCTGCCAGGCAGGAGCAGGCACCTCCTGCCCCACACATGCCACATAAGGGTTCCAAGGAGTGAGTGTGTGTTTCAGTTTCCCCTTCTCAACCTGTTTTTCTCCTCTAACACAGCAGTGTGGCTGTGACATTCTGTTAATTACTGCTGGGCAACCCTGAGGTGTTAATGACAGACTTCCCCGAAATCTGTGATTTCACCTTTTTGCTTGTTGTTTTCACTTTCCCCTTTGCAAACATTTTCTTCTCAATCAAGGACAGGTTGGCTTCTCAGATTCCTCAATTCTCAAAGGTCTGATTGTTTATGTCCGGTGAAGAGCCAGGTGCAATAGCTCCTAAATACATCCAGGATGCTGGGTAACACGGAGAGAGGCCAGAGAAGCTGAAGAGGATTTCTGGCAGCTGATCAGTTGTAGAAGATAGTTTTTCCTCCAGGCATCAGCAAGAGTATTTCTGGGTCTGCAGGATGTGTGCATGAACTGCCCTCACAGCTCTCAGGGGTGTGAGCAGAGGAAAGGACTCGGAAGGAAGCAGATAAATCCCAGTCCAAGTCACTCACAGTCTGTATTCCAGCAGCAGGAACATTGCTAACCATGCAAGGGTTGGGGGCAATCCCCTTTCCTGGGCTTGGCCAACGCTCATCCCTTGCTGAGGGATTCACTTTGTCCCACCTTTCTCCCTCCCATCAATCTCTGAGCCCAGAGCCATGTCCATCTCATGGGACTGGGAGCAGTGGGAGGGGGTATCCCAGGGTGAGGGAGATCCTACACACCACTGGAAGGGTCACCCTGGGATAAACCCAGCACTGGGGGAAGACAGTTCTATTTGTCCTCCTCCCAGAAGGGGTTGTGCATGATGGCCCTCTGGCCACCCTCCACTTACCCTGCCCCAAGAAATCCAGGAACAGCAGCTGACTCCTCCCAAACCCGCAGTGCCAAGGGATGCTCGTGCTGGCAGCCCACCAGAGACTCATCTCCGGCCACAGCAGCACAGCCAGGGCAGCATCCAAGGCCTGCAGAGCTCAGGAAGTGAAGGGATCAGAGAGCTGGACAGGCCCAAACCCAGATGGGGAGAGATGGCTACAGGAATGGAGGAAATGATTCAGAACCTGGAAATGTGAACAGCACAGGCCGCGTGCGCTGGATCTTCAAGCAGCACAGAGTGGTTGGAGTTTTATTCCAGGACTCAGACAGGGATTCTTGGAAGCATGTCAGGGCTGGGTGTGTGCACCAGATCCACGTGGAGAAAATCTCCTGGCCTCCAACACCAGCTGAGCGTTTTTCCATTTCACTCTTAGCAGGTTATACAAGACAAGGATTAAACAGACACATTCTTTGTGTTCATCTGCCTTTATTAAAGGAATAATGTATCTGCATAATACCAGCAAGCCCTACACCTGGGAGATGTACTGCAGGTTATAATGGGTTCAAACTGGCCTTCCATGGAAAAAAACAAGTGCAAACACTTTTCTGGTCCATCAGGACCAATTCTTTGTTGTAATTCCAGTGCTTACTCTCACTGAACTGGTCAAAGCAAGCCACACTGGAAGGGGCTCTTTCCCACCATACCCTATTACCACATGCTCTGCCCTGCTCTGGAGTGCAGCCCCCCTACCCCAGACCCTTCAGGGTGCCCTCTGACAGCCAGACCCCACTGCCTGTGCTGGGCTCCCTTCACCACTTCACTCACCTCAGCCTAACAAGGCTTCACTGCTGGTCCCTTTCTCAGCTTTTCCAGCACATTTCCTGTTCATGAGCTCTGGTTTCTGCCTCACCATAGAAATGGGGTTGCACAGTCTAATTGTCCAGGCTTTACATGAAAAAACAACCTCCAAGACACTCCAGCTTGCCCAGTTTTCCAGCTTGACTGTATGAGGGCAGCAGATGTTCCTTTTTGCTTCATCTCTTCCAGACCATCCTCAAACCTGATCCTGGAGGCAAACACACCTCCCTGCCCCTGTGTCCTCTGGCCATGGACTGGAAACACCACCTAAATTAGTGGGAAGGGAGTCTGCTTTCCTGTTTGTGCAAGAACTGACTTCTCTGAAGATTTGCCAGTGGTGGGGCTGGGTTTAAGAAGAATAAAATACTGGTGAGATGAAGGGAAGCATCACTGAAGGTCAGTAAGTACTTTGGGTTAAATGTCTGCCCAGATTTATGAGAGGTTTGCATTGTCTGGCTTTCTTTTGCTACACAATTTCTTGCATTCCTGTGGCACAAGAAGCCAAATTCATCCTTACTCTACATTCATTTATTTCTTTCCTGAAATTAATTCTGCTTCCTCTGAGGGAGGGCTATGCATGTTTTACCTTTGGCTTCCAGCAGGCCCAGCTTGCTTTGAGGCTGCCCCTGGCTTTGAGCCTTCCTCATTGTTCTTTTCTTTCAGAGGAAATGGAAAAAAATTCAAAACCAGACCCATCAGACCCACATGTGTGTATTCCCCATCATCTCTTTAGGAAAAAAGCGCAGTGAATCTTTGCACACCTCCCAACAGTAAGTGCAGAAAAGAATGGTTTGGTGAAGAAGTGGAGAAAGAAATCTGCAAACTTACACCAAGGTTGAGCAACAGATGAGATTCTGGCTCTAAAGAAATGACATTATGAATCTGGGGAGGAGAAGGAACAGACTGCTTGTGGATTTTCAATCTGGGAAGCAGCAGACTGCCAGAGACTCCTGTAAATGGAGGTTCTGGAACAGAGTAGCACGATCTGTCAAAGGGAAGAGGTGGTGTTAATCAACACCATCAACAATAGTTGACAGAAGAACCTTCCCTGGACCACTGGAGAATTTCTGAGTAGTGAACAACTTCTGTCCATTACAGAGGCTCTTGCAAAATCCCTACAAAATCCCAGCTCAAACTCAGCTATTCCCAAAACAATTGAATAATTTCAGAATAGCAAGCAAATATCTAAATAATCCCTCTTGATCCTGGGCCCAGCAAGGGGCTGGTGGGAGGATGCTGAGAACCCAGATGTGCAGGAGTAGGTAGAAAGCACCATGTCAGCCCTTTCTGCAACCATGGCTCTTCTGGGATGATCCCTTTCCCCTTGGCCAACTCCAATACCAACGTCCCACCAGGCACTGGGTTAGTTAAAAATGGAACAAGCTAGTTGGATTAGAGGTAGTGACTCCCAGAAGGTGGATGTGGCGAGCAGACAGAATGGGTTGCTCCTCCTGCTGCAGCCAAAAAATGGCATGTGGGCACGGACCAGCCAGGAAATTTGGCTTTTCAGGGAAAGAAACTGCCCAGCAGGATGTCAGTGGCAGTATCACCTCTATGTGGGATGACCTTGGCCTCAGGACAAATCCCTATGACAGGATGAGAACCTTCAGGAAACATCCAGGTTTTTTGCTCCGCAGAGACAAGTCAAAGCCCCCTGTGCTGACGTTGAGTGAGGCACCTTCACACCCCACACCCCTCAGGGCCCTGCTCCTGAGGCACAGACTGTGATTCAGTTATGTGACATTGTTATAAGTAAACAACTGCTGCTCAGAAATCAGCTCCAGTCCATCTGCAAAAGCCTGAAAAATGCCAAATCCATGATTCCAGGAGACCAGTATGTCCCAGGGCTCCTACCACCTGATCCAGTAGCAGTTCTGGACTCATTTTCCAGCAAGTTTTATTTAAATCTGGCCTCATACAGCCACAGATTGCTTAGCCCTGAAGCAGCAAGTTTAATACCCCTTTCAGAACATACTGCATGTTCTTGTTATTCCTGAAAGTGGATCCCCTTCAGGCCTCGCTCCAGGCAAGCCCCTGAGCATTCACTCAAGTGAACTCAGTGCACTCCAAGCCACAGCAAAGGGCTGCTCCCGAATTTCCTGCACACGTGATGCACTTAGCATGAACTTCACAACTGCACTGGTGCACCCTGAACATGTCCCCATGAGCACATCCCCACAGTCACTGGGCACAGCCTCAGAGTGTCACTGCACTGAGCTCCTGAGGCTCCTGAGCTGGAGAAGAATAAGATGGGCAGCTCAGCTCCCTGAGAGCTGAGAGTGTCCTGACACCCTGAGACTGCAGGAGGGCCTGTTCAGCTCTACTCCACCCTGCACATCGCTCTGGGAGAGAAAGAAACCCTGTCTGATTGTTTGTTTTTGTTGTAGGGCAGCTTGCCAGCCTCCCTGTATCGCCTCAGAAGTGCAAAGCAGCCCCATCTACATCTCCGGTTCACACCTAGTTTTTGAATGATATTTTTGGACTGAGCCAGATTCTTAATTGGGAAGGATGTTACCTGTTGGCTCTGCGGTGAGGATCAATGCTAATGCATCACTTCTCATCAGATTATCCCATTTATTTTGCATTTGAAGCAATCCTAAGACTTACTCTGCTGATAGAAAAGTCTTCTCCCAGGAAGAGCCTTTCATTCTGAAAAGAGCATTTTTCCTCATCTGCTGTGAATGTCATTGCTGCAACATTCCCTTTTAGCACTTCAGGCTGTAGCTCTATATTAGGCCAACAAAAATAATAAGCCCTAAAATGAAAACCTGCAGATGATCTTGGCAGAAACAGCACGTCCATCACAAATGGAAATCACATTTGATACTCCACAATGGCAGGAAACTCACCTGGTTTTATTTAGTCTCCACGCAGCTATGTGCTATTGGCATTCCTCCAGTTTATCTTTTGAGAGAGAGGGTTTTGTTTTTTTTTTTAAAAGACTCTCAGTTAGTGGTTGTCCTTTCTTATCTAAAACACCCCTCATGTTTGATTTTCACCAGGGCCCTGTGCTGAATTTTTTGTTTGTCTACTGTAAACAGGTATTGAGAACTCAGCAATTCATGCATTTACAGCCCCGTTCCCACAACAAGGTGCTTAAAATAAAGAAATTGGCTCGGGGTAATTGCTTGATACGAGAAAGATTATGCAGGCAATGAACATCTGTATCACAGCTACGGTTGATGGCTCTGAGTGCTGTATCATGTGCCAGGAGTTCCCTGCCAAAAAAAATACTTGAAAAAAAAAAAATTTTTCCAACCCAGCATATGCTTATATAAGACTTATCCAGTATGCAAAGAAGCTCATAAAAAAAAAAAGAAAAGAAAAGAAAAAAAAAGAAAAGGAAAAAGACAAGAGTGTTGAAATAACACAGGAAATTATGCAACTGATACCTGAACCTGAGCGTTGCAGATCCTATCCGGAAACCTCCCTACCTCACAAAGCTTTGGTAAAATAAAACAAGTTATTCCCTCTTTTCGAAACTGAACTTGTTGATGCAGAGTCAGATGGAGGTTTTGCATCAACACGGTCACTGCAGGCCAGAGCAGCAGCAACGTGGGCCAAGTTCTGTGTCATCCCCAGCACCTGGGCAGGGCAAATCCCCCCTCACCCTCCCCTCGGTGAGGAAACCTCCTGGGCTCAGCACACACCCGAGGGGCACATGGACACTGGCTGACCCCTTGCAGGGGGTCAAATTGTCTCTGTGGCTTTTAGCATGCAAGCTGCATGGATTAAAGGGAATGGGGAAACAACCCTGGAATAAAATCAGCTGCGAGTTTTTGCCAGGAGTTTGAGCTGACCCAAAGAAAACTTGTTTCTGGGACGAGTTCAAGAACGTTTCTCACCTTATTATTTCCATGTTTGCATTTGACCTACAGGAGGGTCACATCCCCTTCTTCTTCTCCAGGAACGTTGGCTTCGGGGGCTCTGCAATCCCCACTCACAGGAGTGAACCACAAATTCACTTGGGGACCTGAGGCACAGCCACAGAGCCCCTCACCCCATGGATTAACAGGTGAGGGTTCCATGAGCTGCACGTTCCCTGCTCAGCACATGACAGGGAGCACGGCCGGGACTTGCCCGGGCACAGCACCGGGAGCTTGACACCACGGCTTCAGACTCGCCAGGGGAGATCCCCTTCCCACCTAGCAAAGGGAAAAAGCAGAAGTTCTCAGGCTCAGATAAGCTTACCTGTCCTTTCCCTCGTGCCCAAGGGGGGCTTCTGACCAGAGAAGTCTCCAGTTCAAAGTTTTGTTTCAGTGAGGAGCTCATCTACCCATGAACAGCCACCCTTGCTGGTGGTTTGTGTCTGCACTAAGGGTAAGAGAAGGACCAGACATCTAAATCTTGCCAACCAGATGTGCAGCAAAGGGAAGGGAAGCAACAGGCAGGACAGGACCAGAACAGTCTTCTTGCCCTGAGCAAAACACTCACAAGTGTCTCCTGAAAGAAGACAACTGCCTACAAAATGCTCTCTTGGAAGAGTCCTCCAGTAGCATGATGTAAAAAAACCTTATGGGCTTGGCCTGGTTTGATTTGAAGTTCAGTGGAGCTGATGGGAGTTTCCATACTGGCTTCAACAAGCCAGAAGTTCATCATTTTGCTTTTTCAGCTTTTAGTAAGCAATATATTCAGGGGTGCACATGCCCTTTCCTTCACCTTGGTTTCTGCCTCCCTCCCACACTACCCATATAAGCATTAGGTTCTCCTCTCCCACTGGTCCAAAACCACAATCCACTTTTCTCTTTGCTGCATAGCCCCCTCTTCATCAGCCTTGGTGGTGAACACATTCACAGAGCTTGGAAGGTAACTGCCCCTCCTCCTGGGCTGCAGAGCCCCAGAACTGCCTAAAAACAAATTAATAACCTAATGTCAGGAGAGAAACACATCCCCACTGCTGCCTTCCCAGGCCCAAACCCACAGCACCTCATAACAGCCCCACTGCAGGGTCTGGCTGTGCCCTCTGGCCCGGTGGGACCTGAGCCCCGTGATCATGAAGGAGTCCTTTGTACATCTGCAATGCTGTCAGCTTGTGAAACAAAGCTCCAACAGTCCCAAAATCCTTGATGCCCCAGAAAATGAGTGAGCAGAGGGGCTGGGAGAGTTCCCAAGCACGTCTCAGTGGGCAGAAGGAGGACTATCTAATCAGATGTGGATGGAGAACAAATAAAAAACAGCTGCTTCTCACCAGCTCTTCTCCCAACTGGAAATAAAAATGCATACACATACAAGAACAAGGGAAGAGGCACTGATGAGCTGTTATCTGAATTTATTGCCATCATCTGACCCACAGTGGGGTCTATTTTTTTTTGCTTTTCATTTAATTTATTACCCAGTTTCTCATCGCGTCGTGACATCACCCAGGGAGTTAGATTTCATAACCATGCACACACATCTCACTGGAAACAGGATAAAGCCCTAGGCCATCTTGGGCTCCATGCAGCATCACCCCAGCAGCAGTCCCCAGGCACCTTCTCTTCCAAGAAATCACTTGGCGTGGCCGTGACAGAGCCACCCACCTCCCAAGCTTTACTGGGCTGGAGGCAGCTTGGAGGGGATTTTTGCACCCCTCCAGCCTAAGGCAGCCATCACCCCTGTGTCCTCGTGCTCCACCCTCACTGCACTTTCCCTCCAATGGCGCCAGACAGCTCCACACTCAGGGATGATTTATGCTGCTTTCTTTTGGCAGTACAATATATCAAATCCTTCAGAGACTGGGTGGAACCAGAACTGCCTCCTCCATCACTCAATCCAGGCTCAGGCTGGAGAAGCCAGTGGTCAGCGTGTGTGTGACCGATGTGTTCCCTGCTCCAGCGTTGGTCTGAGAGCAGCAGTGCCCCTGTGGCTGGCCCAGGAGGAAGCTCCTGGCTTTCCTAAACCTGACATTGGAACAAGAGATCTGCCATTCATTTATCTCAATGCTCTGGTATTTGTTTGTCTGCCTGCAGCTTCCCTTGGTGAGAAATCAGGAACTGCCCCTCTTCGGGGTGGAGATCTCAGCTGAAAGGTCAGAGCCAGACAAATATGGGGCTTGACTTCCCTCCGCTTTCAGAGGTGGCAACACAAATTGCAGCTCAGGAGGGCACAGTGAAGTACAGAACACTGGCAGCACATGGGCAGTTTGCCTCCAAACAGCTTCAGCCAAACTGGTGAGAGACTGGATGGAAACCAGCCTTGAGACCAGCAGCAATAGTGCAGGTGTTCTGTGGATTCAGTAGGAATTCAGGCTGCATTCCCAACAGCTTTCCTTAGCTTGATTGCTTGTAAAATCAATTCAAATTAACAGAATGGGAAACAGGGGGCAAATCAACTTCCCTAGTATGTTGAGGCAGGGAGAGAAACACAGTGTCTCCCAACTGGTCCACATTTCCTTCAGCACAGACACACCTGAGCAGGGCCTGTCCTGGGGCTGGACACCAGCAGGGCTGGATGACCCCATAGGGCTACTCAGGAATACAATTTGACATCTAGTGCTTCATCCCTTTCTGTGCCAACCTCAAATCCTGCCCAACTGCTCAGCTGCAGACTGAGGGTCTCAGGAACCTCCAGGCTCCCCACAGCTGATTTAACCCAGGAGCTCTGGGGTAATCTCCTGGAAGAGCAGGAGCAGCTTCCTCCAACTCATTTGCTGGTTAGGATAATTCTTTTTTTGACTGATGATCAAGAAGCTATTATGTCCTGAGAGGGCAGTGATTTGTTCTATAATGCTCATGGCATTGCTTCAGTGCTTGGCAATTCTGTCTTGTTATCACTGGTGGAGAATTTTACAGGCCACTGACAGACCTTCAAACGCAGCCATCGCTGTGTGGAAAATCCAATTTGCTTTGGAAGTCTCCTGACACAAGGCCTTGTCTTCATGGTCCCTTGGCAAACCATTTTCAGCACATGCACTGGTTCATGACCCTGTGATTTAATGGACATCATTAAATTTTAGCAGAAGAATCCATCACTTTGAAGGAACCTCTAACAAGTGTGTGACCTAAAAGTGAGACCTAATATTCTGGCATCTCCTCACAAAGAGCTCCTTTTCTCTTAACATTTGGCTTATCTCCACGCCACTCCCAGGTCAAGTTCAGTAGTGAGCCCTCATAGTCAATGCACCATTGAGCTGCTCCAGGAAAAGCAAAGAGCATCAACTCAAAAAATGTAAATGTGGGTTTCTTCGCAGCATCCCCCGCTGCCAAACAGATAATAAGTTTATGTAGGCCCAGGAAAAAAAAAATCCCTATTTGAATAATTATTGTTTGCTTATAAATTAACCCACAGAACTGCGCCACATGCCATAAAACAATTTTACATTACATGGGCTTAAACGGTGGGGCTGGTATAATAAACTCTGTGTTGAGTCACCAAATTCCTCACATTCTTTGACTTCCCATTATGTCTCAAATGTCAGATATCTCGCTGGGGTAACACAAGCGGCAGCGAGGGCTGGGGGGTTGCGTGGGTTTTAATTGTAAAAGCAACATTCTCACAGAGAATGACAGACAAGGTTCACAACCCCACTCTGCAGCTTGGGCAGACTGGGGGAGCTTCAAAGGCTCCTTGTGTCCCCACTGGGTTGTTTTGGGGTTTAAGGCCTTTCCAAGTCTGGCTGAGGGTCTCAAAGCTCTGCAGCACCCAGAATTCGGGGACATAGAGCCTCTGCAGGCTGCTGCCTTGTGAAAAACATGTATGAGAGTGGCAGCAGCTTGGGAAGGCTCTTGGATTTGGACAAAGCCATCATTGCAATAGCCTGACTCTCCATCCTAAGTGGACCAGTCCAAAGCAAAGCCAGAGTGAGTCACACTTGGTGATTGTTCAGTAAAATTTAGGCTTTATTATAGAACTCCAGTATCTAAATTTCTTGAGATCTTGTGGATTCTCCTCCTCCTTTATGTCCTGGTGCAGAACAATCCAGACCTTATACAGAGACCCTTTATGCTTCATATCCCTTTGTTTGCTCCTTTGCCTTAGAGAGGACCAATAAAGATCATGCACCTTCTCCAGGGAGCCAAGACAAACCTGTGGGCAATTTTGACATGTTACTCCCACAAATGCATGTGATGCTTAGACCTTGTGTATGTCCTTGAGCATTGATGCTTGGTGGAGGCAGTGGCAGAAGCTCAGGAAAAGCCTGGGAACCCAGAAACACCCTGTGACGTTCCAAAACATGTGTATATGCCCGAATTAAGAGACAAATTGCCACAGAGCCAGCACAAAGAGCTGAATTTCCCTTCCCTCATCCTGGAGCACAGGTTTGACTGGTGTCTAACAGCATCGTTCCGGGGGTGAAGCAGAGCTCAAGGCCATGGCAGATGTGCAGGTTTGACTCCTGAAGGCGAAGTGAGAGCACAGGCCCTGACCCCACAGCACAGCCCTGTTCCAACCCACTCCCAGCTCCAGAGGAGCCCAGCAGCCAGGGAGAACAGTATGCACCTGCAAGGCTTTTCATCTCAGTACCATGGCCCCCTGCCTGCAGTTTTCCAGTGCTGACAGGAGGAGGCTGGGGGTGAAAAGCGAGCTGGGTGGTTACAGCTGGATCCGAGTCATTCCTCCCGGGACCTCTCTGGCGTGAGCCCCCTGTGCTCGTCCAGCCGGGCTGTGCTGCAGCCAGTCTGGCAGGAGCTGGGGTGGAGAGGGAAGGGACCTGGCACTCTTTCTCTACCTCCTTTCTTATACAAGCAGAGAGGGAGGGATTAAAGCCTGCACTCCCAGAGCCACTCCAAGGGACTCTCTCCACGGGACCCCCGCTGTCGCCCACCCCAACAATCCCACCATGTAGAGCCAAGCAAGCCCTGTGTACCACTCTGATTTAAACAAGCCTAGGAAAACCACAAATGAAGCACATGGATTTAGCATCTATGGTCTCTCCCCAGCTATGACCAACAGAAAACATCTGTAGGGAGAAGGAACTGCTCATTTACTATACAAAATGTCAGTGAAACCCAAGAGAAAAGGAACCGAATGCAGCAATTACCCAGGGCTCCTCTAGCCCCCTGCAATAATCAAATATAGCTAATTTGCACTGACTTCTTTTTGTGCTGACTCCAGGCACAAAACAGAAAGAACACAAAGGAAAATCACTCTCAATCCCCCAGTCTTTCTTTAAAATTGGGAGCTGAGACTAACTAACCCCTCGGAGGAAAACATTCAGCCAGAAGGGCAGGAGCTTGAATAACTTAATCCTTTCAGACAAATGTGAAATACTTGTGTTTCAGCTGGAGAATGAATCAGAGATGATTCCCAGCAATCCCTGATTTAATACCAGTGAGGGCTGGGTGCAGTGGATACAGCTTTCCCCCTCCCTCTACCTGCTGAATCCATCTCCAGCTTTTGAGGTTGATTTGAGGCTGGTCAGGGCAGCATTAACTCAAACCTAAACAGCCTGCTCCCATCATCGGCAGGGAGCCACGGGGTCAACTGGAAACCAGAGAAAATCTGTTTAGTCATTTCTGAAGGCAAAGCAAACCCTGATGATATCACTTACTCACACAAGCGCCCGGTCGGCATTCACTGCCAAAGCACCTGGTCCTGCTGCCTCAGAAAAGCAGCCAGAGATGCTTTGGTGAGCTGAGAGGGAGCCCCTTAGACTTTATTAACCAAACCCATGGGGTTTTTTTCATGAAGACAGAGCAAAGCTGATGTGCAGGGCTGTGGGTGCAAGTGGGACTGCCTGAGGTTGGGTGGGGTCAGCCCTCCTTCATCCCCATGGGGTGTTTGGGATGGGTGTGGGCAGCTCCCCAAACAGAACCCTCACTCATCAGGAGCAGTGTGGTGGAGGAGAAGGCTTGTAGTCCAGCTGCCTCTCGTCAAGGCCAGTGAGCTCCTCCAGCTCCATGGCCAGTGCCATCCATCTGCCCCTGGCCCAGGCAGGCGGCCTGAGCCACAACCGCACACAGCGGCTGGGCCTGGAGGGAGGACACAGCCCCCAGCAACTCCCCTGGAGCTTCCAGAGGGCCAGGAAGGTCAGGAAACCTCTCACTACAAAAAGGCTGCATCCCACTGCCCTGGGGATGCTGTGCCTGGATGGAGAAGCACCCCATATCCATGGTCCCCAAGCGAGCTGTCCTTCAAAGAGCTCGTCTGCCCCATCACGGGCAAAGGCAGGGTGGGAAGGGTGGAACAGCACAGTGGGGACAAGGAGGGTATGGCTGCCTGGGCAGCCACCAGAGAGAGTGTGATGCTTCTCTCTGTAAGGCAGACAGCTCACCTGAGTGGTGAGGGGAAAGGTCCTGGCAGTGGGGAACTGCCTGCTCTTCCTGCCCCTGCTCATGGATGCTACTGTCTGAGGAGACAAGCATAATATCCTGAGCTGGAAGAGACTCATCAGGATTGAGTTTAACTACTGGCCCTGCATAGGACACCCCAACAATCCCACCATGTGTCTGAGAGGATTGTCCAAATGCTCCTTGAGCTCTGGCAGCCTTGGGGCTGTGCCCACTGCCCTGGGGAGCCTGTTCAGTGCCAACCACCCTCTGGGGGAAGAACCTTTTCCTGAGATTCAGCCTAAATCTCCCTTGACTCAGCTTCATGCTGTTTCCTCGAGTCCTGTCACTGGTCATAAGAGTGAATAGAACCTTTCTGAAGCAAAGGTGTTCTCTGCTTGAGCTGAGGGCAGGAGCCAGTGCCACCAATGCCAGGGTGTGACGTGCCACCACTGCTCATTGTGCTTCTATTGCACCTGCAGGTACAAGTGGGGCTGAGGACCTGGTGTAGCACACACAGCCAGCAGCACTGCTCTTGGTGGCTTTAGTACTAAATAAACAGGAGAAATAGAGGGGAAGGGAGGCTCAGAGAGAGGAAGCAGCTTGTCCCCGAGTCACCGACAGCTAGAACAGATCACAGGTCTCCTCCTCCAGACCTGCTCTGCTTCCCTGCCCGGGAATGTTATTCCATGGCTGTATCACCTTCTTTCAGCCCCTCCCCAAAGCAAAGTTGCACTCCCCCCTCCTCCCCAGCACAGAATCATTTAAGCAGCAAGGCCAGGGTTGGTGGTCTGGTAAGAAATGCAAGCAGGGAGGCAACTCCTCTCCTGGGACCAGACTAGGTGGCCCTTTTTTAGTTCACGAAGAACTCAAGGGGGAAAAAAAGAAAATAAAAAGAAGAAGAAAAAAAAATCCACATCCAAAGCTTGGGTTTTTTTCAGCAACTGCAATTGTTTCTGTTTCCTAATAAATCATGTAGACCAGGGACAACCAATCTGCACAGCATTATTATTGTCTCAATACATTTGTTGAAAGAAAAATAACACTGCGGCTTTGCTGAAGCAGACAGGATCTGCTTTTCCAAAAGGTTTGTTGATATTAGCCCACAATCTTGTCGGGCTCCATGTATACTCTGGACTGAAAGAGCTTTGCTGCATTCCCATCTCTAAGATACGGAGAGTCACCAAACCCAAATATTACCCTGAGCAGCTGAGACCTCAAAAGGTCTTTCTTTATTTTCCTCCACACTCTGTTTCCCATTAACTCTTCAGCAGCATTTGTGTGCCCTTAACTTGCAGAGCCCAGGGCTGAACTCGGCTCCAGGCTGAACTATCTCACATCCATCTAAACAACAGCAACCCTGCAACCTGCAGGATTTACTCCAGGAAATTTTCCACTGGATATGAGCAGGGCAAGTCTGTCCTGCTCAGGGGACGACTGGGGGCAGCTCAGGCCCCATTTTGTGGATAAGCAGCACTTTGGTACTTGCTGGCCCTCATATCAACAAGTTACTGCCATCAAACACTGCCAGAGAGTGATTCCCAGCCTTCCCAGCCTGGGCAGCACTAAGGAGCTGTGGGTTCTGCTCCTCACCAGCCCAGTCCTCTGCAGCTCCCCATAACTACAAACATCAGCAGCACCCTGGGGATTACATCAACAGGCCACATGCTTTAATCCTCAGGGTTTAAACAGACCCACGTCTCATGTCAGACCAGAGCAGGGGCCACCAGCTGGTCCTTGGTGTCCCCTAGAGAAGCAGCCAGTTGGGCTGGTTGTGAGGACCAAAGCACCCGGGTCAATGGTCTGTCCATCCCTTGTCTGTCCATGCTGCACTTGTGCCATTGCTTATCTCTGAATGACTTTTTTCTTTCCCTAGCACATGGAAACCAAGTTAGTTCTCCAGCCTGTCCAGGAGGATCCAGACAGGGTATATCAAGAGCAGACAGAGCTCATGTGGGGACAAGGATGTACTCACTCCATCATGAAGCGTGTCCACACTGTGGGATGCACAGCACAGACCCTCTGAGATGACCTTGTAGCGATTTTGAATCAGGTTTCCTGACCCATGGGGATCTGACAGACAAAAATTAAATGCCTAATCTGTGCTCACCCCCAGCCCAGCCTTGTCTGCCAAGAATGGCCATTTTGTCAAAGGGAGTCCCCAAAGGCTTTGGGTGAGGCCCCACGGGGGGGCAGGCAGAGCACATCAGCTCAGGGGTGCTCATTCATCCCCATGGCAGAGCAATCCCAGTCTGGAGACATGGAAAGGGAAACACTGAGACAAAAGAGTCAACAACGGGGAACGCTGCCCCAGCCAGAGGTGCAGCCTGAGTGAGAGCAGACAGTGCCCATCAAGTCATGGCAGTCACTGCCCATCCCTACAGCCCGTGAATGGTGCCACAGACCATCAGATTTGCCCCCTGATGTTCCAAGTGTCAGACATTCTGCTACCTTTGGCTTTGGGGGAAACAACAGTTTAATTTTGGATCCTGAGCTAAGGCTGCAGAGGTTTTGGAAGTTCAACAACAAGCACAGAGGGGTTTTTCCACCCAGCTTCACTTCTGCTGCCTCTGCAGCAGTTCCCCAAAACCAGGCTGCTTACACAGGACTTGCTTAATATCATGGCCCATTCCCTGCTCAGAGAGGGCCCTGCATCATGAAGGGGGAAGGAAAGGGCACGTGGTGTCACAAGAGAGATAAGGCAGTGAGCCAAAACAACCCTGCAAAGGTGGGCAGACACAGCTGGCCTGGCTCAGGGCTGAGTTCATCCCTCCTGAAAGGCATTGGAAACTGGAAAAAAGCTAAGTGAAATAAAAGACAAAGTTTAGCTGCTTTTAAAGGTCTTTGAAGCATGATGAATACACACACTAGACCTTCTGACCCCCAGGAGCCAGTCCTGCAGTGTTTATATGGCACAAGAAGGCATTCACACCCATGGGTCAGTAGAAGGCAGTTTGTCTCCTTTCAGAGCTAAGGGCCAGTTGAACAGATGAGCCCAGACAGGGGCACATCCCCACAACCCATGGCTGAAGACAGTCAGTGCCTGAGCCAGGCTGACCAGCCCAGGTCTACCTTGTCCAACATCCACCACTGTTCAGGCTGGGATGTCCCTGTGACCCTCCCTACCCCAAGCACTGACAAAAATTCAGATTAAAACATTCCTGGAGGATTAAAAAAAAAATAAAATTGCAGGGCAGCAGCATTTGAAAGCCTTTTTCCTGCTCTGGGAAAGACACAAAGTCTTTTTGCATTTGGGGCAGAGTAATAGGCAGATAGGATTTCTCTGGAATAAGCAGATTAAGAACAACCCAAGGAAGAGTGGTAACACTGCACAGTGAGAAGGAAAAAGCCCGAGGGCAACACAAGCTTGGCTTAGCTGGCACAGCTACTCTGCACAGGGTTTGGGCTATTGCTGCTTATATGAGTGGCAGCTCGAGCCCTGTGTAATGGTTTCATGTCCGTGCTGAAATCTGTTCCTGAGATGTGTCCATGCCCAAATTTCCCCCTCCCAGCAGCCAGGGATGCACAGGCAGGCCCTGTCACCAGCACACTGTCAGCTCCCTCCGACACACGGCTCCCGTGCGAGGCACTGACTCGGCTCCAGCAACCGCCGCCTTCAGATCCCAATGAAAGATGTGTTTGTTTGTGTCTCACTCGAGTCCCCATTTGTCCTCTCCAAAAACCACAGAGTAATTCAGCTCCAGGGCAGGCTCCAGCCTGGCGACAGCACAAGAGCAGTGTGGGGGATGCCCAAGACCTTCTCCCCCACACCACTCCCTTTAAAAACACAACTCTGGGCTGAGGCGACTGAACTGATTTTTTTTTTTAATTATTATTATTTTTTTCCTCTCCAGGCAAATAAAGCCTCTGCACAAACCAGTCTGACTCCAGCTCAATCTGATGCTTCCCAAAGGAACCGGAAGAACCGGTTGGTGATGGGGCAACCCCTCCACAACCACCACAGCGCCTGGGTGGGCACCTGTCCCAGCTCCCCACCTGCAGGGATGGCACCTCATCCACCATTTCGTCATCTCTGCCATTTCCCTAAGGAGTTTCTGCAGGTTTCCATGCAGTCAATAATGCCTCACCACTGTATGTGACACCAGGGCTCTCCTTCCAGCTTGGCCCAAAGCTCTCTCAGCTCATTTCAAGTGGGATGAACAAGTTTATCAGAGGAGTGGTCAGGACCAACCAGGATTCAGCCTCATGGCTTCAGGTTCCCACATGGAGAGGAGCCCATGGAGCTGCTGAGCTCAACATCTCTTTGGCTGGAGCAGGGTCCCACATCATCCCAGGCTTCAGGGTAGGAAATCCCAAAGGGAGCCTCTCTGGGGACCAAATGAGAAGCAGCAGCCTCAAGAGGGATCCTGACTTTTGACCCCCAGCTCACTAAGGCTGCAGGATGTGGGCCAGGGGGTGAGAGAACTGGCTCTGCACACCCTGACACAGCACATGGCACTGCCTGTGAGCAACACACTGCCATGGGTCCCAGAGGTGTGACCTGCTGCAGTGGAGGCAGAGCAGGGAGCCTCTCCCAGCACCCCACACACTGCTGTTACCTGGAGATGCCTCTGGTAGGTTGGACACACAGGTAGATCCTCATTACGTGCACGAGCTGTTCCACACAGCCCAGCTCAGCACTTACAACTACCCAGCCACCAGCTGTGCAGAGCAGAGCCAAGTCCCAGGTGCTGTGATCCCAATGTGGCCCCACTCCCAGCAGGAGACAACACCTCCATGGGGCTTTTTCCAACCCAGAAGCTCATCACAGCCTCACCCAGCCTCCTCCATAGCAGGGAGTATGTTCTGACATAAGCATGAGTAACACCATGAAAAAACACTCCCGTGAGGCTCTGCCAGCTGGAGGAGGAGCCTCCCTGCCCTCATTCACCCCTGCAATGGGGGGGACACAGCAGCAGAAGCAGCATTGCTGCAGCACACACTCACCCCAGGAATTAGCCCAGGATGGACAGCACGTGCTCCCCAGCAGGAGTGCAAAACACACCCAGAAGCAACCCTGAGGCTCTTGCTGAACTTCTTGGCTGTTGCCCCAAAACAGTCAAGGCGTGACTCTCCCAAAACCAACTACTGCTGACTCCTGCTGCACCATGATGGCCTCTGAGCCCCAGGAGATGCCTCTGGTTTTCAGGGAAAGCCAGTAAAAGGCAAAGCAGCTGAGTCAGCACCCAGCCCTTGGGAGAACGCCCTGAGTCAGCTCTGCTGTGAGCAGAAGCCAGCACCCCTCCTCTCCTCTCCCTCTCAGCACTGCTGGCAGCCCCATCCTTGCCCTGGCAGCGCCACGTCAGCCTGAACACACAGAGTACACATGTGAGGCTTTACAGGCTGGAGCAGCCACTGCTTGGGGCCAGAACCAAGGGGTCACCCCTATACTGTGTTCCACAGACACAGGCAGGCCCTCAGCATCCTAGGAATGGCCTGTCTGCCTCTTCAGAACCCCTTCTCTGAGCCCCTCTGAGGCTCTGTGAATCCTCGTGCATGGAGAGACTGCCCACCACAGCTTCCTCCAGATAGTTAGATTTGGAAGTTCTGCATCTCTCTGCCAGGAACAGGGAGAGGAATAAGAGATGAGACACATTTCTTTAAAACAGGTCAGATAACTATTAAAAATTGCCCTTCCCTTTGTCTTCCCCTCTCCACACCACTGTCATGTAGCTCTAGCTGGGTATCTCTGTGGATGCTCCTATGGATGCTGGGGAGGAACACAAGGGAGAAATTCCATGTTTTCTGCCTAGCCTTGGGCAGAGATTTCCAAATGCTGAATGGGGCAAAATGAAGGCATTTGGATGATGCTGAGGCAGGTGCATGTGACACTCCAAAATGAATTTCACAGGGCTGTTTTTCTTTCACTGCCACTGGGCATCTCACTGTTGGAAAGGGAGGAGGAGGAGGAGAATGGTCAGGGTTAGTCATGATTTCTGTCTCTCAATGTCTTTTATCAAAGCTCTGAGGCAAAGACTGACGGTGAAGGAGAAAGGATTGGCTGGAAAAGGCTCCTTCTTTGTTGAGCACCCAGCCCATGACAGCTAAGACTGGCTGGTCTTCACTAAAACCAAGACCAAAATCAGCCAAGCAAAGAGAGAGCTGGCCCCTTGCAGCAGGAAGGGGAATCACTTATTTCAAGCTGGAAAGGAGAAATTTGATTTCTTCTCTCTAACCTCAGAAGCCCAACTCCTCCAGGCCTGAATCTTGCTGCTGTCAAGATATTTCTGCACATTGCTTTGGCTCTGTATTGCTTCCAACCCCTCCCAGAGATTTGCACGTGCTTCCCTTCTGATGTTTTTCTGGTTTTACTTATCAACCAATTTGGTTTTCAATTTGCTATCTGCTGGAGCAGCTGGTCCCAGTATTGCTAACCTTATTTACCACTCACCCAGCATCTCTGACACTCATCACTAAGAGACTTTTCCAGTTCCAGAAGTACCATTTAATTAAGTTGAGGAGGAGCAGGAGAGCTCCTTTCTCCCTCAGAGGTGTTGCACCACATCAGCTGGTCAGGTTTGGAGCTCATACAAGTCCTGTCACACTTCAAAGGTAGGCAGGGAACACCTGCTGCATTGCACCACAGCACGTCCCTGCTGCCAGGTTCCTCCTGGGGCAGGGAACACTCCTGGATGCTCAGATGAGCTTGATTCATGAGCCAGATCACCTCTCCTGCCTCCTGCCACGGTGACTCACTTCAAATCACATCCTCCCCCTCTCATTTCAAGCAGCACAGCACCAAACAGGGTCTCTGTGCTGAAGAACACAGTGATGCTGGCTTTCAAGGTGCAAAGAGCTTGAATGTGACCACAGTGTCCTCCTCCACAACCCACATGTGTCCTTAGAGTGGGGAGCAGCTGCTGCACAGAGGACCAGGCCACAATGGGCCCCAACACAGTGGATAAATCAGGGTAGTCCCCTCCTGCAGAGCACAGGCTGAGCCACACTGAGGGTAAGTTCTTCTTTATCTGTACCTCCTCTCCTGCTGGAAACAGGGACAGGAATAAAAGATGAGACATGTTTCTTTAAATCAGGTGAATAACTATCAAAAATTGCCCTTTCTTTTGTGTCACCCTCTCCCCACTGCTCTCACATGGCTCTTCTCATCAGGAGAAGAGAGCAGCAGTGGGTTGAAGCTAAAGGAGTTCCCAGCATGGAAACTGGGATCACCAGTGAGGAGTGGGACAACAGAGCTGTGAGAAGGTGGCAGCAACAGAAAAGAGCTTGATGAAAAGCTGCCTACAAATGCCTCTGATCTTACAGCCTGAGGGTGGGATGGGACATCCCCAGGGACAGGCTGTGGGGATCACAAATACCTGCAGTGAGGCTTTGCTTGACATGGAAGAGGCAAAGAATATGAGCATAGCTTGGGGGAAAATGGCCTGTTGGCCCTGAAAGGGAAGCAAACAAGTGATCTAATCCAGATCCTTGGGCCCAGCTGGAGGCAAACCAAGTGTGGCAACCCTGCTCCTCTCCACGCCCAGCACCAAGGTTGTAGTGTTTGGAGAAGAGATGACCCTGTCTCTCCACAGGATGAAGAAGGCAAGCTTTCCCCCAGGCAGGCAGCATCTGATAGACCTCAAACAGACCCTGTAGACACCCACACAAGTTTCCCAACCCACTTATTTGTCACCACAGCAAGCTCTTCATGCCTCATACCTGGGTGGTGACTTAGTTCACCAGTGGGCTCGTGGAAAATCAGAGAAGTAGAGGGTTACCATGGAAAGTGTTTTCACCAACAGCCCAAACCACACACTTGTCAGAGGCAAGAACACAGCAGATGCCTCGTGCCTATTTATGGATGGTGTTGCCCAAGTGGAGGGGGGTCTAACAGAGGCAATTCAAGTTCATTAGTTCTGCTTCCTTAGGAACAGATAAGTCAGTCTGTTGCTTTTAAGAGGAACTCAATTATGTTAATTAGGTATCAAGAGAAAGCCCTTCATCTTCAGAGAGCTGCAGTGGCAAGAAGAGCAATGCTTTGCAAGCACCTGCTCCACCTCTGTCCTGAGTCACCTTCAGCCAAGGCCTTTCATTAACAAGCATGTCCTCACATAACACTGCAGCAATATGCCATGTGCTCCTCCTTACAGAGTGGAGTCAGCACATGTGAGCAGAGTCATTTTTAATCCATCCCTTCCATGCCAGACAGGTCAAGCTGTAAAAGTCTTTCAAAGACTTAAGGGTGAGCCTTTGGGAACTGGATTTTAGGGCAGTGGGTGGAATCCCTGCATTAACCTCCCTCTGTACAAAGCACACCTGGCTATTGGGAGACGTGGCACCAGGTCCTGGGGCCGGAGCGAGTCCTGCAATTACAGAAGAGCGGCTGGGGATGACACACATCAGCCAAGCTGTGGTGTTGCAGGGAGTCAGGCTCAAGGGGAAAGCTGCAGAGCAAGAATTTAATGCCACTTTGATCAAAGGACTGGGCTCTGAGCAAAGTTATTACTCATCCAGGCACTCCCTCCGAGGCTCTGAAGCTGTGGATGTGCAAGCGCCATCGGTGCGAGGGACACGTAGCAGCTACGGAGCATCCAGCACTGCTACTCAGCAAGTTGTGGAGCTGAGGCAGATTTCCTCTCCTGCCAAGGATTTCTGAGCAGCTGGGAATAGGGACTAATACCAGTGGAGGTGGGGGAAGGCAGGCAAACCAGCCACTGGAGTAAAAAGGGACACCAGTTCAGTGGCTTTGGCTCCAAGCGTGGTGCAAAGGGTATTAAAAAAAAAAAAGTCTACAAACAATTTAAACTGCAATAAAATCAAACTTCAGCCAAAGGTGGAACTCCAGGCCCAAAGCCTCCCTGACTTAGTATTTTGCTCACACTGTCCTCACAAACACTGGCTGAACATTTAATTCAGCCTCTTCCCCTCACTCAGGCGGCCTCACAGAGGAAGAGGAGAGTGGGCAGGTTGGAGACAATTCCAGGAACATGTTGTTCTTCTCTCCTCATGCTGCCAGGACTCACTCTGTGCTGGAAAAAGCCAATGAAACACAGCAGGAGAGGAGAGGTGAGGTACAGGGCTTCTGAAACTCTCTCTCAGATGTCCTTGGGAGTTATCTCAGTGCTGAACAACAAAATCATTTTTAAAAGCCTACAAAAGGCTGGGTTGAGATCCCTGAAGTGGAAGCAAGGCCACAGAGAGGAGCTGGGGCAGGCTGAAGACAAGGAGTGAACCATTTTACCCCTTTGCTTGTCCTGGCCCACTTCTCTTAAAACCCCAGTTAGGATGGGGGGAACCTTGAACTGCACACAACAGGCTGTTGGGTTTGGGGCTTTGCTTACAGGAGGCTGGAAGGCAGCTGGGGTCAAAGCAGCAGATAGGTGGGTGCCAAATGGGTTTTAGAGGTCTTTGCTGAAAGAGTCACAGTGTTCTGGAGACTTTTAGGATCAGGTTGGCACAGCTAAAAGAAACTCTCCTTCTCCCACCGGCCCACAGAATGAATTCTGCTGAGAGAAGTCTACAGAAACACTTGCAGAGAGATTTTGGTCTCACTACAGGACAGTATTTTGGTATAACCCTGGGTTTTGTACCCCTGATAAGTGTCATGGGACATTTATCCCATCCATCCCATCCATCTCAGACCTTCCTGCATCCCCTGAGCTGATCCAGAAGCCCTCCCTGAGCCTCAGAACCAAATTACACGAAGGAGAGATGAGGGATGAGGTAGAAAGAGTCACTAAGTGGAAACTTTTTATTTAAAGAACCTGATGACCTAAAATAAAAGTTGGAGCAGTAGAAAGTGCTGAAGAACAAACATGGGCAAGAGGTTAAAATCCCTGTGAAGGCACCATCAGAGTGAGGCATTGCAGGCTGTGGGGAACACTGGGAATGAACAGGGGGGAGAGCTGCTGTACCTCCCACAGGACACTGCCTGCAGGAGTGGCCCACCCTTATTAAAGCACTTATTTTTTATAAGGTGGCCTGGTCCTGTCCCCTGGGACTCACAGACACGAACATCCACCTCGTGCCAAGCTGCCAGCCAGCACAAATTAAAGCTTCAAGCTAAACATGAAGGGGCAGCCTGCTCTTTGGAGCCGTTCCCAAAATAACGCCATCGGCATCAGAGAGAAGAACACTTAAAGCCTTGCCTGGACACATGTCTAAAAATCTCCAAAAATAGCTCCTGCTTCCCCTTTGAAAAACACTGTGGTTTCTAAAGCCTCACAGGAACTCTGGTTCTGCTCAGAGAAGCCACAAAACAAGCGAGCAGCCCAGAGCTGATCTCTGAGCACATCTGGACTGGCTGAGATCAGCCTTACAGAGGAGGGAAAAAAATCAAGATTTTAAACAGCATGTGTCAAATCCAGGGACCTTTATTTCTCTGGAATGGAAAGAATTTGCCAGCCTGGACAAAAAAAAAAAAAAAGCANAAAAAAAAAAAAAAAAAAAATGCAGGCGGCGATTGTACATTCTTTCAAATTAAAAAAAATAATAAAAAAAAAGAAGAACACACACACACACAGAGAGAAGAGTTTGGCTCCATAAATTTCTGTCATAAGAAACAACTTTGAATTGTACACCAAGCTTTTTACAAAGCATCCATGTTAAGATGTTTTACCATGCTCTATCACATTCTTGGCCATTTATACAGAATACGCCATACCAAATGCTACATCAGCTTAAGACATTTTTAAAAATTAGTATTAAAAAGATACAAAGGCATCTTGGCTTTCATTTGGGTTTTTTTTTTTTATTAAGACATGGCAGTTTTTTCTTTGTTTGCTTTCCTAAGGAAGTCACTAAAAAAATATAATAACTTAATTCGTAAGGACAAGATTGGTTAAAAATCCAGCCTTGCTTGCTTGGCAGCCTTCTGAGCTCGTACCTCTGTTGCTTCCATTAGTCTATGAGCAGGTTGTGGGTGTCCTGTGGGGTTTCTCCTGCCCTCCAGATCTGTCCAGCCTCTCAGTTACTAGTTTTGTTCAGAGTTCTCACTGTGACCAGGAAATATTCCTGACCGAGAGCTAAAAGAGATCTTCAGCCAAACAGGGGGGTTCAATCTGGGCCGATTTCACATGGGTTTAGCCCTTTGTCTTTTGCCTCTTTGTACATCCTTTGGAAGTCTTTAAAACGAGGGGCACAGCCTAACCTGGCCTCCCCAAAGTGCATACGTCCCGTGAAAAGGAAATCTCCATCTCCTGGCTTCACCCCACACTCCAGCAAGGTCTTTATTTGTCCTTTCCAGTTCCCACTCTCCCCTGTCAGCTGAAAGACTTTGCTCTTCTGCCTGTAGAGTTTGTTGACACCAACATGAATGATGGACTCTTGCTCTTCTGCCTCGTTCGTTACGTTTTGAATGGATCCTCTGATCACTGGAAACAGAGAAAATATTTAAGGATTAATTGCTCTGGAGGACCCTCATCCAAACTTAGCCCTGTGCAACCAGGGGGACTGACTTCACCACAGCAGCCCCAGTGTTGGTCCTTTGTTATTTTCAGAGTTAAGATTATCTAGTAACCTCCAGTATATATTTGCATTAGTTATAGTTTATATTTGTAACCTGTCCAACCTGTCCACCCATATACATCAAATATAAACAGAAAAATAATTATATTAGAAAAATAGCATTAATCATGAAGAAGAGTTTCAACAATAAGATATAAGCTAAAGGCTCCTTGACAACTTACTTTCTGTTCTCCAGCCATCACAGATACCAACTAATACTAATTTCCCCTTTAAAAAGGGAAGCACAGACAATTATTGAAACTTTTGGTCTTTTGTCAGCAGTCAACCAACACTGTAGGGCAGCGAGTAAAGGCCTCTCCTAGATGCACCCAAGTCCTTGAACTCCTGCTTTTATTGTGGTTGCTGGGTCCCTCTGTCCACCCTGGGGAAGTGCCAGCTGGGCAGATGGTTTTGAGGTCCTTCAAACCATGTCCTCCTCCCTGTTCCCTGCACTCCCTTAGACCACATTTACTGCCAGTGCAGGTTGCCAAGTGTAAGGAGGTGTCCATTGGTGTTTATAGATGTCACACTGGCATTAGGGGGAAGCAACAACTCACCAAAATCACTAGTGCAGACAGCCAGGAGAACCTCTGTGTCGCTGCATGGTCGGCAGGGAGCTGGAGAGGAAGGGTCAGAATTAGCAAAGGACAATAGTAAATAAATAAACCATTTAAATTAACCAAAAATGTGGCACATACACACACCCCCCACAGAGAAAGCAGTTTAAAGACCTGTAAGGCATCCATACCACCACAAGAAGTGGGGGCTAACCCTAGAACCCCCATGAGATTTTTGTAACTAGGCAGGAATACAGATCTGTAACACTCCTGATGGGATATATTGTCTAGCAAATACCTCACACACTTGCTCTGCTTATGCAAAATATATTTTGATACTGGGTGCATTTGCAGGGTGCTCTGCGGTAGATTCAACACTCTCAGTGTCTTAATTTAAGATCGTGTGTCTTTTATATTCTGATGGCAAAGCTTCTCTCTTACAGTTTCTATCAAGGGTTGTTGGGCTATTTCACAGCCATTTAGTCATCACCACATCAAAGGTCCAGGAGGTTACAGAGTGGGGGAGGCAAAGAGGGGAGGGAAAAAACCCCAATGCATGTGTTGGAGGGCGTTGAGGCAAAGAGGAAACTCGAGCCTGGTATCTGTTCGAGCTCAAGCAGCACAAAGACCATTTCCTGTACTGCTGGAAACATTTGGATATCTGCACTAATCTAATCAATGCAAGAATGTGGCTCCTCTTTGTACTCAGCCAGATATTTCTGAGGAGAAGGTGCTGTAGTTGCAATACAGATGTTTCTATGATACCCTGTTGAGTTCAGGAATTTGCTTACTATCAAGGTCTACCCTGCCTGGGGATGCTCAGTGAGTCTGTCCACGGTGGCACAAGGATCAGAGCCCTTGTCTGTCACTTGGTGTCATCTCAACACACCACTCAGAAAAGTGGAGACCCTGGCTCAGCACAGTTACAGAACTACAGCAAAGCAGGGCTTCCACTGGAGATGAGGCGAGGCCCTGGAGCTGGAGCTGGAGCTGATTCCATCACACATTCCACCATCAAACCCCACACTGAAGCTGCCCTACTTCTCCCCACCCCTAAAAAAAAAAAATCAGTTTTTGAACCTCAACATCTGAAAACACTTAGTTACCAGATTCCCAGATTGTCACACCCTTCCTCTCACCCCCACCTGCTTCCCAGAGTTTATCCACTGCCCTAAGAAGTAGATTTAAACTTGTCTACACAAGGTGCAGCTGGTGCCTCTGATGCTCCTCTGTCAGCACAAGCCACTCTCTAACGTAAGACATGGCAAATCTCTTATTTTTTTCCAAGGTCCCAGAAAAGCAGTGATCCAGAAAGAAGGATTATTGAACCAAATCCACCAGATTTGCTCCAGTCAGATGATTAATACACAGTGTAACACGCTGTTTAATAGGATTAAAGGGAATGTAAAATGCACATTTCTGGGCAGGGACATTTGAAGGAATAATTCAAGGAGGTTAAAAAGCTCCAAAAGAAATGACAAGGAATAGGCAAAATAGCATCTGGATCAATTGGCATTTCTGTTTAGTCTGGATGCCTTCAGGGCCCTTAGAAACAGGTCAGCCTTTCCTGCCCTTCCTTCCCCAAATACCATTTCAGCTCTAGTTTTTGGAAACTGCTCAATATAATGAGAAATGCAGAACCAGATGAAGCCTGGTCCTAAATGGAGTACCAGAAAAAATTCAGGCTAAAGATATTTTAACTTTTAGACTCAAAGAGATTTTGATCAGTGGGGAGACCAAATGCCCGACAGAGAAAATTTTATTAGAATGACAGAATCATTTAAGTTGGAAAAGACCCCTAAGATCATCAAGTCCAACCATTAACCCAGCACCACTGTGCTCACCACTAAACCACATCCACGAGTGCCACAACCACAGGTACTTTGAACACTGCCAGGAATGGGGATTCCACCACTTCTCTGGGCAAGTCTTAGTTTATTAGTCACAAAACATCCTTCTATGCAGTTGTTTCATTCGTTCATGGCACCTCCCAAATCCATCCAGGGGAAATGTCCCTCTTCCCCAGCCTCCCTCTGTCTGAATCAATACCTGACTTAGATTAATCAAATGGAGGGAATCTGCAAACCAGTGTGAATCTCACAGCATTTCCACATGGATAGGAGCTCCAAAACAAAGCACAGCTGACAGACATCTTCAAAATCCAGTTGGATTTCAGATATTTTGCTCTGCGAAGACCTAATAACGAAAAGGCATCCCAGCCTTTTTAAGTCTGAGTGAAAACAGTCTTGGTTTAGACCAGACATCTCTGTAGTTCATCCAACCCCATCGGAAAATTGAAAACACCAAGATGACTCAGGCACTTCTGTTCTCCAAAGGAGTGCAACACAAGCAACAGCATAAAAGATGAAAAACAAAATACTTTAAAAGTGGTTCCTTCCATTTAAATAGGCTGACACTGTAATAAATCAAATGAACAAATCTCCATGTATACACAGAATCAAATCATTGTAATTGTGGACCCTAGGCAAAATCCTGCAGCCTTTTGAATGCAAGAGGAAATTAAAAGTGCTCAGCATTGCTTGCACTAGATCATTGGTTAAAACCTGCTTCGGATCCAGCTGACTCACAGCAGTGTGTTGGTGGCATGTGAGCTGCTTTAATAACCGTTTTCCACCACCCATCACTGCAACACCAGACAGATGAAGACCAGAAATCCTCTTCTGTGGAACAACTCCCACATCTGCATTCACAGAGTATCAAATAGATCTCGCAAGTGGCAAAAACAAGGTATGCAAGCACAGATGGAAAGCGAGTCATGAAGGATTACTGCCGAGGTAAATGGACCATTAAAAAGCAAATAACATCCACTGGCTACAACCAAAGCTTCATTCCTACCCAGGCTCATAAAAGAAACAAAATCCTTAGGAGGTGGCAATGCCCACACTTTCTTTTGAATCCCAGCCAGGAAGGAGTCTGTGTGTTTATGGCACAAGTTTGGGACTCGAGCAGCGGTTTCAGCTCATTCCCTCCGGATCAGGCAGCAGGTGCTCTGTGGGTCAAAACAACACACACACCTCAGGCTAGAACGGGAAGCATCCTTGTAACTAAAATAAGAGAAAACCAAGGAGAGCACTTCACTGGTGCACAGCAGGTGAAGATGCTCATTTCCTGGGGAAATGGGTCCGGTTACTAAACAAGGCGTCTGTGTTTGCCCGATCCCGACTCCCTGGGGACGTCTCGAGGGCTGCCCAGGTTCTCGCGTCCAAAAGCAAATCTATGAACTTGCAACAACAACAATATCAACGTCAGCTGCTCTAATTCCTTTTAACTCGATAAGCCAAAGAGCCTTAATTCATACAGCAGCAGGGGAAGGGGGGAAAAAAAAGAGAGAGAGAGAGAAAAGCAACATTTTATTGAAACCCTCTAAAGCCCAGATGCCTATAACTCAACTCCACCACCGGTGGCATAAAGCCTGCATTGTGCACGTCGGCTGCCGACTCTCCTGGGAATGCCTTTGATGGATTTTGACAGTATCCTGACCTGAAGTAACCTGAGGCAGCCCCCTCCCTCCACCACCCCCAGTCCAGAGCCTCCAAAGGCCTCTCTATTCACCTCCCCGCAGAGGGAGATGTAATTACATCATTCCTCACAAGCCAGCAGTCATGTCCCAGCTGCTTTGAGCGATTTGCCCTCTGAACCTGATGTTACTGAGGAGGACGTGGTGGTGCTAACAATAGACCGCACTTGTTGGCCAACAGCTTTGTCAAACACGTTGCTGGTCCTCTCCTGGACCTCTCCTCAGGGAGGCAGAAACGCTCAGGAAGAGGGAGGGACCTGCCCTGAGGAGGTGCCATGAGACCCAGGTGGTCCCCAGCTCAGCCAGCACCAGAGTTGGGGTGTCCAGAAAGGATTTCCTTCAATACTGGGGTTGGATTGAAGTGCACCTTTAGTGCTGCAGTTTAGCACAAATCTTCTGTGCCTCAAGCACGGTGGGTGGTGTTGCTGTCCTCCCTCAGCTCACACACACAGCTCCAGTCCTTCCTCCTTTGGTTTGTGACATTTGCACGCAACCCTCCTTTCCTTGGAGAGGAGGAGGTGGGGGTTATGGAAGGGCCATCGTCGCGGTTTAGGATGCCAGCTCCCTGCAGGACACTCTCAACCGAGACGTGCTGGCTCTGGCTACAGGCGTCACAGAAACCACATGAAGGGGCTGATCCTCTTTTGAAACATTTGTGTTTCAACAGCCACCCGTGGGTCTGACTGACCTTACCTTACCCCAAAACCAGCTTCCAACCCATAAGCAAGAAGTCTCCTCTGCCTGTCCTGAATTTACTCAACATGCTCCACAACCTCGTATCTCTCAAGAACCCCCAGGCTGCAGGTCTCTACCCACTGTCCCAAAACTCCACTTAGGGAGCCCAAAAGCCCTTCTCCACCCTCTGTCCCGGGGTAGGCTGTGCTGAACACCCACCCCCGCGCCGGCAGCGCGCACAGGAAGAGAGACACCCTTCAAGCAGAAGTGAAAATGTTCAACACAAAGCAATTGCAGAAAACCGCTGCACCGAGGAATACCCTTGGGTTTTGTGAAGAAGAGGGTGCCTGCGGTGTGGTGGAGGTGTGGATGGTGGGTGAGGGAAACACTGAGCTCTTTATCTGAGCTTCCAGTTGCCCGTGGCACACATCACCCACACTGCTGGTACTTCTGAATAACCCTTTGAAGAGCAATCAGACCTTTTAAGTATCAAAAGCCACAGAGGAGGCCCAGGCAGGGTTGAAGCTTATTTTCTGTTAGTTCTAGGTTTGAATCTTCTGGTTGAAACAAGCAGCCTTTTCTCTTCAAGACAATTAGATGGGTCTTGTTGCAGCCTGGGTTGATTTAGGCCAAGCCAGCCTGTACTGCAGCACCTCCAGCTGTACTGGTGTGGGGTCACATCTCTTGGATGGAAACTCAGACTGACATCAGCAGTAGTTCACATGGCACAAAGAAAGCCACCCACACCTTTCAAATTCTTGCTGGCAGCTTTTTAATTGGCACATCTTGCTGGCAGCACCCTACAGGAAAGGGCATCATAGGATGAGTCCCCTTCCTGGAAACACATAGTACAAACTTCTGAGAGCAGATTATAAAAATAGACACGTGGTTTCTCCAGTGATGGTGCATTTCTCCATCATTTCTCTGAGTCCTAACCAGAAATGACTATGTCTCAACTGATTACTGGACCAGTGATTTATCTGGGAGACAAGAGTTCAAGAGCAAACATCATATGAGTAAGAAAAAAAAAATAGATCTTGCCCTGATCCTGCTTTAACTAATTACTAAGTGGAATAAATCCTTGTAATTATTTCTTCCTAAGTATGCCTGGGCTTTCTCTCTGAAGAAGCAACATTTCTTCCAAGAAACAAACCTCTAGCAGCTTCTATCCCAAACAAAAAGACCTGCTGCTTTGCAGTGGAGGTGGGCAAGAATCTGACAACCACTCTGGTTTACCAGGCTGTGACTGGTCTTCTCCTTTCTAGATACACCTTGGCTTTCCTCACTCCCTCAGAAAGCTCTTCCTGAGCAAGCCAAAACAACACTCCACCTCAAAACCCTCACAACCTCCACACTGAAACACCACCCAAACTACATCAAGGCATCTGCACTGTCAGTGCCTCTCATACTGAAAACGAAGCTCTGGCTGGGAGCTGAGGCCAGCAGAGCTGCACCCAGCACACCTGCACTTCACACAGTACCTGCAGCCCCAGCCAGGGAAAATGGGGCCAGATGACACTGAGCATCTCCACAGCTGGGCTGGAAGTTACTGACACACCAGCACAACACACAGAGGAGCTCTCTCATCACTCTCTGGTTTTACAAGGTTTTCCTGTCTTTGGATGGGGTAGGATTACAGGGCTTTCTGCAAGCACTGCACTTTTTCCAGCGTGTCAGTAGGAAAATGTCCAGTGAGGGAGCAAACAGGGGAGTTGAGCTTGTGCTGCTCCCAGTCCTCTCATCAATAAGCCTCAGAATTCCACAGAATTTTGGAAGGGACCTTAAAGATCATCTGGTTCCACCCTCTGCCATGGGCAGGGACACCTTCCACCAGCCCAGGTTGCTCCAAGCCCCGTCCAACCTGGCCTTGGACACTTCCAGGGATGGGGCAGCCACAGCTTCTCTGGGCAATCTGTGCCAGGGCCTCCCCACCCTCCAAGTAAAACATTTCTTCCTAACATCTAATCTAAATCTTCCCTCTTTTAGCTTAAAACCATATCCCTTATCCTATCTGCCCACATAAGAACTCGCTGCCCTTGTTTTTATAAGCCCTCTTTAAGTGCTGGAAGGCTGCAATGAGAGATTGTTTCTTCAATGAATAGAAGTTAATGTTATAAATTACCTACTGAGAGAGTTTAGTGGTCCTCTGAAGGCAAAGTGTCCTTCCCCATATTTGTTAGAAAGTTGATCTGAGCCCCTGAGCCGAGTAGAAGAGGCAGCTCAGAAGAAGGACCATGAGCACAGACACACAGCTCAAAGACTCCCTTCTACAGCCACAACACAGCCAAGATTTGGTACAGGAATGGTGATTGAGCAGCTGGACCAAGATCATGGTGCTGCAAAGAACACCCTCCCCTGACCCCTCCAGGTGCAGAAGGGATATTGGTGATTTTACCTCTTCACAAAAGGAAGTGTCACCTCCCATTGCTTGCCTTAGCTCGTTTCTAACACTCAGTTCAACTTGAACTTATGTACAGGTTTCCAGAAGTAACTTGGAAAAGACAGACACTGGCCAAGAACAATTTAAACCTGCAACTAAGTTTAATGAAATGCAGAATTTCATAGGCTGTGGCATAGAGTGTGCCAAGACAATTGAGTTAATACCACTTCCTTCCTGCAAAGAAAGAGTAAAAAAAGCATACTGTGAACCTCACCATTAGGCATGTGATGACCTTTGTGTTCTGAGAAGTGTTAAGACAAGAGACCATAAACCAGCAATTTATCTTTTCACAGAAATGTCTTCCAAGGGGGTATTAATGTCCTCAAGTGCCAAAGATTGACTATTTGTATAAACAATGTGAGGAAGAGATCCGGGACTAGGCAAGCTCCATTTGCAAGAGCTTTCAAATTGAAACTTGGCTCAGCAGCTACAGAGCACGTAAGGATCCTTTGGGATTGCAGAGGTGATGCCTTTTTGCTGTTCCAAGATGCAGCACCCATTCTAACAAATGAACTGAAAGGTCAGCTAGAAACACAGAACAGCCATTTGTTTAAAATTTAAAACAAAACTGGGGCGGGGGGGTGGAGGGAAGGAATGAAAACCCCACAGAGCAGTTTTTATTCAAGCAGCATTAGCCATTATTAAACTCTACCTCCAGGTCCATGCATAAGTAGCATCAACCCAGGAGAAAAGATAAGTGATAGGGCTTCAAGACACTTCTTTCTGTCCCACCTCCTCCTCCTCCTCCATGGCAAACCCCAGAGCTGGGGCGAGCAGCGATGGAATAGTGACTGGATCAGTGCCAGCTCCCAGTCTTACCCATTGCATCACAGCTCTGTGAAAACCCTCTGTTACAGTCAAATCTGCAACGTGTTGTGTCCAAAAAGCCCCACTCAGCAGATCAGATGCCCAGTTAAATTCCTCTCTCTGCACTGCAGCAGCAGAGCCCAGCAAACGAGAAGTGTCTCTGCAACCGCACACGCCCGTGTTCCTGTGCCAGCAGCACGTGTGCACATCTGCCACTTCTTTGCTTTCCCTCTCTCCCTCCTGAACTGCAATTAAAGGGAAAATCTGGCAGTGAGGTAACTGCTGGGAATGTCTCTCCTGCTGTACATGCACCAAGTACCACTATAAAGCCATAAAAAAGTAGCTCTATTTGTTTATCTCACAGAATATACCTCTCTCCTTCCTCAAACCTACCTGTGCTGCCCAAGGCGGATTAGGAATGGGAAACATGAGGACAGACAAATTGCTGGAAGTCAGAGGTGCTTTCAGATGATTGAGGAGCTCCTCTTATCCCCTGTGACCAGCAGAGGAGGGGCTGGGCCAGGACCTCCCTCCCTGTCACCCCACAAGAACCTGCCAGCACAGGCAGCACACCCTTGAGCTGCCCATCCACCTCCCCACAGCACAGCACCAAAGCAAATATTCTCCTGGCTCAGAACCCACAAAGATTTATGGTTTGGCTCATCCCCTCCTAAAATACACGCCGAAAATATTTCTTCTTTCTTCTAAAGAAAACATCATTCCAAAGCCTTGTAAAAATCACACACAAGTCAGAAAACATGAAGTTATAAGGAAACTTTGTGATGTCCTGTTTGGCTTTGTCTCCAATAGCTAACACAGCACTCAGCTGAGATGTCATAAAGTGCTTGTGAGGCAGAAAAAGAAAATGTGAGGTGTTTTTTACTCCCATGCCCTGGGGAAACAGTGCAGCCAAGCGCTTCCCTCTGCCCCTGCCAGGGGTTTAGGAGAGGCTGGAGCCAGCACCTACTACCAGGCTGGAATCCTGCCAGGAACACAAAGCCTTCCCTCCCTCCCCTTCGGTCCGGTCCATTAATGACTTCTGTGGAGCAGGGGAGCAGAATTAAGTAACAAGTGGCTGGTTAAAGTTAAACCCTGAAACTGGAGTAATGACAGATCAAAGATTAAGTGAGTTTAAAAAAAAAAGGAGAGAGAAAGAAATAAAAAGAAGAGAAAAACAGCATATGTGCATTCAGATCCACACAGGTCCTCCTCCTTCCTGTTTCTAGAAATCAAAGTCTTTTTGGTATGTGGGAGAGCTCTGAAGGAACAAGGCCAGTTTTCATTATAAAACCATGTTTATTTGATCATACTATTCTTGAGGAGGGCTGTGGAAGGGCTACACCTCACACAGGGAGATGTTGTAACGTTGTTCAGTCAGCCTGAAAAAAAAGTTACTTCAGGTCTTCCACTCGTAACAGGAAAAGCTTTACAATATATCACCTTTTCATACTTAACAGCACACGCTTCTTAGTCATATATTCACCTGTTCTACATAAGAACTTATTTTCTCTCTTAAAGTTCACACATCTACTTGCAGACAGATGAAGTTGGTGCAAGGCCACTGACAGTTCTGCTGGGGCAGAAGTGCATCCTGAACAAACAGGGTGATCTGGGTGAATGTTGATGCCATGGAACGCCAGGCCAGGCTCCATGTACATATCCCAGCACTAAGGATCACCACAAGTCTCCCAGGGCTTCAGTACAGAAAACCAGAGTTTATGCCCATTGCAGGACTCAGATCCCATACAGGAGTCAGGAGGTGCCCATACAACCCAGACAAAAAAAATCCTCCCACAGATCTGAACCAGCAGCAAAGTTNTGAGTTTAAAAAAAAAAGGAGAGAGAAAGAAATAAAAAGAAGAGAAAAACAGCATATGTGCATTCAGATCCACACAGGTCCTCCTCCTTCCTGTTTCTAGAAATCAAAGTCTTTTTGGTATGTGGGAGAGCTCTGAAGGAACAAGGCCAGTTTTCATTATAAAACCATGTTTATTTGATCATACTATTCTTGAGGAGGGCTGTGGAAGGGCTACACCTCACACAGGGAGATGTTGTAACGTTGTTCAGTCAGCCTGAAAAAAAAAGTTACTTCAGGTAACAGGAAAAGCTTTACAACATATCACCTTTTCATACTTAACAGCACACGCTTCTTAGTCATATATTCACCTGTTCTACATAAGAACTTATTTTCTCTCTTAAAGTTCACACATCTACTTGCAGACAGATGAAGTTGGTGCAAGGCCACTGACAGTTCTGCTGGGGCAGAGGTGCATCCTGAACAAACAGGGTGATCTGGGTGAATGTTGATGCCATGGAACGCCAGGCCAGGCTCCATGTACATATCCCAGCACTAAGGATCACCACAAGTCTCCCAGGGCTTCAGTACAGAAAACCAGAGTTTATGCCCATTGCAGGACTCAGATCCCATACAGGAGTCAGGAGGTGCCCATACAACCCAGACAAAAAAAATCCTCCCAGAGATCTGAACCAGCAGCAAAGTTGAACTGGTCAAGGCTGGGTGTCACACAGCAGCAGCTTTTTAATACCAAGTATTAAACCTCCACCACAGCTTTAGGTCCAGAGTATCTTCCCAGTATCTGTGCAGTATTACAGTGAATATTTTCTGGCTTCTAGCACAGATTAAGGTGAAAGAGGTTTTCAGTCCTGCAACCCCAACACAGGAAAGCTTTGGCCTGTGTTTCAATAAGTGGGAAGAGGAATGCACTTCCCCCGCCCTCCCATCCCTTCTTTAGCTACAGCCTTAGGAATTAGCAAACTAAACAGTTTTGCAGAGCAAGCACAGAGCATTATTAAAGACTGCCAAGCAACTCTGCAGGATTGCAGCTCTGGTTATGGGACCATCTTGGGCAGTACAGAAAGGTCAGAGCCGAGGGAGCCCCAGCTGCCCAGACAATACACCTGATTGCTTATTGGTTCTGACTGCCCACTGAGTTGAGAAATAAGCTAACGGCATTCGTGGCCAGTCTAGCAAAAATAAGCTATTTTCTTCCCCCTCTCCCCTGCAGCTGTGTATTTATCACTGCAGCCCCATTGTCACCTCCTCTGCCCACTGCAAAACCAGCTCCTGTCCTGGCAACATCAAAGGACGAGCAGGGTCAGAGGAGATGCTGGCAAAGACAGTGTCTTGGGGGAAGCAGAAATTAAATTAGGGCCTCCCTCCAACTTCCTTGGGTTTTTTTTCTTTTTTAAGGTGAAGACTTCTCAGTCTGATTCGGGTCCCTAAAATCCCTTGCTCAATTTAGGACAATGTAAGAGGGTGTGCATTCCCCAAGCATCAGAACTGCACTTTGAAACCATTTTACACAGAAGAAACTCTAAAGCTTCCCTCTCAAACTCTGCCACCCAGTCAATCATTCACTGCAAACCTCACCACTTCAGGCACATGAATAATTGGAGCAGGTTTCCAGCTTCTCCAAATTAATCCCACTCCAGGTGGTGTAATACAGCAGCCAGCTTGATGCAGTTAGATGCTGACCCATGACATCCAGTTCAGTGATATGGCCTCAAAAACTAGCCTTAAATGTGGTTTTTTAGATACATATAGGATTAGGGAATGCTGTTTATACTTTCGTAGTTATTTTGCATCATCTTTTACTGTGGGAAAGAAAGTTACTGTGGCAGAACCTCCTGCAAGGAGGATGAACACTAAAAAAACCCTTTGGAAATAAAGTATCCTGAACTAGGAGTGTAAGAAGGATCCCTAACATGGCCAATAATTGAAGTGTATTTTGAACAACTACATTAAAGGCTATTTTCCAATGTTTTTCTCTTAAAACTTGCTGCTGACCTTTTAGAGAGAGAGAAGAGGCAACTAAATCAGCAAACCTTTAGGTGCACCTGAGCTGCCACCCAGCAAGGTGTGCTCAGGGCTTATAGAACAGATCCCTCAGCTTTGCTCTGCTGCTCATTGTGCATTCCACCAGCAAACCCCAATGGGAGGAGTGTTAAACTCCTGCTAAACCCTGAGAGGTATGAGAGTTGTGGAAAACAAGGGGAAAAAACACACAAAGCAAGCCATTCTTCTGCTCTGATGGGGTGTGTTAGAATAAACCCCGCTGCCAACCCCACAGCACCCAGGGGTGCCCTCACCCTGCCACCTAACGCGGTGCCAACACCTCAGATGGTCACAGTGACTCAAGCAGAACCTGTGCCAAGCATAAAGGTCACGGGGACTTTCAGTTTAAGTGTTCCAAGTGCCCCTTTCCACCACCTCTCCTGCCTACGGCAGCGATGAGTGCAGCGGGCACCGACCGCGCTTTCCTGCTGCGGTTCCCTCGGCCAAGAGCGGGCACAGCAGCCACAGCCTCCTGCTCACCAGCACCAGGATGCTTCCACTCCAATAAGAAGTGAAAAACTCACCAGTGTGAGGGTAAAACACTGGCACAGGCTGCCCAGAGCAGCGGTGGGTGCCCCAAACCTGGAAAGATTCAAAGCCAGTTTGGATGGGGCTGTGAGCAACCTGGTCTAGTGAAAGATGTCCCTGCTCACAGCAGGGGTTTGGACTAGATGGTCTTTAAATGTCCCTTACATTTCAAACCATTCTGTGATTCTGTGAGCTGCTGCTTCAGGTTACACAACTGAGCAGCACATTCAGCCTCCAAAAAAAGGGGGGGGGAAAAAAAGAATATTTGGGAGCAACCAGAGGAGAGCAGGAGATTAGGATCCGATGAGCTGGGATGACAAAAGAGCTCTCTCTGGGAAGGTACCTGCACAGGTAGGGCAGATTGGTGCTCCACCTCTGCCAAACCCACACTGCAATAAAGATCAACAGTTAAGAGGGTGCTTCAAAAACCCATTTGTTAGCAGAAACACTGGCATAGCCCAAATACTTCTGAGCTTTCTGAACTTCCAGTCTGTTTTCTCAGGCCAGTGAATTAACAGCATACAGGAAATAGCTGCATACTGTTAATTACTTAACTGGATTTATCCAGTTTTGCCTTGTTTTTCAGATACCCACCCCAGTGCTGTACCTCCTACCTATTAATATTCTCAGCCAGGTACCCAGCATTAATAAAGAAAACATATAAAAGAGCTACTAAAGCTGCACTAAGTCAGTAGATGCCATCAAGATAAAGGGACATTTTTGTTAAAGTTTGACTTCTTTGCTACACAAAAGCGGGTGGGTATTGAAAGGGCTTTCAATTTACCTCCTCAGCTCTAACAACTAAATTACAGAAATCCCCATGAGTGCAATGGGAAAAGCAAACTACACAGCTTACACAGAGCTGGATCCAGAGCTTGATGCAACACTCTTGAAACACAGACTTCAGGTAACAAAATAAAGGTCATTTGGTGGGACAGGGGAAGAGGATTCACCTTCCCCTCCAAAGCCTTTGGTCAAACCTACAGATTCTTGTTTCACAGTAGTTGGGCAGAAGCTGAAGGACTGAAAAAGCAAATGATTCTCAAGGGACCTTCACACTTCCCACAGGAGTTTAATCCAAGCAGCCTGCTGTGCTACAAGGCAGACCTGGACCTGGCACATGCTCCACTCCAGCTGAGAAGCTCATGTGGGTCATCTCCTTCAGAAAACTTCTAGGAACTATAATGGCCAAACAATGCTTTTGCCAAAACCTCCATCTACGTGCCAGTATAGCAGACTCGGGAGTGTTTTCTTCCAGCTCAAGCAGAAAAGATTAGAATCAACAGAATTCAACAACTTGAACAGGTTCTGCTGATTCTCAACTGGCTTCAGGCCAAAATGTCACAGTGCCTCAGTTCTTCAGTTGGGCAAACCCCTTCAGAGCATGGCTGCAGGAGCCGAGGTTAATGGACCATCAGTGTGGATGGGAGTGATAGAGGGGTGCAACCCAAAACCTAATGTGAAATCAAAAGCACTTTCAGTCACCCATCACTTTGGGTATCAAGAGCAGAACACGCCCATCAAATATATTTGAATTGTCAAGGTGACCCTTCTGAGGGACTACACCCATTAGATGGTGACAAGCACTGTTTGCCTTTGATCCTCTTTCCAGCTTAAGAAACAACCCCCCAGAAATGTGCTTTTTTGTTTGCTACTATCACAGTAAAAAACTTCCCACACCAAATGTCAGCAATCCGCATTAAAACCTCTCAGTATATTACAAATACTTCCTACAGCTAGGGAATCTTAAGAAAATGTGATAAGGCAGAATCAGAGCCAAGAAAAGGGTTAAACCACCAAAATCTGGAAAACTGTAAGACTACTCTGTGTCATTCAACCTTCCTAAGAATAGGGAAAGGCCAATTCAGAACCTGCATATGTTTTCTACTGAATTATTTGCTAGACTCTGATTAAGTGGGAAAGAATGGCTGTAAACTAATAAAACTTGAGGTTTTCTAATTAAACCACAGGCACCCTGCCAAGCATTGTTGATTTGTTGATGCACCCTGCAATGTCAGGGCTCAGAGGACACAACAGGTCATTAAAGTATTAAACAGATGACTTACACCCTTTAATCAGAGCTGGGATGCCAGGTTAGGAAGAGAGAGTAAACTCAAGGGCAGAGTACAGCAATTATCACCAGGAAACAAACAGCATTTAGGGAAAGTGGGGAGAAGTTGTTAGCGAGTAGTTATTGCACAAGGAAAGGGCTGGATTGCTGAGCCCCACACCTTTTATGATAGTCATCTCCCCACTCGGCAGTCACAAGAAAATAATGCAGTATTTGTGATTTTCAGTCCTTTGCCATCAGATGAAGCGCTGCAGCTTCCTCTGCCCAGCACATCTGAGCCCCCATCTACAACAGCATCTCACACCCTCCTCATCTCCTCACGCCTACTGCCAGCTCTGCTGAACTCTGTCAAACTGCAACTGAGACAGGAGCAGCCTCATTTTTCCAGTGTGCAGCAGCCAAAAAAACACCTTAAGCTACGTTTGTGACCAAGGGACAGAGGTAAGGTTAGACAGAAATACAGGACCTTAAACCCAGTTTTCAGCTCCTTTAGGGTCAGCACTTGGTTCTGGCTTGAGCCTCCTCTCCCACAGATCTCCAGTGATTTCAGAGAATTGATTGTGACCTTCCCCTCCAAATGAACAGCTCTGTAAAGGACATTTCTTCCCAGGTTTCACAGAAAAATTAGAAGCAGCTCCAGAAGAAAGCAGGTCCACAAATATATTGCACTATGGAAGCCTCACAAGGCAGCAATTTGGCAGTTTCCCCAGACATATAGATATTTATAGGAGAATAAAAGTGCTCATCTGAGTGAGTAGTGGAAAGAGTCATGTATGGCATTTGCATCGTGTTTTCACACCCCCCCCTGCAGCCCCTCTCCAGAGTTTGGGGATCCAAAAAAAGGCAAAAGAAATAATTTAAAATACAATAGAGATCCCCAGTTTGCCCTGAAGGCTCTGCTGATGAACTATTAAAAAGCTTTTTCTGGCCAAACAAGACACTGAGAGCATGGAGCAGATTCCCTACCACATTGTTTCATAAGACAGCACTGAAACTCAACCAGTGTCTGTTACAGCCGAAAATACAGCAGTCACCAAAAAAGTGATTTAATGCGCCTATCTAAGAGGAGGGCTGTAATTGGATTCAGTCCTCAGTCAGACTTCTGAAAGTCACTCCCATCAACTTTAAAAACCTTCAAGATTTTATGTGGAAAGAAGAGCGCTTAGTTCTGAAAACACAGCAGTTTGTGCTGATAAAGGATGTCAGCAGCAAATCCTCTTGATGTTAGCAAAGCTCAGGAGAAACCCTGTGTGCAGACTAAACCCAGCAGTGACAAGCAGTGTTTCTCTCATATCATTTACTACATGCAAAAGCAATTTCAATTTTTTGGAGGGGGAAAAAAAAAAAAAAGCATGACTTTTCTCGGTAAATTTAAGTCACTACTCATTAGGCTGCCCATGTCTCCATCCTCACAGCCTGTCAAGGAAAGAAGCACTGAATCTGGGAACATTCTCCAAATAACTGATTAAACAATGTTTTTAATGTCTCCTGCAATGGAATTTTACTACATAGCTGACATTCTGCAGAGCACATTCATTTTTGCATAAATGATCTTACTGGGAAAGCAGCTCTGCAGAGATTCCCCACTTTGTGTGATGTAGAAGCAGAGCAGAACCCTCGATAACGAGCTACCGCTTGTGAACACAGCAAAAGTGAAGACAGCGACTTGAAATTTGGAATATTTGTGTTTATCTTTCTTTGTTTTAATGGCAAAGCCGCCACCTATCAGTTGCCGGGGTTACTGCATCGGCCCTGCCCTCGGTCTGGCTGAGCCCAGAACTGCTCATCTCAGTCCAGCACAAAAATAAAACCCCATCCAAGCTGTCGTGACAACATCTAAACACTGGCAGGGCAGCGAGTCTGCACAAATACACAAACATCCAAAGCCAGAGTCCTGCTGTGGAAGGGAGCCAGGGGAAGGGAGAGGACAGGACAAGTTCTGCAATCACTTATCCTGGAGAAGGAGATCCAGCTGCACTTCAATTATCCACACCACTGCTTATCAAGCAGCATCTCAGGCGAAGCATCAGCACCACAGAACCTGCCCAGCCACACTCACCTCGGGTTTGGCCCTGGGCTGAGTCATCCCAAGTGTGCTGTGAGGACTCTTCTCCCCCTCCCCTGCATTCTTTTGAGTGAAAGCAGCCCGCGTTTCAAAAGAGAAATCTGGTTGTCACAAATCTGGTTCCCCACTTAAAAATACCTAAACCTTGAAACCTGTGTAGTCGTTTGAGACAAGCTCTCCTAGATCTGCTATTCCTCGGGTTATTCTGAGAACCTCCCCTCCTTGGTTTTGGGGATAAAAGCTAGAGGCAGTTCTGAATGGATGAGATGCATGAACCAGATACCAGCTCTCTAAAGGGAATTCCCCCTTCTCCCTGTCATGCTCCACAAACGCCAGTTTTCCTCCTCAAACTGCCTAATTGATCAGCACAATTAGGTCACACCTAGAGCCATTGTTCCCAAATGCTATTTAGTATCAGACTTTACAGGGTAGTAAGCTCTTTCAATTCATCAACTCCTCCTTCCTATAATCTATAAATAAAACTCCTCCCTACAAAACTGGCTTTTCATAATGGTTGAGAGAGAAGACAACACTGGCCCTGTAAAAGTATTGTCATGGTGTTGAAGCGCCATGGCACAGTAATGCTCAGGAGAGTGCAACAAACAGAGCTGAGGAAGGAACACACCATTTTCCTTGTTAAAAAAAAAAAGAAAGAAAAAGCAATAATTAGGTCAGCAAGTAGCACTAGTTGCAAAGAGGGGAAAAAAAGCCACCACGGAAAAGGAGTTCCTCCTTGTTCAAATGTTTATTATTCAAAACATGCAGCAGGGTCTTAAAAACTGAGTTAAAACGTAGTTAGAAAAGTGTTACAGCAAGGCTGGGAAGCCAGTTCATGCTGGAGTTCAATGGAGGGCAAAGCCAGCTCCTGTGATTCACCCCATGCCTGCAAGGGGAAAATCCTTCACATTGTAGCCCTCAACAAATTATTGCAATTCAGCCTATGTTACCAACCCCCCCCCAAAAAAAAACCACAAAACAAACGAAAAAATCAATTCTACCTCAACAGCCTGTTTATAAAACACATCCTTAAAAGCAGATGAAACTCAGCCCCAACCACCCTCCCACTCTCCCACTCTGCCATCTGTTATGCATCCAAGGCAGCATGTGGAAGTATGACCAATGCCCCGGGACTCACCAGAAGCTGTGTGCAAATCAGCTGCTATCCCCCTGCTCATCAATTCGTACTGGAAGCCTGTGATCTTCCTGCTAATGTCCTGCTGAGGAGTGGCCTCCACAAACAGGCCCCCCTGGTCGTAGCCAAAGCAATACACTCTGCTGGGGCTGCGGTCCCCGTCTCGGACCAAGAGTTTCAGTTCTCCAGTTTTTTCCAAATAAATATTTGCTCCTGCAGAGTCCTTGAAGGGCTTTATGCAAACAGTCAAATGTTTGTAAGAGGCAGGTGAAATATTGGGTCGCAGGTTGACTATGAGTGCTCCCGTGGGATACATCCACTCTATGGAGCCTTCGGAACAGCGGAGGTAGACCTGTTCAACATCCTTCCTGTGAGACTCGTGAGTTAAGCCACTGGGGGAAGAAAGAAAGAGAAAGTTAGAGAAATGACAGAGCCAGCAACGTGACTGTCATAACCTCAAACCTTCAAAGACCCACATCAACAAACCCAGGAAGCTCAGGACAGCACCGAGTGTTGGCTCACCCAGCTCAGCAGCGCAGGTCTCTTGCAACACTTCAATTTTATTGTTATGGGACAACTTTAAATCATCTCCCAAAAGAAGAAGTTGAACCACTAGTAATTGGCTTCAGAATTAAATAGGGTATAAGCACATGATCAAAAGCAATGAAATTACTACAGCCTCAGTTACTGCCCATCAGCTGAGCTGGGGCAGATGACTTGGTGCATACCAATAAAACACATACAGCCCAACTCCTTCCTGGTGGTGGCTCAAACCAGCACGTTCTCCAGCTTCACAGATCAGACTCCACCTTTTTCCAAGTACTTTGTTCCCCTTCCAAGTCTATATTCCCAATGGATCTGAAACTGGGAGGGATGCCAAGCTCACCCTGTGAACTGCAGCAAAGCAATGCTCTGGGTGTTACTGATACCCTGTGGCCCAGCTGGGCAGCCCCAAACTCCAAACTGGGAGGTCAGGAGAAAAGACACTGCAGTCCCCAGTCATAGCCGGGGGAGCACTGAACTGTGCTGCTTTCTTTAGTGGGCACTTGTTCCCCCATTACTTTCCAATATGAGGTTTAAATTTAGCTTATCACTTTACTGTCCAGCCCTGATGGTCTGCAAGCAGATACAAGGCTATGGGTGTTCAGCAAAAAAGAGAACATGTGGCTGTTTACTACCACTGGGACACAAGGCCACCATCAGTCCCAGCACCATGGGCAAAAATTAACACCCCAACAGCCACTTTACTGAGATCACAGAGATGGGACAACTTAGGCTGATGACACAGCCTAAGCTGAGGGCAGCTCTAAACAACCCTTGCTGCCTGTCATTGATGCTGGACCAACCCCACCAGTTCTTTACCCGACGTGACTCAAGCATTGGCACTGCAGGCACTCCAGTCAGAGGAACAAGTTGTGGGAAGCCTGCTTCATTGGCTGCAGCATTTGGGCCACTAGGCAAAAATCCTTTAGTCCCAGTCCTTGTCCTGTCACAAACCTATAAAGTGAGTGTGAGCAAACCACTTCACCACCAAGCTTGTTTCTCCTCCTACGCTCTGTGTGCCCAGTTCCCAAACGTAAGCATCTTTTATTCTGTGCCTGTAGAGCACTACCCAAAAACAGACTCTTCATCACAGCTCATGGGTCTGCTTTGCAGGACTTTGGGAAGCTTCACAACTTTCCCACTTGTAGGCAGATGAATCAAGACTGAATTAAGTGACTCGTCTGAGGTTACACAGGAAACCTGTGGCAAAAACATATTTTAGTGTAGTGCAAGTGATGACATCAAGTTCTGATTCCTCACCAGAAACCTCCAAATACACAGTTCCTCATCCCAAAGGTATATTCAGGTGCTGAACAGGTTTTAAATTCAATTCAGCATTTAGAAAGTAACTAGAAGCAACGTGTAAAAGGAAAAAAAACAAACAAACATATGGTTTGCATTTACTTGTTGACGTGACTCATTATTGTAAGTGTTGGTGTGACCCACTTGATAGAGGTTACATGAGGAAGCTCAGAAAGAAAAAAGTTGTATTTAATAACAATAGAGCCTTCAAACATGTGCTTTTGAATAATCTTGAAAGCCACATCAAGAACACAGATGAGGAGAGAAGAGGGACGAGTTTTTAACCTTTAGTCTCTTGCCCTCAAATTCAGTAGTACTTAACACATTCAGGAAACTTAACTTGCAATGGGATATTTCAAGTTGACTGTAAATCCACATCTGGTCCACAAAATCAGTTTTCAGCACAGCACACACATGATGCCACTCAACAGAAAGCACAGAAGTCTGTTTATGTGCAAGCTGTGAATAAGTAAAATTAAACAGTGTAAAGCTTATCCCTCAGCAAAGGGGCAAAAAGTTACCCTCACACATCAAGACATCAAAACAAGCTGCAGAGGTTCTGCAGGACTTATACTGGCACATTCCAGCCTGAGTGCTTCAACAGAAGGAAGATACCAGGGGCCAAACTCTGAACTCATGCAGTGAAACTGCTGTTGCAAGTGATCCCAACAACACTGAGGCAGGGAATTTCTGCCAGAGGAAAGAAAAAAAAAAAAAAAAGCCTTAGCATTAATTTTGTTCAAACGTTCACGCTGTTCAAACAAAAAACAGGGTGGACTCTGAAATTATCTTCTGAAAGCCAATTATATCCCACAGGCAAGAGTGATGCCATTAGACAGATACATCAAGCACAAGTACCTGTACACATTAAGCCTTATAATAAAGGATGACTCAAAACTTAGGCAGATTTCAAAATACACGTTCACATTACTTAACAGCAACCACCATCATCCAGTAAAACCCGTCCCTTTGCTTTGAGTCAAAATGACAGGTCACCACACAGGGATGGTTTAACACCAGGTTTAGATCTCACTAGCCAGGCATCAGACACACTGTGGCCACACAGTAATGGAGGTCCAGGAGCCTTTTTTTTTTTCCACCCCCAAACTCATTTGAGTTTTGTTTTTTTCTATTTCAGAGTATATGGCAAGGAGACAAGGCAGCTGTTTCATGGTTACAGTGATGGATGAGCCATCCATCACCCCTTTTAAAACCCTGCTGTTTATTGGGACTTACTAAACAAGCACTAGTTCCTCGTACCAATCCATGAGGACATCCTGAATCACTGCATCTGTCTCCTCACTCATCTCTGTTTCTGGCTTCAGCCACCCCTTATGTTTGCCCTGAAAGACCTGTTACAGTATTGCTGCAGAGCTGTTATGCTGCAATGTGCAACAGGTGTCATTTAAAAAAAAAAAAGCTATTTATTTTATTTATTTATTCTATCACAGATGTGCTGAAGAGTACTAAAAGTACCCATGTCCTCCCTGCATGCCACAGTGAATGAGGGGAACTTCTGATCCTAACTTGGAGTTTTTAATTAAAGATGACAACCTAGAGAGCACCAGGAATTCCTCAGAGCATCCACCAGTACCAAGGGTAATATTGGTGGACACAAAGCAGCCACATCAGAGATGAATTCTCTCTCTACAGCCTAAAGTCAAACACACCAGACCAGCTTATTCTCAGCCTGTCACTGAAGCACTTTTGCCCAAAGCATCAAGAGGTCATTGCAGCACAAAACTTACAGCAAAAGTAATAACCAGACACACAGCACAGAGAGGTTTCTGCTTCCTCCTGGACAAAGCTTTCCTGGAAGCTCTCTGCCAAGCTATTTATTAAGATGCTGCTATGGCCTATTGAGTGCACTTAAATTGCACGTGTCAAGCTGTGCATTGCATCAGATTTCCCTGGAAGCATGAGGGAGAGCTATAGGAATCCTAGTGAAGCTCTTCATCCTGCTCAGGGGTATAAGCTCATCACTTCTCCATAAGCTAATGGGGGAAAAAAAACCCATATCCAGAATATTCTGTTTCTAAGACTGTTTCTTCTAATATAGATATGTACATAAAGGTGAGAAAAGACCTTCAAGTTTACTGTAGGAGATGACATGACTCTCAAATCCACCAGCACAAGACAACCTGGGACTTCAATGTGGGAAGAAAGACTACATTTTGGCATTCTTAGCTTTTTCCAACAATTAAGGTAAAAAGCATCACATGACTTCAAAATATTACATTCCACATTAAAAAAAAATCTTTTCTAACCCACATAGCTATCAGTATCCACACAAATATTTCATTAGGTGGTATTCATTGGTACAGCAAATCACCTTCTTTCCATCTTAACTGCTACTCTTAGGACGAAGCAGATGATATTTAATGGCCTTAGGACTGCCAGCATTTCTAATAACACCTGTTTGCTACCACCAAGGCCAAAGTCAGCCTGGGTTACTTTATCCCCTCCCAAGACTCCAAGCCACCTGGAGTCTGGAACTCTCTCACACAAGTGAAACCATCCAGCCTGAACTGTGCTCTCTTCCTTCCCTGCACTTCCAACAGCATCATCACTGAGCTGTCATCATTTTGGCTCACAAGAGCAACAGGTGAGTAAATCTGAGTTTGCATTGCCAGTTCACCCTAAACTCAGCTGCAGGAAATGAGATTTCACTTACCCCCCACCCCAAGCATCACCCCCTTAGTGGATACTCAGGTCATTGCTTATTCCAGCCCTGCTCAGGTGACAGGAGTGGTCACTGCTTGCTCTAAGAACACAGGACAAAACTAAGAAACAAACAGGACAGGATTTCAGGAGTTTGTCATCATTCTCTTAAAAAATATGCTCTGGTCCATGTGGTAAGGTCCAGGTAAATACATACAGATGGAATGCTCCGGGGTGAAAACAGGCACAGGGTTTTTTTTGGTTGGCTAGTTGGGGTTTTTTTTGGTGAGGGGAGGTTGCTAAAGCAAAATGATAGAATTAGGATTTTACCACAGAACGAAAAGGTTTGGTCTCTATCAAACACACTCACCTTCAGGTAGATTCACTACAATTAACCACGCATCAATTGTCAAGAAAAGTCCAGAAAAAAAGTAAAATGCCAAGCATCTGCACGTTTCAGACAGTAACAGATAAGAAATTACAATGTTGAAAGTCAGTCCAGCTGTTTCCCCACTCTAAATTGTCCCTACTCGAAAATACCCTACTGATACAGGTCGGTCAAACTTTTACACTACAGCAAGTGAGATTTAAGCAGCATATTAGAACAGAACCGTTTCACTCTTCAAGTAAGTCTGACCCAGCAACACTTGCTGGTTGAGTAGAGTCGCTTTCTTAAACCTATGAAGAGTGGAGAAGGTCACAGACCCAACCACACACGTTAAACATATTACAAGCAATTAAAGCAAAGATAATTTGGGAGATAAACACTTGAGAACTGGAGAGGTTTCTCAACCGGTGCAATTAGAATAAATCAGGAGCGCGGCCGCTGTGCCAGCCCCCGCTCCCAGGGCTCCTCATCATCCTCATCATCATCATCCCCGCGGGACGAGCGCCCGGGAGCGGGGAGTGACCCCCGGGGGCTGCGGCGCGAAGTGCGGGGCGCGAAGGGAAGGGAATAGAGGGAATGGGGGCCAGCAGGAGCTCCGGAGAGGCCGCCCAGGCTGCGGCGGGAGCGCTCCGCAGGTGCACCCACCTCGGGCAGAGTGGAGCCGGCCCTGCCCCTCGCCTGCCCCGGGCGCGGCCGCCGGGGCCGCGGGGAAGATGGTCGCGGGGAGAGAAACTTCTCTGCGGCGGACTTGGCACCGCCTTCCCCCCGCTCCCAGCCCCTCCATCCCGCCGCCGGGCCGAGGGGAGCCCAGTCCGCCCCGATCCCTCCATCCCGCCGCTGGGAGCCCATCCCGCACCGGCCCCTCCATCCCTCCCCGCCGGGAGGATCGCGCTGCCCTCCGGGGAGGAGGCAGAGCCGCCCCCAGCCCCTCTCCCCGCCGTGTGCCGCTCCCTCCCCCGAGCCCCGGCCGGGCACCTCCGCGGCGGGAGGGGCCCCCTTTTGTGCTCGGCACCAACTTCTTCCCCCGGCGGGGCCGGCGAGGGCCGCGGCCGCCCCCCCCCCCCGCTGGGCTCCCGGCTCACCTCCCCTTCCAGTTGCACAGGTCGCTGGAGTACTGAGCCGCGGCGCCGCCGCCCAGCAGCAGCCGCAGCCCCAGGAGCAGCGGCAGGAGCGCGGCGACCGGGGCGCTCCGCATGGTCCCCCCGGCCCGGAGCGATCGCGGTGCAGGCGGCGGGGAGCGATGGGCGCAGCGCCCGGGGCTCGCCTACATGGTTGGGGAGCGCGGCTACCCCATGCCCGGCTCCCGCATCCCGGCTCGGCGCCTGCTCCGCTCTGGAGCTCGCACCCGCTGGCTGCGGGCTCCCAGCTGAGGGGCGGGAGCNCCTCCTCCTCCTCCTCCCCCGGCACTTGCTGCGCCGGCAAAACGCGGCGCCGGATCGCGAAGCGCCGCTGCCCCTGGGCACGGCCCGTCCTGGGCTCGCCCCTTCGCCCCCCTGTAGGTGCCCTGGCCCGGGGGGAGACCCCGCTCCGCTCCTGCCCCGCCTGGGCCCTCCCGGGCTGCCCGGGGAAGGGGTGATGCCCCGTGGTACCAAAGGGTTTCGTTTGGCTGCGAAAGTCACTGAGACGCGCTCTCTGCGCTGGGGAAGGCTGTGGGTGTCCGCAGTGACACACATCCATGCCGTGGGTGCCCACAGTGACCCGCTGCCTGTCCCTGGGGTGCAGCCGTGGGATTCAGCGCTGCAGCAGGTGACTCTGCTTGCAGCGGGCTGTCCACCTGGGTACAATTCCTGGTGGATGGAGGTTGACAATTTTGCTGGAACCTTCACTTACCAGGAAGCACTTGGTACTCGATCCTATTTGTACAACTCTTCAACCCTTAATGACCACTAGGGATAACTCCTTGTCTTGTTTAATGTCCCTGTTTATTCCACTGTTGACTTAGGATACTTAACCCTTGGTGGCAGAAATCCTTCTGCAAGAAACCAGAGGCAATGAAATGCCTTCCAGGACGTGAGGGAAGCACAGGGGGTGAATCAGCCCAAAGCCCAAACTACCCGGGCCAAGATAAATGGGAAAAACAAACCCTAGATGTGGGGATGGGGGCAGGGGGGAGAGGGTCCAGCTGCATGCAGACTGTGCTCTGATATACCAGGCGCCACATATTTCTTTCAAAGAAGCAACGAGGGGGTCGAGATTGATACTGTACATCCGCAGATAGGAGAGGGGTTAAAATATTTCCAGATCACTGAGTTTCTTAGTCTCCTGTTGTTCTTTCAAGTGTCTGTAGTGCAGCTTTGTAAAGGGCACTGCACAGATTTTTCTAGGTGAGAGTTCATGGATGAGCATTAAACATTTACACCCTGTTCACACAGTTTGTGTGGTGCCCTCCTTGGTACCTGTTAAAACATCTTGTTAAGTGCCCCGGTGCCGTCTGAGAGCATCTGATGGCTAAAACAGGATATTCCAGCTCTGAGTGCTTCCTGCATGCTCCTGCACAGAGGATTAAATCCTATGCAGTGTATCCCTTTCCATTTGTGGGTTTGGCTTTTCATGTCCTTTTTGTTTGGTAAATTACAGGTACTGTTCCGTTGATTATGAAGCATTAGCATAATTACAGTAATTCTGCCAAGTGATGCAATGCATGTAAACATGTAATTAGCACGGAGGGACAACACTGAGCAAAGTGATGACAACATGCAATAATGCAAAATGCCTCATTCTCCCGGTCATGTGCAGTGACAGAGGCTTTAGAGCTCAGTGCCTTGATTATTTCTTTAGAAGGAGGTTTTTCTAAAATGTTTTGCTTCCTTCTCTCATACTGGAAAGAAAAGCATACAGAGAAAACACCGTATTGCTTTATTCCTCAGGGTGTTTATATGTGCAACCCTTTGCATGCTCCCCCCCAACGTACTGTATCTGATTTCCTCTGCAATATTCGAACTCTCTGCATTTGATAAAACAAACAAGTGCCCAGGCAGCTGCTCACATTACACGTTGGAACTTTTGAAACTGCCTGAAAACTGGGAACTTTTAAGGTAGGGAACAGACTGTGCTGTTTAGCAGCAGCTACTACCTCTGGCTTTCATTCTCCCCCTTTTAACTCGGAAAAAAGCAGTGGCATTTAGTTCTGGGGACCCAGAAAAGTAATGGCAACACGGGGGCTTTGAAACCCCTCCTGTCCTCCATGCCTTCATGGTGCTGACACAGTTTTCATCGTCCCCAAGCTGATGAGCCTTCCAAGTGAGCAAAGCCCGGGGCTGTGGCCACAGGGCCAAGGACTGCGGGTGCAGAGCCAGGGGGTTTGGCTGCAGAGCCAAGGTTGGTGTCTGCAGAGCAATGGCCAGGTTAAGCCTCCCCCAGTTCCAAAGTGAGGGGCAGAAGGAGATAGGGAACCTCTGCAGCGAAGGGGGCTGCTTGGTTTGCTCATTTGCATCTCAATCCCCACAATGCTCTTCCGGCTACTCACAGCTATTCCATAGTAGTGCTCTTGGCTGAGATCTGGGAACACGCTCAAAGGGTGAGGCAGCTTTTGGATGCACTGAGCTGTTTTCTGTTTGAGCTGTGAAAAGCAAACATCTTTTCAAGAGAGAACATTCTGAACAGTAATTTTTTTGCATTTACAATTCAGAAAGAGCAGGACTTCACTGAAATCTGGGAGGAAAATATTGTATAATGTCTAAAGGAAACATTAATCCTCTGCAGCAAAGGCTTCGCACTCCTGTGAAAACAGAAGCTGCTGAGTTACTATTCTGGCCTAATGTGGTAGGACTGGAGATACAGGTTCTGGAAACAGCTTCATACACTCAAACACTTGAACCCCAATAAAGCTCCATTGCCTTCCTCAAGGAGCAACTCAAACACAAGGATCTACACAGTCATTTCAGACACTTCCTTCTAAATTCACTTTAAATATTTGCTTGTCACAGCTACAAACCCAGGCACAGCAGCAATTTTAAAGGACTTCTAAGGATTTTAAGGAGGAGGAGGAGAACCTGTTGAAGGAGAGATGACTAATTTGCTCCAGTACTCAAATGTGCAGATTTGGGGAAAACAAAATCGAGCAGTGATTAGAGATGGGCTCAAGCTCAGGTCTGGATTTACATTTCCTTCAAAGCATGGCTGTGTTTACATTATGAGGGACAAACCCCCCTGCCAAGTTTGGACCCAGGCGGAAGGCATAGGAAGGGCACTTTCAGATGCAGGATTTGGGGTTAAGCACATCTCAGCAGAACATGCAAAGCTGCTTTAAACAGTGTGGCAGAGATAATCTGTTGAAAGGTCTCACTCAGCCTTGCTGTCCCCAAGGGAACATCCATGGGAGAGCTGCAAACTCCTGGAGAGCCGCGCTGATCACTGCCCAGCCCGTGTGCTGCTTTGGCCATGTGTCCCCGTGTTTTGCAATTTCCAAGCAGCTCCCTCCCAGCTGATTTATTTTCACGCTGCTCAGCTTGCAGGAGGTGAATCAGGTCCTGTGGTTACAGAGCTGACCCGAGGGCCGGTGCGTGGTGTGCAGCCCCCCGCTGCCTGCCAGCAAGGGAAATCTGAAACTTTGAAGGAGGAGGGGGAAGGAGGAGAAGGAGGGTATTTTCTGGGAAGGCAAAGCCATAGCTAACCAGCATGCATGGCAAAGCAGGAGGGAGAAGAGAGCGGCCTAAGAATTCAAACAAGCCAAAGAGAGGACAATAGACAATGAATACAGGAGCAATAGGAAATAAATAGTATTTGTAAGGTAAATCCAGCCGGCAGACAGGAGTGAGCACAGTAACAAAACAGGGAAAGGTTCAGCAGCTGAATGGACAGTGGGAAACCTTTGTGTGTGGTGAGGGGGCACCGTGTTACTTGCTCTCATGAAATTAAAATCAGTAAAGAAAATACACTCATCCATAATTGCACCCTTCTGCTTATTCCTGTGTACTTCTGTCAGTACTGAGTATAGTTCCTACTACTCCTAAACCACCACTACTCACATCTTGCTTCTCTCGTTTTTGTTTTTTTTTGTTTTAAAGGGAAAAGTTTTGGCCTTTGGAATGTAGCAGGAAACAACAGACATCGAAAGAAAAATAAGCAAATATTTCCTAGGATATGCCTGAAATGCAGCCGTAGGACAGCAGGATTCCTGATGGAACCGTGTCAATTCAGAGATCGCATTTTAAAGAGCGAGGCAGCGTTGGAGAAGTGTTGGAAGAGGGGGCGGGGAGCAGAGCTGCCCCTCTGCCTTGGACACAAGGCAGCTCTGACACAAACAGCTCCCACTGAACTGGCAGCTCCCGCCGCACACACAATCCAGCTTCCGCCTCTGGATGTTTGCATTGGGATCCCAACCAGCTCCCACCCAAATCGATGGATTTCAGTGTAGGCACCAAAGTCAGACCGAGGTACTTTCGGTCTTAACTGTCAGATAAGCAGAAAATCTCTTGGGGGGGGAAAAATCATTATTGGCACAGGCTAATTACAAGACATAACAGCAAAATAAATAAAGTAATAAATAAATAAATAAATAAATAAAAAAGTGGAGATGCCCAGACTTGTGTTGTGGCCAAACCAGTAGGTGTACCTAGAGTTACACCTATGGGCTCTCCCTGCACTGGGACTCTGCAAACAGGGAAGCTCTCTGCAGGAGGGAGACTCATTTACCAGGAATACTTTGACACTGAAGGGAAATCAGGAGAGTGGCCAAGATGCAAAAAAAAAAAAATTTAATTACTTCACGTTACTGGCAAATAAGTTTCCCTTTCTCTTCATGGTCCTTATTTCCATCTCACAGGTATGGGGCAGGGACTAACACCTTTAAGCAGGGAGGTCAGGTGTGCTCTCCTGCTCTGTCCCCCAAGAGGGGGTGAAACCCCTCTGCGCAGACATGTAACTTGGCCCAGATCAGAGCTGAATCACCTGCAACTCCCTGACTCTCCATGCTGGCTGCATAGAGGCAATACTCTAATTTAAATACCTCAGCCAGCTAAAATCCTGCTGATTAGGGAGGTTGAGTGATGTGTAATCTTGGCCAAGGGGTCTAAGGTGGAGTAAGGATAAAACCTTCTCTCTGGATATCAAGGACCATTCTCCCAAACCACACAGCCAAGGCCACAGCATCAGGGTTCTGGTGCTTTCCCCTCACCATTCCTCCCACCCTCCAAACACCTTGAACTGTCAAGTAACCCAGCCTGTGCAGACAGGAATTTGCATTTTAGTCTTTGCACATCAAACTGAAAAGCAGTGAAGGGAAGGATGTCTGGACCCAAGCAGCCTATTGAGAGGATCAAAAAGGTAACACAAAGCACAAAAGATGGCTAAGAAACACAGCTCATTTGCCATCCCACACAGCAAGGCTGTCTCAGGACCTGGGGACCCAGGCAGAGGATTTAGTGCCTAAGCCCAGAGACTCCTCTGGGGTACAGGCATTAACTCCTCCTTGCATGACTGAAACTGGATGAAGCTGAAGTCAAAACCAAAAAACTCTAACGAGGCCTCAGCATATTGTTGCTTTGGGGATAGTCCTGTGCATTTCATCCATAAGAATTAGTGTTTTCTTTTCATTTCACAATAAGCAAGGTATTTAAAATGTCTGCCAAGAAGCACTCAGAAAACAGAATTTAATCTGAGAACTCTTCAAGAAGAACAGTTGTTTATTTCTACCATTTAATGAACATTAATTTCCTGTTTTAGAAAACGTAATTTATGCCACTGGTGAAACTGATATTTATCTTGATGCATATCCTCTTGGCTGGCTTAGTTTTTCATTTTCCCCAGTTCCTCCAGCCTGCCTACACTCTGCAACCTGCAGGCTCAGCCTCTGCAGTCACCTCTTCAAATGTATTCAGAAATTTCCAGTACATGGTAGGAGAATCTGACAGCAGAGGACACAGGTCCGAGTCCATTAGCAGTCACTTCTCATGGTAAAAACAAAGCTAAAGTAAAGATTTGTAACACTGACCTGAAAACAAGAATATATGTTCCTTTCTGCTTCAGAATTTGCAAAACTAATGCAAGTTACACTAAACAAATCCAGCCCCTGCCAGGGTAAACAAACATTTGCAGTGTTGCTTTCTACATGCCTGTCATGAAATAAAGACACTGACGTGCATTTTAATGCAACTCTCCTACAAATTGTGCAAAAATTATTGTGCACGGTGTCTTCATTGCCAGGTTACCAGAAGGGGAAAGGATTTTTTTGCAGACATGATGAACTAACAAGGTAAATAATTCAACTTAATAATTTTTAAATTTCACACTTAATTTTCAACAGCAGGTCTTTTCAGAACCCAGATTAACCTCAGATCTGATGACAAGGATTTTTTAGAGCTGACAAGCTCCTGTGAGGCAGATTTGGCTCGTGGAGTAGTTTTTGTATGACAAACTTCTCTCTGAATTCAGTGGCAGTTTCAGTAGAAAAAGGGCAGTGAGGTTTGTCCAGTTGTTATAAACAGTACACACATTTTCATTTCTTTTTAAATTCAATCACTTGCTAGATGAGTGATATCTTACCAAATATTGCAGCATTAACAGAAAAAAAAATGAAAAGAGCTCTCTGTAGGTCCCCAGTCTGTCTGCACAGAGCTCCTGTCAGCGACACTCTGGGAGGAACAGCACCAACTGATTAAAGCAGATCAGGGATTGTCTCACTAATCCATAAATTCCGACATTATTACATATTTGCTTAAGGAAAAACAGTGGATCAGATGATGAAATCAGATCTGTGCTGCTCCACAAAGCAGGGCCCTTTGTGCTGCTTTGTGGCAGTATTTGCAGGGCAGATGTATCTGCAGGAAGGAGTAGAGGGCCCTGCATCCCCCCTGTTCCTTTTAGCACCAGCAGCAAGAAAACTCCTCCAGAGACCCAGAGCTCAAGGGAGGCTCCTTCAATTCTGCAAAGTTTCCAGAGGAGAAACAACACATCTGCTGGAGGACACTCTGATTTATTTCTTTTTTGTTTGGTTCAAAGCATGTTTTGACTATCGTGGCTCTATTAGGTCAATCACACTCTCATTGAGGTGCCAACAAATCTGACCACAGAGATGTTCCTCTGACTAAGAGGGCTGAGGAAAAGGCAAGTTAGATTCTCTGTCCAAGACCCCACTCAGTTCCTTGCATGACCTTCTGAAAGTCCTTTTGTGGATCCAAATGCTTGAATAGACAGGAAAATCTGACAGTTTGTACTTCCCTATCAGGGAACTGTCTTGTGCTACCTGGCATATCTTCCAAGCAGAATTCTGGAGATCTCATTCATACTTAGATCAGATTCTGCTTTTAAATTATCCTTCATTTAGACTGAAAGAATGAGATTCCTTCTTTCCATACTGGAAGACTTATCTCATCAGTTTAGAGTAATTTTTCTTCTATTTTAAGCAAAATTGGTGGATCCTTCCAAGGGAGGGAAAAAAAAAAGGTAGAACTAACCCAAATGGTTGATGGTCTTTGTATCTCTAGTTCTATTTCATTTCATGCCTCCCTCACTTCACAGCACTACAACCTTTTTGAATTGCCCTCTGTGATATCCACTCCTCAGTGTTGACCATTGCTCACTCATTCATTGCTTGTTGGATCAGCTGGGCCCTTGCACAATCAAGGCTTTGTTATGCTTTCAGACAGGCTGCAAGTCACAATATTGAAGCAGCACAAGGACTGTTTCCTCTCCTGGTATTCTTCTTCCCTGGCCTTTAGGGAGCCAGCATCCTAAACACAAGAAAATGCACGTAAAGTAAGTACGAGAACAGGTCTCATTGAATTTGCTGCACTATGTCTTTTCCCTCTAATTGTCATAAGAGGGAGAAATATTCAAAAGTCTGAAGAGCTTTTGTAAGTTGGTCAACTGAGAAACAAGAATTTGCTTCTTTGAGAAGTGCAGCAGAGCTCAGGTTTATTTAATGAATCAGTGGATGATGGCTGGTGATACACACTTAGTGGGCACCCTCCAAGAGCTGCTCTCTCCACCAGTTAATTGGCCCAAACAAAACAGAATGGACTTTTCTAACTAATAAGCACTGACAATAATGAAGAGCAACTGCAGGGATGGTGGGAAGATAAAGGAATGCACATACCAAGGCTCTGCAACAGGATGAAATGTCAGAGTTCAAGTTTACGTGCACAATAACCACAACTGGCACACGGGCTGTTGGGGGCAGAAACAATCTGAGAACCCAGCTAACAAACACAACTTTATGCAGCTGGAGCTTGTAAAATGAAATTAATCTTCCCATTTCCATATAGAGGTATCCTAATATTTAAATACCTGCAGGATCTGCTTCTAGGCCAAAGCTATCAATGGAGCTGGAAACCTGGATGTGTTTGAACTCTGTCTCAGCAGGGACAAGCAGCAGTGTTAGCAAAAGGTTATTTTTAGTTGTTTTCACTTGATGTCAAAATGAGGATCTTGGCTTCCCAGATGGTGAAATTAAATTTCTTTCTCTCTTGCAGTAGCAGGGGGGGAGAAAAAAGAAAAAAACAGTAGTACCTTATTTGGGAAGGGAAAGTTTAGGTGGAGGTTAAGTAGCTGGGTTGATTACGGAAAGAATAAGAAGTAGATGGGTAAGGATTTTGTCACAGGGATGGAGATGCAGAGTCTTTTGTGCATGGTGGTTTATTGCAGGTTCTAATGGCATCAGGATGATGTTACCAGGGAGCCTCTACACAATCAAATAATTTACTGTCATCTCCTCTATTCTGCTAGCACAACAATGTAGTCTCCATTGACCTACTCCCAAAACAGTTTTGATAGCCAAGTTCTGTCTGTAATGTCACAGATGATGTCATAACGTTACCTAAAAAACCCAAACTTGACAAAATTGTCAGGTTATTCACAGAAAATTATTGTGACTTGATAATGTCCATAGAAAGGATCATTATATAGAGAGATTTGCTGAGGTCTAAAGGGCTCCAGAGCTTCATTTCCCTCTCAGGTTCCCTGCACAGAAAGCTGCACTGAATACTTTCCCTAATGCTGCACTGAAGCCAGGGAAAAGCAGCAGAGCTGTGCAGTCCCAAGGGCCTGGTGGTGCCATCACCTCCTGCTCCCCACAGAGCCCACTCTTCCTCCAGCTGGGCTCAGTGGCCCAACACGAGGATGTCCCTGTCAGGACAGATGATCCCACACCCGGGCTGTGCCTCCATCCCTCCCACAGCCCGGGAGCCACAGGCACTGCTGGATAAGACAGTAACAAGCCGTCACAGATACCATTTAACAGCCTCTTGGCTCCTTTCCTCAGAGAGCTGGAGGTCCCCAGGTTAGCAGCATATTTGTCAGGCTGTTCAAAGGCCTCCCTGGCCTTTGAGTTACATTCAGCAAAGAAAGGACATAAAGATGGAGTAACAGCTTTTCACTGAAAGAGAACAGTTTCCTGTCTCTGCTCTGCTCACATCTGGTCAATTTTCTGACAAGAATCACATCTTTACTTCTCTTTTACAACACACAGCCAGTCCAGCTGTAAGGGAGTGAGCTGCTCACTGTACTGGCCTTTGTATTATCAACAGTATTATTAACTTTAATGAAGCTGTTAAATCTGTTTTACTGAAGATGCATGAACCTGCAAGAACTTTGAATTTCATAACCAGGGTGAGTGTGAAGAGCTGGCATTTACGGGAAAATGTAGAACAGTCTTGGCTTGAAAATTAAACAGAAATGAAGTGAAATTAGTCACAATAAAGTTTATTTTAATACCCACTTTTTAGAGTAGGTTAGCATTTTAAGAATTATATTAAAAGACATAATAAGACATAATAAAATGTCTTTTATAGTCTAGTATAAAAATGTAAAGAACCTATTGAATTCTGTTTTCAATGAAGACATATTAAGTAAATGTTACTGTATTCTCTAGAGCTATACTATACAATTCTTGTAATCTTTTCCTCAGATGCCTTTGGCTAATTCATAATTCAAAATGTTACTCATTTCCCTTCCTGTCTGTGTGTCATATAAAGATGTGCATCCAATACATTGTCTGTGGATCTCTGTATATTATACACATCCCAGTTCCTGTTATGCATACATTCCTTTGGAGGGATATGATTTATTTCTTTAAGCACTTTCCCATCTTAAAATGTCAGATGCTTCCTGTACTTATATACAAAGAAGTTTAAGCTCCCAAAGGTACTGAAGTTCAACAAAGTTCTGACTGTGGATAGTATGAACTTACAAGGGAATATTTGGGAAATTGCACCTTTCCTCAGCTCTCTGGCATAACTTTATTTCACAAGTGTTTAACACTTCAGTCATCAAGAAGATCAAGCAAAGGTATGGTTTCGAAAAACAAAGAACCTAAACTGAACTCTCTAAAGATTTACTCTTCTTCAAGTAGAAGCTTTGGTTCTCAAGGGTTATCACTTGTGGCACACAGGAACTCGTCACAAAATGGGATTTCAAGGCTACCCTTTATCTCTTTCCATTATCTAAATCTTGCTATCTTTTGTAAATAAGACTTTTTCCCTCCAAATAACTTACCTATAAAGTTTTTTTCAGGGTAAAATGGAAAATGCCATGATTGCTTTTACTGGGTTTCAGATTGGTTACTCAATAACAAACCCAAATTGTATTAACTGCTGTGGACAGACCATAATCACTTGCCTGTCACTGGGTTCTCCAGCAGATTTCACCAGCTAAAAAGTGAAGTAGTTTCTTGTAGTGTATTTTAAAAATACAGCATTGTATAAAAACATTCCTTTAAGGAAAGTTTGCCAAATAAAAGTTTAACTTTGCATAAGATTGCTCAAATATTGAAGTCCTTGGCAAAGAAAAACATGCACTGATCTGCTTCAGTTCTGTGGAAGAACTGAGCCTCTTGCTTGTCACTGCCTTATCTCCTGCAGTCTTAGTGCCACCAAACCACACTGACTGTGAAGGTACAATCCAGAGCCTGAGCTAGAGCAGAGAATGGCTCAGGCAGAACAAGGAACCTGCACAACATCACACCGTGGCCCAGCAGCCTGATGAGAGGACATGAAAGAGTGGGATGACTGGGGGTGGTCAAGAGAGCGTATGTTTGGAGGTGTGGACTGGTTCTGAAATGAATGGGATCTTTCTAGTTAACCCACAAAGGTATCTAAGTCCAGTACTCCTGTTAACAGAACATTTGTGGTATTTACCAACTCATAAAAACAACCACGGGCTTCTTCAGATTGACTCATTTGAAAAGAAGAAAGAAGAAACAAGCAACAGCAACATCCTTTCTAACGACAGCCAATGTTTCAGAGAGAGAAACTATCACACAACAGTTCTTCTCTAAAGAGCAGCAGCATTTTTCAGCAAGGTTACCCAGACTCAATATGTGTAAATTGTGAGAGGATTTCTTCAGAACAATTAGGCCTGTAATTTCAGCTGAGCATTTGAAGTCTTGAGTACACAAGGAAATGGGCCCAAATAACTCTTAGGTACTAGTCCCTGATAGTAATAAAGGCTCTGAAGGCCAGAGGAAGGCATTAGCAACACTCGTGCAACTCCCTGAGCAGGGTGTACACATGTAACTAATTGGAAACCAGTAAACAATCCTGGTATTGAAGGGCAAAGCAGATAATCTCACTCACACTACTTCAGACATTTTCTTCTCATGTGGCTGACTGGAATAAAACTGCTAAAATACTGTTTCCCTCATGCAGAAAAAGATCTAGGGGATATAATAGATCACAAGCTGATTAGGAGTCAACAGTGTCAAGCCATTGTGACAAAGGCAAACACTGCACTAAGCTGTGCAAACAGGAGTAGGGCTTGCAAGACATGGGAGGTAATCCTGCTCTGCCCAGCACTGGGCCGGGTCTGGCACTGGGGCTCGTTCTCCAGCAGAGATGCAAAGTGCCCACAGAGCATCCAGAAGAAAGCCAGGACAACAAACAGGTCTAAAACACAACCAGCGAGGAAGGACTGAACTAATCAGATGTGCATACCACAAACAAGAGAGTGGAACTGGAGGAAAACCAGCAACGATTTGCAAATTCATAAACCCATAAATTCACAAAGGGAATGACTTGTTTTCTGTGTGCAGGAATAACGGGTTTGGAATGGGATCTGCAAGCCTTCTCAGGCAAAGAAAGGGTTAACACAGGCATTAGTGAGAAAGCAGCTGAGAAGGCACACAGCTGCAGGGGATAAAGCCACTCGGGAGAGGGCTATCAGGGGACCCTGAAGGAGGGGGCTGAGGAGCCTCTCAGGGCAGAGATACAGGCTGAAGGGGTGGTGGGCTGTGTCCTTTATAAGAGGTTCTAGTCTTATTTTTGGTAGGTTACTGGCCTCCTTGTTTGTATTTACTCAGTGTGTTTGATTAGGAAAAGGGTGTCTTTCTTTATCCTCCAAAAAGGCAGAGTGGGGTGCCAAGGGGTTTGGTTTTGGGTTTGGGTTTTTTTAATAGCCCAGCAAACTTTTTTACATCTGGACTAAAATGCAAAGTGCCAAATCAACTAAGGTAGGAGGAAAGCAGGATAATTTTTGCCTAAGGTAAAATATTAGGCTACTGTTACTAGCAGAGGATTCAAACTGAGGAACTGTACCTTGAGAGCTGAAGATTTTATTCTGTGGAGGAAGAGAGAGAAAGCAAGAAACATTTCTACAAAAGGAAAAAATTATGCAACAGGCTCAAGCTCAACAGCTCTAGTCCTGGGGAGGTGACAGGTGTCTGGATCTTTTTGCCAGAGGGAAAAGATCTTAACCTGCCAGATTTGAGGGGGCTTGGAAATCACAGCAAGATCTAAACTGGATATTAAGAAATTCTTTCTATGGGCAGAAATAGCAAGGACTGCAATAAATTGGCTGAGGATGTTATGAAGCCTTATGGGCTACAAGGTGTTTGTCTGGGATGATGTCAGGTGTTTGTCACTTGATCCTGTCTTAGGGTGGCAGGACTGGATGAGCTTCTCATGTCCCCTTCTGCCCTATAGTACTATAACGAGAAATACTTTCCCCCTTCTTGTTTTGCCACTCAACTGTGACCTTTTATGAAAATAATGTAGCATTTTTGGAAGCTCAAAGCAATTCTTTGAATAGAAGTGGTTTCAAACTAGCTCTAAGCTGAATATTTTACCTACTCTGTTAAATGATCCTTTCAACATGGTGTGTTGAGGAAATACTTCAGTACTGAAGCTTGCAAATTCATCAATAGATGTGTTAAAAGAAAACTGTATATTCACTCATTCTATCTTTCCAATAAAGATACAACTAATTTAAGTTGCCCACATGCCCTACAATCTACCAATAGGTAGATTTGTCTGCAAGGATATTGTTTTACCACCTCAGTTATGGTTTGAACTTTTAGAAAACAAACTAAACCCAAGAATCCCTGGCCTCAAAAACCCAATGAGGTTCTACACAAGCAGTCCTGCTTTTTCTTTTAAACTACCAGTGAAATCAGTTGAGACTGCCCTCACAAGTCAATAGGTCCAAGCTGTTCATATTGTGAGTCTGTATAATTTTAGAAATGTCAGATAAATGTAAAAAAAAGGAAAACATCTTTCTAGATACTGTGTTTTTCCATCAAGTTGAGGAAAATTTTTCTCTGATAGCTAAAGCCTCCACAATTTGAAAGCTTTAGGTTTGCAGTAATAATCCTCAAGAGATTGATTTGTCAGAAATAAAAGCTAAAACTCAGTTTGATGAGAATTGTCTTTGAGTCTGTAATGCTTTTAGCTGTTTTGTGAGCTGTTCCTCCAACCACTCTGTAAAAGCTTTGAAGTAGAGCAATTGGAAGTATAACTAGGACCAAACCATTTTTGCTTGTTTCTAAGTGAGTTTGTCACAACGGCATTGGGAGATCTCTTTCCATTCTGACCCACATGAAAGAGGAATGGGCACTGAAACAATCAACTGCATTTTGGAAACTATTAAGTGGCCCAAGAACACACAAATGCCTGCTGGAATTTCAAAAGCCAGTAGGTAAGGGCTCTCACAATGGGCATTAGCTGCCTAGGTTGCCCTGAAAATCCCGTGGAATAAGTTCCACATGCTCTTAGGCCTTTAAAAGTCTGTCCAAACCCACCTCAAATGAAAATCACATTCTAAGCAGAGTTTGTATTTAACTACCCTCTGTGGTCAGCTACAGAATATAACTTAGAAAACATTTCTGGTGGGTTTGATTGGGTCTGTATTTTCCTGGGGGAAGGGCTTTGCTTTGCATTTTGCTTCGCATAATGAGGCGCTGTTCCTGACTGGGACTTTTGTTTGGTTTAGGGGGAGTAAAGCAATACTCTGCTACACTTTCTTAGATAAAGCAAGGCATGCAGGCAACATAAAAGTGCCAGCAGCCTTCGTCGCCAGGAACAGAAATGATCATATTTAGCAGCGCTGTTCACAGAGAGATTAAACTCAGGCTGGACAGCGAGAAGCTGTGTAGATAATTTGAAATAGATTCCAAGGGTGAATTACTGCCTGGCTGTCCTGCTCACCTCCTCAGTTCTCGGATATGTGTGCCAACCAACATTTTAAGATAACTCTGCCCTGTTTGCTCCTTGAATTGTCTGGCTGTTTTACAGGCTCTTCAGATAAACATGGGATAATCTCAGGATTTTGCTCAACAAAGGTTGCTTTGTGTAAATTTTAAAAATTCTGGCTAGGTTGTTGTACAGGGCCTTGTCCTGCGATCTTTTTTGGCTGTGAGCACTTTCAAGGGAGAAGTGGTTGCACAATCATAGTTTCAGTAACTAAATGATCAATAATACCTTCCAGTATATATCAAAATACCTTCCATTATATAAAGGGGCCTACAGGGAAGCCAGAGAGGGCCTCTCTGTCAGTAAACTGTAGCAATAGGACAAGGAGTAAAGGGTACAAATTGAAAGGGGAAATCTCGGTTAAATATTAGGAAAACATTTTTTACTGTGAGGGTGGTGAGACACTGAAACAGGTTGCCCAGGGACATTCTGGATGCCCCATCCCTGGCAGTGCTGAGGGGTCTGGAGCATCTCTCTGATGAGGAGAGACTGCAGGAGCTGGGCCTGGTTAGTCTGGAGAAAAGAAGACTGAGAGGGAATCTCATCAATCCATATAAACATCTCCAAGGTGGGTGTCCGGGGATGGTGCCAGACTTGTCAGTGGTGCCCAGCGAGAGGATGAGGAGCAATGGCCATAAACTAAGACACAAGAAGTTTCACATGAGGACAAGCTTCTTTACCACGGAGCTGGCAGAGCCCTGGAACAGCTGCCCAGGAAGGGCATGGAGTCTCCTCTTTGGAGATATTCCAACCCCACCTGGACGTGTTTCTGTGTCACCTGCTCCAGGTGACCCTGCCTGGGGAGGGGGTTGGACTGGGTGATCCCCAGGGGTCCCTGAATGGTCTTTAAGGTTTCATTCCAACCCCTTAACATTCTATAATTCCGTCATTCTATGACAATGACATCATTCCCACTGACAACTTTCCCCTTTTTTAGCAGTTATTAAAAAATAAGAAAAAAAAAAATAACACGGAACACAGTAGTTCAAGACCAAGGAAAGCACAACCCAGGGAGATAAAGGTTGAAAAAAAGGTGTAATCAGCGAACAGGACGGCGGGCAGCATGTGTTGAGGAATAAATAAACACGGTAAGTAATACAAACACCAGCATTTATTGAGGAATAAATAATAAATAAATAATAGATAAATAAATAAATAATAAATAAAT